>CM068306.1:33460137-34047637 GCA_034768735.1 Schistosoma mekongi
CAAATGCACACTAATGTTTTATAATGAATCCAAATTATTCATACGGACGTCATGTATTTCAAGTAAGTAACATTTTTTCGAATTTGTTATACATCACTAATTTTTATCCTGTTTGAAGCATTTAGTTGTGGTCACTAATGCAAATGATATCTTCAGCATCAATCTTGCCTAAAAACTAAGGTGCTTTTTTCAAGTTTGTATCAGTTTACTTCTGTGGGTGTGACCGAATTTATACTAAGTGATTGAACATTATAAAATACATAGTTAATAAGTTGAATGAAATATTGGTCCCAGAATAATTCGAACAAGTTGCCTATAGAATATGATCTTGACGATGTCTAACTGCTAGACGGCTCTCATTTCTCACCTTACACACCATCATCCAAATTTTTATCATAGTAAATTATGTGAAATTGCAATAAATCTTATGTCTAGAATTTTATGTTATGAAAAACTGATGTTATGACCACAAAACGTCAATTTCTTTCAAACCTTTGCATTCACTGCTTTGAAGCTGGTCGTAAGTCATAAATTACATGTTGAAGAGACAAGTGTGTTTGACTTCATTCCAGTGAGTTTTATAGTCTGAAAAAAAATCCAAGCAATCGAATCTGAAGTGTAATAGAATGTACTTAGCGATAATCGCATATTCTGCTGTCGATGGTTGGTCAGTTAGTAGCGTTTTTATATGTACAATCTCATACAATTCCCTTGGTGATTAGATGAATGTTCTGCACTTATAAAGCCATTTTTTTATTAAATTTACTGCAGTATCTGCGTGTAGAATAGTGAGATTGTTACACTTTAATTATAAAGTTCGTGTTTCCTGGTGTTTTTCTTTCTAACAGATGCATAGCTGTGAGGAACTTGTACCCTGAAACTCATGGTTCTTATTTACTATTTCAATGTGTCCAATCCTGATCTTATAGATCTCTGAAAATGTATTCAGAGTTTGCGTATTTGTGGTTGGACGAATATGATAAAGATAGATGTACATGTGAATATGTGTATGTCCTTTCTAAATGTGTCGACTGTGATATAATTATTTCTTCAAATGAATTATTAATTAGTTCTGTTTAATTTTATTTCAAATCCAGAGTTCCGACTCATTGTATTTCTCGCGAAACCCATTATCTTGTAAATATATTTTGAGATGTATTGTACTCGTCCGTTTATAGCAATGATGAAATTGCCTAGAATTCTTGGTTCTATCATTTATCTGATAATTATTTTACGAATGGAGCTAGGTTCATCTATTTTAAAATAAGCTGATCAGTAGTAGCACTTGTTGGGTAATTATTAATGCTATACCATATTTCGTTTCTTTGTAATCGTCAAAAAATTTCAGCCTAACCCTCCAATCCATTCCACAGAACTAGTTACCGAATCATCGACCATGTGGTACCAGTACTTATAATTTGTGTACTTTCTGTTCGCTATTTTCCATGAGTACCCCATATACCAACGAGTATCCAGACCACTTGATAATACAATCGGATACAGCTTAAATAACAAATGGATACAACCGGATAATTTTCGACAATCTAAAAATGATTGTCGTTGTTATGGAGATGATTCTAGTCACGTTCTCAACTGTTTACAGATGTTGCCATTTTATCTTTGCAAATCTGAATTTTCCCACATTATCCTGAGACTAAAGACAATTCTCTTAAATTGATTGGCTCACAACTGCCGTATTTTCAAAACGTCTGTTGACTTTTAATATCTGATATTTTTTTAGTATCCTTATAGTCCATTCAATAAACTTTCAGAATATTTTTTAGATTGAAAAGGTTACAGGATATTAAACAGTCAGTCATTTACAACGTAGAACTTGGTACGTACGTTGTCACGGCCCATTTAGCAGGTAGAGATAAAAACGTTGGACCACATCACAAAGTAGTGAAAGTAGTAATATTGTCAGTATTAATGGAGAGGATTAAAGATCGAAGATAAGACTTAAGAAAATATAAAACAGCAGAAAAATTACAATAAATTCAGAAACTTAGAATTTGGAGGAAGACAAGGAGTGGATACACCTGCGCCATTGCCAACGATTTTGAGCCATATCACACAAGGTCTCTAACCATTTATTACGAGCGTCAGGCGGACCCCAACCAGGTAGTCTGCACCTATTAACATGGCTCAGCCCAACTGTCAATGACTTCATGGACTGGTACCATATTTTGGTTTGGCCGCCCCTAGCATTTTTCCAGTCTACTCCTACAACAATCAGCATTGCTCCTCAAGATAGGCGGTGGTAGGGTATACGTAACACATGTTCTAACCACTTCAACCGATGAAGACTCAGCACTTCATCAATCGATTTACCATATTTTCCTAGTACTCTATTTCTAACCCACGTATTGCATACTCGGTGGTCCCAGAAAACATGAACAATGCTTCAAAGACATCTATGATTGGATATTAGAAGCCTACGAATATCCTCTATCCTTAATCACAATGTTTCACATCCATAAAATAGGACTTATGTGACTACTGCGAAACAAACGCATCCTTTGGTCGGAAGACAGATGTCTCGCCTACACTACAAGTGACAAAAACTAACAAAAGCCAATCTAGCCTTCTGTATACTAGCCGAGATTTCATCAGACACTAGACCATCAGGACTGGTGAGACTCCTAAAAGAAGCACAACAGTCAACACACCCAAATACTTCGCTTCTTATCACTAATTTCGGTGCCGAAGCAAGTTAATCCTGAGGCAACATACTGCATTTGGATGTAAAGAATCGCATCCCAAACATGCTTGCATTGATGCTCAAGGTGGTCAGATGGCTCTGCATTTTGTTTGCATTTTCACCCAATAGAACTGTATCATCTGTATACTTTAAGTCATTCTGGATGGTCGACACCTGGGAAATCAGACGACGAAAATGTTGACTCTAAAAGTATGTCGATTATAAAATTAAATAAAAATGGGGAAAGTGGACAACCTTGGCGAACGCCACTTGAAGTAATCAATTCCGACGACAGTCTGCCATAAGCTCTGACTCGATTAGTAGTGTTCGAGTAGAGAGCTTGTAAAAAGTTAATGCACTTCATTGGCACGCCTTTCAATGACAGATACTGCCACATAACCCCACGATCAATAGAGTCAAATGCCGCCTTTAATATCAAGCAATACAGCCCGCGGCTAAAACTGGACCACCATCCTAAAATATCCCAGAGGGTTAACCCATCAGGTTCTACTGCTCTCCATCGCTTTAGACTCTCTATAGCCTTCTCAACCTCACTAAAACTTGGAGAACCAATATCAAATTTCCATTCAGATTGCTTGGGGATAGTTGGCAACTAAGATGAAGTCCAGTGCCAGTTAAGCTATTCCCTAGTTTTCTGCCCATCAGCCTAATCGTTTGAATTGACAGCGAATAATAGTCCCATCTTTTTCCGAGATAGTTTCACCTACAGTCGGTCTTCTGATACCTGTTTCTTTGATAAGCCTGTACAATTGTCTACTGTTACCAATCGCCTCAGCCTTTTCCATCTCTTCAGCTTTCGATACTGTTGTGATGCATGGTTTTCATTTTTTATCGACCGCAAAGTCTCTCGTCAATTGTTATCTCGTCTAGGTTAACCGCTTGATATGATCCCCGAGGCTAGAACTACTAGTCAACGTGAACGCGAGAGGGCAGGAAATACAGCAAAACAACACTTTATTGTAAGGTCCGATTATGTACTGAAAATTAGGGTACTTATTGTACCATAAATGTCTATGGGCTTCTAGAGGTTTCTGTATCCTACTAAACGCAGTAGTAGTAAGATAACTGTCCAGTCTGAGACATACCACGTAACTTTTCATTTTCTACAAGTTTCTGATAAAAATCTACTTGTTTGCTGATTGGACATGTTTCCCATTGATTTCTATGCCGTTTTGAGGTTTATTTAAGGGGTTTTCTGATTCTACCCAACAGATAACCACCACTGCTAACGATTGCGTAAGCTTCTAAACAGCTTGCTTGTAAGTTGTATTCGGTCCGCATAGTGTTAAGAGCCAGACGGGATGTGTTATCGAGCATCTATTAGTTCAATAGATACAGCCGAAATTCACTGATTTCTCTTAACCTTTTGGCTTAGTTTACTGGTAGATATTACTGCTGTTTCAAAAGCTTTCTGGATATCATTCCAAGCTGACTCAGGATGGGTACAGCTTACGTAGTTGACTAATTGGTTTTCTAATTGTTCCTGAAATGTATTCTTGACTTCTTCATAATTAAGTTGAACTCGGAGGGGGGATCCTTTACGTCCAGTGAGACGCAGACTAATACGCGCTCGTTCTAAAACATTACCTGAGCCTAAATATGTACTCCAGAATGAGCGGCAGTCTATCGAGCCTCTCCAACGATGGCTGATGGCAATTCGGTTGAGTCCAGCGTTGAGTTGACTATGGAGGTTTCCATGTCAGTTGATGTCCTTGCGACTAAAGTTGATGCTTGAGAAAAATAGACGGTCGTCATTATCTGCTGGCTGAGCCGCAACACCATAAGATCCACTTAGGTGCCTCTCGGTTTCGTTTAGTTTACCTACTTGGACGTTGAAATCATAACCTACCACTACTGCATCAATGCACTTAGCTTCTCGAAGGTTAGGCAGCTCTCTGTAAAATCCATTTTCCACTTCACCTGAAAGGGGGACGTAGGGAGAGGCAACGGCGTGTCCCTATCCTTCCGAGTTCCTACTGTCCTGTTTAGATGGACAGCGCACAGGCGAGTGTCTATTGGGGCCCATTCATAAAAAGCCTGTTCCGCTTTTGAACTTATACCTACACTAGCAAGGCCTCGAGTGGTAGCAGTGGGGTCTCCGGAAACACGAAGGGTGAATCGGGTCAGTTCTTCATTTTGACAAGATGACATCAAGCGAATGATTGAGCTTGGATCTTGTATACGCTTTTCAGAAGCGCAGCATACATCGATAGAGCGGGATTTTAGAGTCAAAGCTAAGGAGGTTTATTGTCCTATTTGGCATAGGGTTCGAACATTAAGAGCTTTGATATGCAGTTTAGTTCGGTTTCAGGGGACCAGGAACATTTCGTTAACTGGAACCATTAACATCATAAAAGTGAGATGATACAGTTGAGGTTAGTCGTACGGATAAGGAAGCTATCAAGATTTGAGGGTTGGATTCGACCTCGAACAAGATGATCTCCTACGTCATTACAGGTATGAGGGCGGCTTGCATTTCCTGGCTGCCCACATCATGGAAGGATATTACTTCTTGATGTCCCTGAAAAGCGAATTGGGTTGGTGTCGGTCTTGGTAACCTGGGAGCGCGATCGCAGAGCCCTAGGGACAACTGCTTAAAGCCGATCACGCACGACCTTGTTATGGGACGTTTTTGAAGTGTTAGCTCCGTTTTTTAGAAGGCCTTACTGCCAGAGACGGAAATCCGTGGAGTAAGATGAGGTGTGACATTTTTGCGGTCGACCTTTTCCAATCCCTTTCTTCCGTTGAGAAGGCAACACTACTGAAGATGCTAGTTATCTAAGATAAACACCTTACTGCTGTCACACCCCACTGCAGTCAGCAGTACAACTTCGCCCTCAGACCTTAGGTTGCTACCTTCAATCTTACCACTCTCCAACAGACCCGCTTGGCATGGTAGGACCTAGAGGGACATGCTTTCCAGCTAATGTAGCTCAGTTAGGTTATCACGAAAGCCAAGCCGGACCCCCACACCGAAGAAGCAGCTACGGTCTATCATCTTACAAGATAGACGGTCATTTGTTGGTCCAGCTACATGTAAGCATAGTTCCCTGTGTAATTAAGGGTTATTCTGAAATACAGTTTGACATAGCTGCTGAACTTCCTGTGGAAGTCTAATCAGTCATATTTTTCTGCAGATAACAGGTTTAGCAATTACTAAATCATATTCATTTTTTGATTGGCAAACCTATATAGGACCTCCCAGTTTTTCTGGTAAACAGACATATATATATATATATATATATATATATATATATATATATATATATATATATATATAAGGGATCGTTTATCTTTGCATTTCATAACAGTACGAGACTAATTATAATCATAAATCGGTTCCATGATACACAAGTCAAATTATTCAAGCTCGCAGAAATCTCTTTTATACAAATAAGTTATTTCCTATCATACAAAATACTTGTTTATATTGGTAAAAATAAAATAACAAATTACAGCCAACAATAAACTCAGAAGTAGACTATACAAACAGTTTCAATCAATTTTTCTACGCTTTCGACGAAAATCGAAATCAAGACGACCATCATTGTTATTTCCCAGGTGCGACCCTGACTTAGAGCCAACTCTACGATTAGTTCCTCTGCCTCTAGATAATCCACTAGTAGTTACATCACCATCAGCACCTCGTCCGCGCCCACGCCGATTTGTTTTCAATAATGTTTCACTTGGTAGATTGATTGGATTTTTCCCTATAGATTTTCGCTTATGTAATGAAGAATTTGCATCGTCATCGGAAGAAACATCTTCAACCATATCTGCTAGTGTTGTCGCTTCATCATTATCAGAATCAAATCCCAAACCATCATTTGTTTGTAGTATAAGTTGACATTTTGACACAGGTTTTTTATTAATATGTTGTTTTTTCTGTGGTGTTTTGCCATACATTTTATTTACCTGAACTTTTTCTGGACTTAAATTATTGTACATTGGCATCTGAAATGTAAACAGAATACAAGTCCTACGTATTAACACAAGTTAACAAACTGAATACTAATGTGATAATTGTATGACAGCATCGTATTACGGTTTCAACTGTTAGATAACATATGTATTGATTGATTTATGTATTATTTATTCTTGCTGCTTTATAAGTAAGACACATATTGCATAGATTTTCAGCACTACTTAGTTATCAACTAAATTCATTTTCACTAAGAAGTTGAAATTTGGAGAAGAGATCTCTTCTTGATGAACTCATTATCAGGCTATAGAACGCTGAATGAACATTATAAGGCAGTAAAGACTATTAAATCAGGTATCGTTAATGATAACAGTACAAGGTTATGTAACCTTTGTAGGGTGCAATTAATTGTTCTACACTTCCCTTCCTTACGCAACCTGTTATTATAAGTTTTTTTATTATTCCGTCAGGTTTATTCACTGTCCGAATATCCTTGAAATTTAACCTAAAGTTTTTATATGTACATAAATCATCCTATAGATTAATAATAAATTCGCTGAATTTAGTGTGTTATACTTTATTTCGCCCCTATAGTTAGTACAATAAATAATTTTATTGTCCTACTTTTGCCCTTACGCAGATGCTGGACACATACTCAACCGACAGGTTTAATACTTTAAAAAACAGGCTCTCTAAATATAACCTTTAGTAAATTATGAAATACTTACAGAAATGTTAATTGTACAAGCAATTCCATGTTCAACTCCATGCATTTTTTTGCTTCCGCGAGAAATATAGACGGTCGAAAGACGCAGTCATATTCCGGAAGAGGTCATCAGTAAAGAAACTCCAACCACAGAAGGCCTGGGTTCTTGAAGAACTTACACATAGAAGAGAACAGCTTTCCAGTGCTTCTTACCTTTTAATGAATGTTGGCTCATAGAATCTTACTATAGGTTGCTTAGTTCTAATTATTCAGAAACTCGTTTGTAATATGAAGGAGACCCTTCACACGAATTAGTAGTTGAGGATGAACACAATATGACTGAAATTATCTTCAGTTATGATATACCAAACAGTGAATCTCGATCCTATTTTCGACTGTAGTGTGCTTATTAACAATTAATAGCCAATTATTTTAACTCATGTCTGAGAAGTCAGCAGGTATATTACTTATTTTACAATCTAAACTTGCCTTCATTAATTTAAAAAGCATTCTTTCCTTATTTAAAAGAATTTGTGCATGATATATATATAACTTACTTGTTCACTTTCATCTTCTTCACGACTCCATTCTATTTCCTGTGGTTCTGTTGGTTTAGTTGTTCTAGTTTCAATTTTTGGATGATTGGATAGTTTTATAGGGCTATAATAATCTGAAATATAGTTTCAAAGACAACAATTTAAGGTTAAATTTAAATTACCAAATAATTTGAACCGTTACAGACGTGAAATTCGATAACATAGAATTATAGGAGAACAGTGCAAGGGACAATTTGAAATAAGCGTTATTCCAACAAATTTACAAGTAAAGAGTACTTCGGTAGGATCACAGATTTCCAATATTTCAATGAATCAAGTACTCAGCAATGAGGAACGCCAATATAATACACCAATCCGAAGAATCTCACAGACATGTTTTTTATCATATGTTTATATTTTGAGCAGTAGAGTGACTAAATATTAGTGGGGTCCCTTATATACAAACCATTTGCTAACGAGATTAAATGTGCTAAAAAACTCTTAAGAGCCTAGTATTCTGGTCAGTATTTAGTCAATAAAATGAACGATGTGCAGAAAATACACAAACCAGTAAGAAAAAGACATTATGTCATAAGGAACCAACCCGCACAAAACGAGCGATGATAATAACAGCGCGCATAAGGATATCAAAGCTTTTGAAGGAAATCGATAATATGCAAATTCGCAAGAACGTATATTTGTAGCGAAATTCCAAAAGCGTACTTCTATTTAAAATTGGTGATGATACCAAATAGAATAACTAAAGCTTTGTGATTAAACATTGCTGAAAGCATGTAACTAAAAGATAACTTTTTCAACTCCCTAGATGTTAGATAACCCTTGATGCGATGTATAATTATCACTCAATTCGTCATTTACGCAACAAAGAGCTGTCTAAATAGGAGTTATTTTAAGTAAGAAACCTTTAATTCCTAGTTACGCAAAACATTTACAATTAGAACACTGTGCTAATGGTTGTTACGTTGGTTGACTAAAGAAGAGTAATGAACTTTAACAACTATGTATTAGAATACTATTTCAATTATTTTAACTGTGGGTAGTGTATACATTGTTATGTTCCTTTTACCCCATCCCATTCATTATGTTTACTGTTAGTATATGGTCTCTTATAATGAACTGCGTTTAATTGGATGTGGCAAGTTTGTTTCGTATTAATGTTAAGTTCTTAATTGTTTGACTGTGTGGTCTGATTTTGTACATATATAAAAGAATGCTTGAAATATAATACGATTTTGTCTGATTGATTCATCGGTTTGCGTTCTTCCTGTTCTAACTAGAGATCGAATGAGTATCGGGTAGACGTGCAGGGAATAGCTAAGTAATCATTGACGTTGTTATTGTGCCCACATACGCACACGGCCATATCGATTAGTTAGTCTCGTACACTTAACTATAGTGATATAGCAATTAAACTAAATCACTTGTTAACTTTGGCTTTTTTCAAGATTTTCGGCGGTCTGCTTAGGATGTTCCACTAAATTTGGCCATTTGGAGATGATTAAGATTAACTCAGTTATACAAAAATGAAACAAAATAGCACGAAATAAAAATGACTGTTAATATAACTGATCACATTCATAACCTCATCTGATATACTAACCCTCATTTTCTTCCTTATCGCTATCTTCATTCTGCGTAGGGTTACAGCTTCGAGTACAGCAATAGGATACAATATCAGGTACAATGCGTTCTTCTGGAGCCTTACGCATTCGAAGATGCCGAATAGCTTTGTTTAGAATAGATGACGAGGTATGATTTATGGCATCAGAAATACCCCGGTCTACATATCGTCTGAGTCCACATTCAAGTTCACGAGTAGTGAATAAGCTCAATCCAAATGTTAACTCTTCTGATGTTTTTTGTCCCTTGCTCTCAATCATTTGAAGTAGATAATGACGTACAAGC
Source organism: Schistosoma mekongi (assembly GCA_034768735.1). NCBI lineage: Eukaryota > Metazoa > Platyhelminthes > Trematoda > Strigeidida > Schistosomatidae > Schistosoma > Schistosoma mekongi. Next base: position 33,469,950 of record CM068306.1, read on the forward strand.
TCTTCAACTTGAGACGAATTCAATCCAACTTTTTTACTTTCAACTTCTATTTCATCTGAATCGCTAGAAATTGTACTGTTTTGTAAACCAGATTTCAAAGCACGATTTGCTTGTGCAGCAGCTAATTTTTCACGATTACGATTAAAAACGACTAAGTCCTTTAGAATTATAAGAAAATAAAAAGTAAATTTTATTCAGTCAAGGTTATCTTCATGAGTAATTTAACAGAGAATTTTCTCACGACCTGTTATATTTGCTAGTTTTCAAATATAGGTTAGTAAATATATTAAATGGTTCTGTGTTTAATACACTGTATCCTCAAATGCAAACAATCAACTGATACTATGCTGCTTCATTATTTATGCTCTTTTGGTATCTTGTTTTAACAGCTGGAGGAACTTAAAATAATGCGAATTTGCAATACCTAAATAATTAAATGAAATTAATTCTTTTCTATCTTAATTTCAAACATGTCGCTGTGACTGATAGGCATTTATTAACTCTTTCAAACTGATTAATTCAGATGACTTATTACTTAAGGGGAAATACTATTTAGTTTAGTGGATGTTAGCCACGATCTCATTAAGGAAATATATGATTTGACGTGCATAGTTTGTATGTAGTCACATAATGTCTCAAAACTTAGGCATTTCTATATCTATAGAGGAAATCCTAATTTGATTAATGCTCTGAGATATCCTCGACAACTAAGAACAGTGGGGAAAATATAGCCCCTGTTAATTAAGTTCAGAAATAAGTTGCTTTATTAAATCTGTGTTAAGAAAATTAAATGCACTGACGGTCATACGTCGTGTAAAAAGCTGATATCCACCGTAACCCAAAGAAACAAAACATAAAAGTTATCAATTGTTTACTCCTATAGTAAGAAATGACATAAGGTCATCATTCAATTAATCCTTACCAGCACTGTACATCACACTATCTTGGAATTTCTTCAAAATAACGATTGTAAAACGTTTGCTGAATGTCTCTGAACATTTACAATGTTCACTCTGATAATTTAGTTTAAGAAAACTATAATTACCAGTAAGTGTGGTCATAGCAAGAAGTTTTTGTTTTTCGCAAGATAATTTGTACCTTTCTAGTTTGACAATTATGAGCTAGATCATAACCGACTAAGATCACATTGCAGAGAACATAAAGCATCAATCGTTTATTAACTTTTAACGGAAAACTTGACATGCCTCATTATTTTCGCTATGGAATACATATAGATCTACAAAACATGCGCTACACTTTTTACTCACAAATGGTGTGAATAAACCGGGAATAATGTTATACAATTCTGATCAGTTTTTTTCGTGTGATATTTAGTAAAATAAAAATGCTCCCGCATAATAAGGAATAAACTATTAAACAAAATTATACTATGATACTAAAGCAATTGTCGAAAAGGCTAATCCAAATATTTCTAGAATTAAAGTAATTTATGGGTTAGTTTTACGACAACTAAAAGCATGGAATTATTAAGTAGTAACTTCTTACTTTTGGGTTGGCCACGCGACCGACAAATTTCTGACCAAATCTAAGTCCACTGAATGATTCGAATCCACCGCTTAGGTCTACGCGCAATCGTATAAGTGGTTCAACTGGAGGAAGTAAACGCTGGGTCGATGTTATCCTGACATTTTCATTAGATTCACATTGTGCAGCGTTGGTTAATTTACCAGTATCTGGGTTCAGTTCACTTGCTAAAGCTTCAGCTGAGGAAGCTACAGCAGTGCTTATTTCTGATTCAATAATTTTGGTGCATATTGACTCAATCTGCTTAACAATATCAAGTGAATTCGGATCCAGTTTCGGCACATATTCCTGTAAAACCAGATCCTTGAACAAAAATGGTCTGACAGTACGCAAAGGTAGACGCGTGACCTAGAAACACAAATGATATACGGCAATAAGAAAATAATAAAAATTGGGATGTAGCTACACATCTACATTATATATAAGATAACTGCAATCAGCAGTATTCGTTACTTAGCATTTTACAAATGTTTAATTTTCACAGTGTATATTCGTCTATCCTATATTCTTTCCCATTGATATATAAAATGGGAAGTAATAATACATAATTCTTGAATGATAAAAACGGTTTTCTAATCAAGAAACTTATAATCATGTAATTGGGATTCGTCACCACTGAATAACATGTTAACAGTTTACATAAAACAAAATTAAGCTCGACTTAAGTCCAAATCATATATCAATATAACATATTTGAACATGTAACATACTTTGCAACAGCAAGCAAATACTATAGATAAAAAGTATGAAATAACTGTACATGAAGCAATGAGTTTGCGACAGCAACATCAGAATTCAAGAAGATAGGTAGGGAATGAGTTGGAAAAAAGGGATACAAAAGAAGGGAATCTCAATAAATCTAATTGATAAAAAAATACAAAAAGTAGTAAACTAGATTACCTTTTTGCACATATGACAGTAATAAGTAATTGATCTGAAAATTCAGGAGTGCTCTTGAGAACCTTACTTTGACGGAACTAAAAAGTTCATTTCTATTCAACACTAAAATTCAGTCGGTTAGTCATATACAACGTAGAACAAAGCACATAAGTGAGTCGGTTCATGATGCAAGACCTCATTAACAAATGAAGATACACACAAAGTCAGTAGAAGTAAGTTACATCAATGGTTTTAAGAAAAGTGTGAACGTACAGTAAGAAAACAGAAGTTCGAGTAAAGGTACAAAATAATTCTTCCCGTTATGTTTTCCAGGTCAGTTGAGACAAAATACTCGTGAGTTCTTATGGGCTTAATACGGTTCGCGTACGATCTCTAGGGTAGCCGAATTATATGCCTGATTGCTACGATTTCTCCATACGATTAACTGCGAACGCTACCTCAGATACTTGTACTTCTGTCGGATACCACAACTTGCTTTTCCCAGCCCACAGCTATTCCAAAAGACTGGATTTTGTAGGAAGACTGTATTGTGGAGCAAAAAACGGAGATGAGACTGGTGAACAACGTTTTCATAAGTGCATTGATTTTTTATATCAATTAATTTACAGTGATCAAGTGAATTCATAAATCTTTTACAAATACAATAATGTTATTAGGAATATGACTCACAATAATTTTAAATTAATGTAATGAGTTTACAAGTCAAGCTTACAAAAAATCAATACAACTTCTCTCGCTTGATTTAATTAACCATTGTATTTTCGGGGATCATGAATCTCCAACACTTCCTATTCCGATGCCAGCCACCACCGTGAGTGAACGTAAGTGCTGCTTGGGCATACCTAGTACACATCCCAACTATCTAAGACAATCACATCTCTCTATTACCCTGCAACTAACGTCAACATTACATACTCGGCGTCGGCGGTTCAATGGCGTAAGGAAGCAAACACAAGCGATGTCCTGAAGACCTATGAGTACTATCTTTTCTTAGTAATCACATGTCACAACCATACAGTAAAACAGCGAAATCCTCCACACTCCTCTGTTTGAAAGACGGACATCATGCTTGCGCTTTAGGTGGAATAAATTAGCAAAAGCCAAATGAGCTTTATGAATCCGTATCAACATTTCATCAGACACCAACCCATCAGACTTCTAATATAAGTGAAGGGATCGATGTGCTCAATTACTTCACTTATTTTCAGTTCAAACACTGATGTACACTAGTCCTCAAAGATTGGGACGATCAGAAATCAATACCAGTAAAGTTGAATTACGTCCAACTTCCAGATTTTGGCTAGGATAAGTGTAAACTTAATTGCCATAGTTTTAGGAAACCTCCAGAGTTAATTCACGCAGTCTAACTGCTCTTCTTCACTTTAGATAACTTATAGAATCACTAACTTTGACAAGAATCGGGTGACTTATGGCGATTTCCTGTTGAGGTTGTCTAACAATAGTTGGTAACCGGAGGCCATCTGAATTGGTCTTTTAAGTGTTCCGCTGGTTGCTCTGAACGTCTAGGCTGAGAGCAAATAGACGCCTCGTCATTTGAGGAGATTGTCTAACAACCGACTTTTCAATTCTACATTATCAGAGTTCAAACATGTGCTTCACAACAAGTTTCAATCTTCCACCGAGCCATCCCAACGACGACTGGTGGCGACATGATTTATTTGAGTTCATCACTAGGCCGGTGAAGGGTGTCGCCATTCTAGCCGATGTCCTTCCGTATACTCAAAATTGGTGCCTGTTAGAAATAGACTATTATATGATCACAGTTGCAGTAGACAGTCATCACCTATCATCATCTATCTACTGAGTTGGAACACCGAAACACTCATCTGTCATTCAGTATGGTTTAGGTTATCTACTCGGGAATTAGAATCACTTGCTAGAAGTACTATGACTGAGTGTTTAGCTTCTTGAGGTGGATCACAAAGCTTTCACTACAATTCATCTCTCACTTCATCCGGGCTGCAATCTGTGGGAGTGTGTAAGCAAAAACGATGTACAATCATATTCTTACAAATTCTAACAGAACTGCTTAATCGAACAGCACATAAGCAATTGTCGATAGCAATCCATTCAAGAAGAGTTTGTTTTACCCTCATACTTAATGCTATACCTATATCGGTCAGACTAAGAAAAGGTGTAGTTAGATTACCAGATAGACGAAAGATAGATTGTTTCGATCCTCTATATTGGCTAGATGTGGTAAAGTGAATGATCACACTGGGGATCCTGACTGTACATTTCTGAGAAACAGAATACATTGATGGAACGAGATTTTAGAGTCTTAGCTTGTGAAGACCGCTGTCAGACTTGACAAAGCGTTCGTATACTGAAAGTTCCAGTTTGTAGTCTGGACCATGATTTCAGTGGACCTGGAATAGAATTTCGTTAACTGGAATCTTCGATGTTAGTGGCACATAAAGAGGAGGCGGGAGGTAGACATTTATGTTTCATAGTCAAGGTAGAAGAAACATTAAGAAGTGAAGCGTGAGTTCAGTTATGAACACAGTGATTTCAAGTAGCGTTAGAGGTATCGTGGCGATTATCACTTCCCAGTTGCTAATATTGTGGAACGGTTATTGTTAATGAAATACCTGAAAAAGAATTTGAGTTAACGTTGGTCCTGACGACCCGGAGATGTGATCGCGATATAAACTACAATCAATGATGGATATAAATATGATTTATAATCATCCTAGAAGGTAATGGACTCTGATTTTCAATTTTGTTTATGTTTTATATACAACAGATAAAATGCGATACTGACTAAAACAGGTAACTATTAAAATCACCAGATCACATCCATTTTTTAAAGAATTATTTATTCAGTTTAATGATCCAAACTTAACTAATGTTTACAACTCAAATAGCTAGAAAGTAACGTCTCTGATAATAATACTGGCGTGACAACGGTGTGAACAACTGGAGAACTGAAATTTTATTTATGAAAACGAGGGATAAACTTTGTGGATATATATGTCAATCAGAAAGAATTCAAGCGAGGGATTTTCTAGTGGCATTGCTCATTATTTACATGAAAGAAGTGCTTAGTATCAGACCATGAAGTATTTAGTAAAATTTGATTCATCTTTTAAGGACATAAAGTTCAAATCACTATAACGCTACAACTACATAAAACACATGGGTGTAAACTAAAAGAAACTATCACTAGGAAATCATTTCTAGCTGTAACACCCTTATTGATCTTAAAACGATTTCTCTTGATTTTTCAGCCTATCAAATACAAAAGTCGTTTAAAAGTAGATACCTTGCGTTCACAAGAGTATATAATTTATATATATATATAAGCTCTTTGAACATTAACAGTTTCAGTGAACTGGAGCTGTATTATTTGCAGATTGTTCATTTTGTGCTGAGTGTTCATTAGGTGAAACGCAGCTAAACTGTGAGGAATGCAGTTTCCTATGACATAATGACTTCGAGTTATGTTCACTTAAATGCGCTGTTGCAAGCCTTTCTGTCGTTTTAATGTGCACATTTGTGTGTACATGTAAACTGATACTTATGTTTAAAAAGAGCGTGTGGTCAACTTCCGATCGCTTTAGCAGTAGAACAATTCATATAATTGTACTGTCGTCAATAGGTAGAATCAAGGACGAGTGAATAGCTTCGTAAAGAACGCGGTAACGTTCGGCATGAATAAACAGAGTTCATGTCCTTCAATGAGAATTAATATTTGAATAGGATACACTCAACTGTCATGATGGTTATCTAGGGAAAACAGCTTCCCAGTTGCCCATATTGTGGAACGGTTATTGTTAATGAAATACCTGAAAAAGAATTTGAGTTAACGTTGGTCCTGACGACTCGGAGATGTGACCGCGATAGAAACTACAATCAAGGATGGATATAAATATAGCTTACAATCTTCCTAAGAGGTGTTGGACTGTGGCAGCGGTAAGGAAGAGAAAACTGTGTGAGGCTAATTACACACGGCCGTTTCTAAATGGTTTTTATCTTAGCTCTGTAAATGACGTAGGTTTACCGATAAAGACAGAAATTAGTGAAGCGAGGTGAGGTGTGCATTTTTACGCTAACCTTTATTTCATACATCCAACGGTCTGATTTATTTGATTTTATTGGAATGTACGTGATTTCATATGTGCCTTATAATTTGCACACTTTATTTAAAGATAGCTTAGTGCTAGATGGGAATAACTAGATAAGGTTTATCAAAATACAGAATTACATAACATTTGATCGGCAAAACAACAAGCAACAGACTAATCACAGGAACTATATTCGCTTGTACAGATATTTGCAGATAATTAGAAGTATTTTCAGGATAAATAATACCTAGGTTCAGGTGTAATACAAAAATTTAGCTATTTTATAAATGGCTCGCAGTTAACGTTATCTTAGAAACGAAAATCACGATTAAACGACTATCCACTACACTGCAAATAATTTAAAAATTATCCACCTGGGCGATCAAAAATACAAAAAGAAGAGGGATGACAAAACTTTAATTAATATGCAAAATAAATCACTTGTAAAACGTGGTGCTTGGCATATTTTAAAAAAATACATTCTAAAACCATTTCCAATTAACGATCACGTACTACATAATGAATGGTTTAAATGAGAATAAGCATATCCAATTCATACATGAGAAGCAGAACTAACTTTAAACTCTTTTTCTCTGATTTCCAACAGCGCAACAGCTTTATTTTGTGATTCACCTTCAGAAAGAGCAGTAGCTACAGAGCTGCCAGGTTGAACAACATAGAAGTTTTTAGAAGAGTTCCATTCGGGTTCAACACGACATTCGTGTTCATGGCCCCAAATAACAAGGTCAAGGAAATCTGGGAGAAAGTTTTCAGGGAGATAACTTGTAGGCCCGTGCTGAACACGATTTTGGTGAACTGTACAAATCGAAAACCAATCATCTGCATACTCAGTAGGACGATAAAAGGTAACACTATTATTTAGGAATAGTCGATGAAGCCTTTCTTCTCTAACAGATCCGAGACCATATAATGCCACACGAGTGTTTCCTTTACGTAACAAAACGGGAGTCAAGTCTATTCGTTCAACTGACGAAAACTTTCCAAAAAGATTTACTAAACCAGCAGTATGCAGTAAATCAGCCGCACATAAACCACCAGGTCCAGAAGGATCATCATGGTTTCCATGAATGGTAAACACAGGAATTCCAACATTCAAATTACCATCTAAATAGTTTGCAGTATGAAAAGCTGTATTGGAAAATATATTTTTTGCTTCACTAAGAAGTTCGAAATGAATTGGTTTACTTCCCAAACAATAAGTACGAAGTAAACGCATTACTTCGTGTAAAGACCGCATAGAAGGTCGACTTTCGTGAAAGATATCACCAGCAAATAATATAAAATCCACATTATGTGAGACAGCGAGACGTAGAATTTCTTCAAAAGTTCGAAAAGTATCCTGACCTCTCAGACCATCCTTTTCGGCATACCCCACATGATTGTCTGTGGACACAAGTATACGTAGTACATTTTCATTAGCATCAACAATTGGCATTTAAATAACTTTGGCAAAACCTAAAAAGTAAATAAAGAGGTGCAAAATTTGTGTAAATTGGATAATACATAATGAATATCTAAAACCATGTGATCAATATGAGTACCATTAAATAGTAGGGCCACAACATTGTGTCAGGAAGATAGAAAATAACATGCACTTAACTGAATAATGCATCAATTTCAGTAGTTTGACCTATCTGTCGACAGCAACGAACATAAATAAAAGAAAACGAACTACTGGAACAATTCATAAAAATGAAAGAATTCCCATTTAGGCATTAAGAAAGGACTAGAGGAGCGAAGAAATTTGTTTTCAATTAGTTTTTCATCAAAGCTCTACACTAATATATATACATAATAAGAACATAAAACCAGTGGAAAAATAAAAGCAATATACATAAAAGTAAATTTAAAAGGTAATGAAAAGTAAGTTGCTTTGATCCACTTGGTCAGTAAATTACACCAATTACTGATATGTATCATTCTGAAGACCCTAACTTCGAGGCACATAATTTCTTACATAGTAGTTGGTAACTTGAATAACTTTTTCTGTCAGCTTGACGACCATTAATCTTTTCCGAACCAATTAGTCATGAACACAGAACATGATACATGGATATTAGTTCAAGATGCCATACAACATTAGCACGATGAGAGAAAACTTACGAAATTAACACCACAATATAATTTTTTAACTGATATTAAACAAACTATCATGTACAACAACCTTACAGTGATTGTAAATGGCATGTAAAGCTACAGTAAATTAAACTTGCAGTTCAACTAGGTCCATAAAATTTATAGACAGATGTATGTCTTGTATGAAAAGGAAATTCTGATAAGGATATAATCCATTTACTGACAACTTTGTTTAGTCCATTTATATAGTGATTATCAATAGATAACGGCTAAAAGCAATTTTACAAAACTATTAGAGGTAAAAAAAATGATCTCATGTGCTGTTAGAGGTATGAGGGCGGTTTTCACTTCCTGGCTGCTCACACCATGGAAGGATATTACTTCTTGAGGTACCTGAAAAGAAAACTGGGTTAGTATTGGTCATAGCGACCTGAAAGCGCGGTCGCAGAGCCCAAGGAGCAACTGCTTGAGGCCGATCACTCACGACCTTGTTATGGGATGTTTTCGAAGTGTTAGCTCAGTTCTTTAGAAGACCTTAATGCCAGAGACAGAAATCCGTGGAGTAAGGTGAGGTGTGACATTTTTAGGGTCGACCTTTTCTAACCCCTTCCTTACTTTGTGAGAAGGCAGCATCGCTGCAGACGCCGGTTATCCGAGGGAAACACCTTACTGCTGTCACACCCCACTGCAGCCAACAGTATGACTTCGCCCTCAGATCTTAGGTTGCTGCCTTTAGTCTTATCGCTCTCCAACAGACCTGCATGGCATGATAGGACCTAGAGGAACAAGCGTTCCAGCCAATATAGCTCACGATAGGCAAGCCCGACCACCACGTCAAGGTAGCAGCTACGGTCGGGTTACAAAACTATGACTAGACAATCATCAACAACATAGAGCATGATACAAAATGTGAATCAGTCCAAGATGTTACACTCTATTATTGGGTCCCAGGTTATGACTGATGCCTCATAGTTAAAATAATATCAAGAAAAAGTTATGGCTACATGAATATCATCTTAACTAACCTTTGATGTTACCTTTATGATTAACCTAAAGGAAACAAAGCTGAAATCGGAAATATGGCATACTATTTCCTATATGTTGATGATGCTCTTATTATCTGCAATAGTATGAACCACATTTTTCGTATGCATCGCCGCTTCAATGATACTAATTAAGACGTTTATATTTTAACACAATCACAACCATAGAACATGGCACAAATGTTCGCCAGTTCAAGTAGCCACACCAAATCAGCACAATAAGTACCAGAATCGTTAACGAAACCAGCAGTGAAGGTCATTAGACATGGAGAATGTTACTCAAGATAAAAAAAATAAAACCAAGGGAAGTTGCAAGAAAATCTTAAAGCAAGGATTTACGATAGGGAAATTACAACTTGGGGTTCGTTTCTCCAAAGATTTTCAATTTTCCAGTCAGTAGTCACATTTGATAAAAAAGATTGTCAAGATGGATAGAATGCTAACCAACTAATAACATGTCAGTCAGTTACAAAGTACATTATTTCAAGTTCCCTTGCCTAAATTGGCGGATAGAGATGAAAACGTTGGACCACATCACAAAGTAATGAAAGTAGTAATATTGTCAGTATTAATAGAGAGGATTAAAAATCGAATATAAGTCTTAAGAAAATATAAAACAGCAGAAAAATTACAATAAATTCAGAAACTTAGAATTTGGAGGAAGACAAGGAATGTATACACCTGCGCCATTGCCAACGATTTTGAGCCATATCACACAAGGTCTCTAGCCATTTATTACGAGCGTCACGCCGACCCCAACCAGGTATTCTGCACCTATTAACATGGCTCAGCCCAACTGTCAATGACTTCATGGACTGGTACCATATTTTGGTTTGGCCGCCCCTAGCATTTTTCCAGTCTACTCCTACAACAATCAGCATTGCTCCTCAAGATAGGCGGTGGTAGGGTATACGTAACACATGTTCTAACCACTTCAACCGATGAAGACTCAGCACTTCATCAATCGATTTACCATATTTTCCTAGTACTCTATTTCTAACCCACGTATTGCATACTCGGTGGTCCCAGAAAACATGAACAATGCTTCAAAGACATCTATGATTGGATATTAGAAGCTTACGAATATCCTCTATCCTTAATCACAATGTTTCACATCCATAAAATAGGACTTATGTGACTACTGCGAAACAAACGCATCCTTTGGTCGGAAGACAGATGTCTCGCCTACGCTACAAGTGACAAAAACTAACAAAAGCCAATCTAGCCTTCTGTATACTAGCCGAGATTTCATCAGACACTAGACCATCAGGACTGGTGAGACTCCTAAAAGAAGCACAACAGTCAACACACCCAAATACTTCGCTTCTTATCACTAATTTCGGTGCCGAAGCAAGTTAATCCTGAGGCAACATACTGCATTTGGATGTAAAGAATCGCATCCAAAACTGATGATATCTACTAATATGATGAGACTAATATATAGGCGTTCACGAAATTATAAACTCTAACTTGTTACATTCAGTCTTTGACTGAATAACAATTAAAACTATTGAAGTTATCATGCTGTCATAATTGTATTAACCAACTTTTAGTGGAATAAATTAATTTCTTTAGTGCAAAGGAAAATAGTTATATCGGGCGATTCAAGAAGAGTAGCCTACTTTCGGAATTGTTTTTCAGAAGACTATTTCATTTATTTGGAGTATATGTAAATGTTAGCACGAAACGAGCTTGATTAAAGCATGCTCAAAACGTGCTCACGAAGCTGTTATGATTGGTCCCTTTAGCCAATCAGAGCCAACGAACAATCGGGAAGTCTCTGGAATACTCTACAAGGATGTTTGTATAAACTCTAGTGTAATTATTTACTTGGCTTTGCCTTCTGCTGTTTTTTTCTCAATAGATCTTGCTGCCTGCTCTACATTTGTTCTGATTCGGGATCAAGTCGCTATCGTTGTCGAACCGTAGAATACTAGACGGGAATAAGAAGTAATATTACCGGGGGCTGAGATAACCTAACTTAACATTAAATCGGTTAATTTATTGCTATTATCGTCATGTTCCCAACTCCCTAACCTCCCATCACACTCAAGAACTGTTGCAATATCATTTATCACTCAGAAACTATGATCAGTTAATTGTGTATCTGTACCCTCAGTCCTTAGTCATTGTTTTCCGCTTTGTACAAATGTTATTCTCCCTATTGATGTAATGTGTGGTCAGGTTTTGTGTATATATAAATGGAGGAGCAAAATATAATCCGCCTGTCTGTCTGGTGGTTGGCTTAGTTATCTTATGTTCTGCATTCCGGTTTGTGGACTGGTAGTCGCGAGGTAAACGTGTTCGGACACTGATTGGTAATTATTGAGGTCTCACACTATTCCCCATACACTGTGATTGGCTCGATTTAACAAGATATAACAAATATAAGATGAAAACAAATAGAAACTAACCAAAATATGTACTAAGTGACTTCAAAAACAAAAAACTGATGACAACACGATTAGACAAATGTCCAGGTATTATCTCAATCAATATTAAAGATCACATTACAGAGACAAGGTTAATATTCGATAACCAAACAAAATTCGAAATCCATAACTGAAATAAATGAATGACTAATTTTTTATAAAAACTAACCATTAATCTACCGTGAGAGATTTTAATAAATAAACCATTTAGTAACTCGGCATACAAAATCTAAAGAAAAGAGAGTTTTATTAACCATATATGAATGTTCTCCCTAAGATACATGAACGAAATGTTCCACTTACAACATCATTAACAATCAATTCACTTCAGGACAAAGTGATCAGATAGGTAACAAAAAGAATGCAACCAATCTACCAAGAGCCACCTAGATCCTTCTTGAAAAACTTTCAAGTTTACATAAAAATCGGAACAAAAACATAAGTAAATTTATAGTTACCTTTGAAGTAATACCCCTACTTGCAAAAGTACCACTGCGTAGAACCATAGACATTGCCTACCAACATTCTGATCACTTTATCTACCGGTAGCAGATTTTAAGCGACTACCTATTCTGTGCATAATGAGACCCAGTCCCAAGTTAACGTTTAAATGACCATCAAATCAATGATATTGCAATCGGTAACTTATTAGGCTACATTTTCGCAGACGTTATGACTAACTGTGAAAGTAAGAGCTTAAAACAACGATCGATGAAAATCCACATTCTAGGCACGTTAATGACACGTTCATAATGTATTATAATTAGCATCATGTAAACTGCTTATTAAGAAATTTCAAAAGCGGGCATAGAGATACCCAGTTTAGTATGGAACTTAAGACTGATAGTAAGTTCCACTCTCTTGGTAATATGCTACGGGACGAACGATTTATAGAAAAAGTAAACTGGATGGATAACAATCAAACACTAATAGCTTCTGCTTAGTTTATTTTAATAAAACACTCTACCGGGCAAGAAACATGTGTACTCACGATTAGTTGGATGAAGTGGTAACGAAAACTGACTAGGTGACGATGGATATCCAGAAAAACTCATTGATAAATGTCGAAAACAGTTAAAACATTGGGACGCCCCGCGTGTAATTCAGGCACTTATGATTGTGATTACTTAATCATTCAGAATGTAAAATGAATTTGCAGTTAATCGCGCCACCAAAACAGACCGAGTTTTCGTTGTACGTTGTAAGTGGCTCTTACAGGAGAAAACGTGCAAATTTAGAAACAAAGATGTCCGTAAGCAGACGACTAATATAAAAGATCCAGGCAGCAAATGGCTGCTAGCAAAATATACTGTTATAACACCCTACGGTGATCTTCTGCTTTCAGTTATTTCTATACGGACGACTATAAAAGTTTAACCACAGGCCAAAAACATTAGGAGTTTGTTAACTTTTGCAAAAACTTTAGTGAAAATAATACAAATCCTTGAAGTAACGAAAAATGCGAATTGATGTTGTTCAATAGTTATAGTTAATTATGTATGACAGTTTGAAAATAGGAAAATCTAAAAGCAACTTATTTAAGCAAACGTAAATTTCCGAAGGGACTTTGCCCAAAGAGAGCTTGAAATGTATTTCTTCCATAAACAAGGAGAAAAGGACCACATATGTGATATTTCCACAAGTTTTCAACTACCAAGTTTAACACAAGCTTCATAAGATTTTCCGAACAACTGTGCGGAGAAAACAGACATGTTTTTTTTTCAGAGCAAAGTCAGTGGAGAAATTGGGATCTTTGCCGAACGCTTCGGAATTCTACAACTAAATACAAAGGAATAACCCAAGGCCAACTTTCAAACGATTCGTAAATAATTTACGGATATTAAGGTTTTTCAATTAAAATGCCCAGACATGGAATTTAGGAAAAAAGTCCTAGAAGTGTAACTAACTTGTAGAGTATGGAGTTCGCCAAAAGATGCTTTGTATCCCAGAAGAGTTTGCAGTGTGCTAGGGAGTCTGAGAGAAAATAGTAAGAAAAAGGTGTAAGCCGAAGACTCAGCAATTGAATAAGGCGCATCTGCAGCTAATTATGAAAGCAGCCGATATAAATAAAGATTGACACAGGTGTGAGTCAAGGGCAAATCGGTAACCGAAGCTGAAAACCGAAGAAGATTTCAATCCGACGCCAAGGCAAAAACAGTAACAAACAGCAAACTGCAAAACTCGCTCCTACATTCACTTTTCAATCGTTGTGTTCAAGTCATCAACTATAACTTGCTGGCGAAATAAGTGAATTATCAGTCCTTGAGATCTATGATTAGGTGATGGAGGTTCCCTTGGTTGTAGACAGTACAGCAGTGGGTATATCGTTTTTTTGAAACTCAGGAGAAAATGGTTAAATTAAAAGTTAAAAATAGAAATAACCAACGTGTTACTGCAACGATATTGTCCCTTACTGTTAATAAAGTCAAGACGTGCTACGGGTCTTTTTGTTAATTATTTAAAATAAAATGCCAACACAACAGTATTGGGCAAGAGGTTTCACATTTTCTTCATCCTGACCATGAAAATGTTAGTACTAATATTTTGCAAGCTCTTTCGTGTACCATTCTGTAAGCGCACCGTCTTCTCAGCGATTTGTTAAGATAAAGAGGGTTATGGGCTATATTATGCATCAAGATTGCATTCCCTTTAAACCCTCTTTGCTGCGCAGGATGAAAATTTGATGCTTTTAGTGGAAGTGTGTATGATTTCATTTTAATTACCTTCTGGTTGCTCTTCTTTAGACAAATTTCACTGTCACAATGTCGTTCTCAAGATGGAAAATCAAAATCAATCAATGCCTGTTACTCCAAGTGGAGCATAGACCGCCCACCAGCATTCTCCAGCCAACTCTGTCCTGGGCTTTCCGTTCTAGCTCTTCCCAAGTGCTGTTCATTCTCTTCATGTCTGTTTCCAATTCCCGACGCAATGTGTTCTTGGGTCTTCCTCTGTTTCTGTGGCCTTTAGGATTCCAAGTCAGTGCTTGTCTTGTGACACAGTTTGATAGTTTCCTCAGTGTGTGTCCAATCCATCTCCAGCGTCTTTTCCTAATTTCTTCCTCGGTTGAAAGTTGATTAGTTCTCTGCCACAACAGGTTGTTGTTGATGGTATCTGGCCAACAGATCCGAAGAATCCTACGCAGACAGTTGTTTATAAATACTTGTAACTTCTGTAGGATACTTTTCGTAGTTCTCCAAGTTTCAGCTCCATACAACAGGACTGTCTTCACATTTGTGTTGAAAATTTTGACTTTTATATTGACTGACAGTTGGTTTGAGTTCCAGATGTTTTTCAGTTGTAGAAATGCTGCCCTTGCCTTACCAATCCGCGCCTTCACATCCGAATCAGACCCTCCTCGTTTGTCGATGATGCTGCCCAAATATGTAAAGCTTTCAACGTCTTCCAGAATTTCTCCGTCAAGTGTAATTGGGTTAGTGTTTGCTGTTTTGTATCGGAGGATCTTGCTTTTCCCTTTGTGTATGTTGAGGCCTACTGCTGCTGAGGCTGCTGCTATATTGTTGGTCTTCTTCTGCATTTGATGATGTGTGTGAGAAAGAAGAGCTAGGTCATCTGCAAAGTCCAAGTCATCTAGTTTCGTCGATGTTGTCCATTGTATTCCGAGAGTGCCTTCAGATGTTGCAGTCTTCATGATCCAGTCGATGACCAGTAGGAAGAGGAAGGGTGAGAGTAAGCAGCCTTGTCTGACACCGGTCTTCACTTCGAATGAATCTGTGAGCTGACCTCCATGCACGATTTTACAATGTAGTCCGTCGTAAGAATTTCGTATGATGTTGACTATCTTCTCGGGTACGCCGTAATGTCGTAGAAGGCTCCATAATATTCTCCTATCCACGCTGTCGAATGCTTTTTCATAGTCGATGAAGTTGATGTAAAGTGGTGAATTCCATTCAATTGATTGTTCAACAATGAACCGTAGAGTAGCGATTTGATCGGTACATGATCGATCTTTACGGAATCCAGCCTGTTGATCTCGGAGTTGGCCGTCGACTGGGTCCTTTAATCTGTTCAATAACACTCTGTTGAAGACCTTTCCTGGTACTGAAGATAGGGTAATGCCTCTGTAGTTCTCACAATTGCTGAGATCGCCTTTCTTTGGTATCTTGATGAGGTACCCTTCTTTCCAGTCTGCTGGAACTTGTTCTTCCTCCCAAATCTTCCTGAAGAGAATGTGGAGTATCTTTGAAGTTGTTTCTATATCTGTCTTCAGTGCCTCCGCTGGTATGTTGTCTGGTCCCGCCGACTTGCCACTCTTGATCTGTCTGATGGCCATTTTGATTTCTTCGACTGTTGGTGGGTCTGTGCTTATAGGGAGATCCGTGGCTGCTGCTTCGATGACTGGTGGGTTCAGTGGGGCTGGTCTATTCAAGAGTTCTTGGAAGTGCTCTACCCACCTGTTCCGTTGTTCATGTACTTCAGTGATTGGTTTGCCAGCCTTGTTCTTGATTGGCCGTTCTGGCTTGTTGAATTTCCCAGCTAACTTCTTCGTTGTATCGTATAAGAGCCTCATATTTCCTTCTCTTGCAGCTTTTTCCGCTGTCATTGCTAGGTCCTCAACAAATTTTCGTTTATCCAACCTGATGCTCCTCTTCACTTGCTTGTTGACTTCGGTGTATTCGGCCTGTGCTTTGGCTTTCTCTGCTCTTGTCTGACTGTTATTGATCGCTGTCTTTCTGTTCCTCCTTTCTTGGATCTTGTCCAGAGTACTAACAGAAATCCACTCTTTTTGGTGTTGTTTCTTGAGACCCAAAACCTCCTGACATGTTGAGGTTATTGTTCCCTTAATCTCTTTCCAGTTGTCTTCCATATTAGTTTCATCTCTTTCTAGTAGATCATGAAATGCCTGGAACTTGTTGCTGAGAATTAATTTGAATTCGTTGCGTTTGTTAGTATCCCGGAGAAGGGCTGTATTAAACTTGTGTAATACTGCTGCTCCAGTTGTCCAGTGCTTCCTCAGCTTCAGTTTCATTTTAGTTACCACCAAATGGTGATCTGAAGCTATGTCGGCTCCTCTCCTTGCTCTTACGTCTTCCATGGTCCTTCTAAACTTCTTATTGATGCAGATGTGGTCGATTTGGTTCTCCGTGATGTGGTCCGGTGAAACCCATGTAATTTTGTGTATACGTTTATGGGAGAAAATGGTGCCTCCTATAATCATTTTGTTGAAGGCACATAAGTTTACAAACCTCTCACCGTTATCATTCCTTTCTCCCAGTCCATGTTGTCCCATGATGTCTTCATACCCGGTGTTATCCACTCCGACCTTGGCGTTGAAGTCGCCCATTAGAATGGTCAGGTCCTTGGCTGAACATTTCTCAATGATTGACTGCAGCCTCGCATAGAACTGGTCTTTGTCGTCTTCGTGGCTGTCGTTGGTGGGTGCGTAGCACTGGATGACATTCATTGCAATCCCTTCCTTCTTCGTCTTGAAGGATGCTGTGATGATCCTAGGTCCATGAGGTTCCCATCTTATAAGAGACTTCCATGCATCTTGGGATAACACCAATGCTACTCCTTGTGTGTGGGGGGCGTTTTCTTCTTCGTGGCCGGAGTATAAAAGCACATTTCCCGAGGATAACCGTTGCTGTCCAGCTTGCACCCAATGCGTTTCGCTTATTCCAAGTATCTTCAGGTTGTATCTTTTCATTTCTTCAGCTATTTGCATGGTCCTCCCTGTTTCCCACAGCGTGCGGACATTCCACGTACCTATATTAATTGTTGCTCTGGTTGTCAGAAGAGACATCGGCCTCGTGGCTTCCGAAGAAACTCGGCTTTCACCATGAGGCGTCATAACATACCTTCCAACTCCCAGGGCAGAGTAAAAATGGTTATAAAGGTTTTTACTGGTTAGCGTTTTTTTAGCACGTTTACTTTTTTACGGGATGGGGTTGCTAGCCCCATGCCCAACCCTCCTCCTTTATCCTGGCTTGGGACCGGCAGCAACCCTAGGGGCTACAGGCGGTCTCAAGATGGAGGGAGATGATATATGAGTTTCTTTCAAGTCGAGGTCCTAGGTAAGTACTGCAAACATAGGTGGAAGCTCAGGAGTCAAACTGCCTAAAGTATTAGACAGAAACCCTGAGATTGAATAGACTTTACTGGCTGCTATATGCCACTGGGTAGATATTCCTAAAATAAGCTTATCTCCTCTATGGGCCGAAAAATGTCATATAGGACCCACAATATGTATGCACAGTGAATACATCCCATTTGTTGACTATTATCCTTTTCTGTTTGTTAGAGTAAATAGGTAATAAGTTGCTAGAAGCCCATCCATATATCCCACTCAAGTCTTATTAAAAACGCAAAATATCACAGGAACCCTAAATTGCCCTCTATATCTTAAGAATATATTTGGTAACGAGGATAGTAGGTCCGGTAATTTGCGTTAAACTTTGAATTGTTTATTCCAGCGTAGATCCGGCTTATGTTTGGAAGAGTTCACAGGTGGAGCTAATGCTGCCAGTCTGACCAACGCGTATTGTTAAAGTAGACCAGTTTCATTTTGGCCGAGCTAGCAACTGATGACCTTATAAGTTTCGTCACACTTCGGAGACATGAATGTCATCATATTCCTGGATCAAAGAATTATTCTCCAAGTTGCTTGCTAAACTTTTTGTGTAATACTGCATCAAATTTTGTTCGAACATCTGTATTTATATGCATCCGAATCACAATTAATAGGAGATTTCCTTGTTCCACTTAACTGTTTGTCATCCTGCATGATCATGTATCGTAGTTTTCATTTACCCTCTTACGGATTCTGAATAATTTCCTAAGCAGGACTCCTGAAGAATTATCAAATAATATGCTACACCTAAATATTCTAATATTGTCTAAATCACATGTATGTCTGTTTTAGGAACAAAATCTTATGATTCATTCATCTTTCTTACAATAATACAACATGATGGCTCGTTCCATTTCACTGGAGTTGGGATTCTTAAAATGATACACTAGCTATTGTAACTAGGTTTTTTCTCTTTATCTTATTACTAGTGTTTGATTCTCGTTATCCTTCACCAATGCATCTCAAATAACATGGTTATATTATATAATGTCGTGGAATTTCTTAAAAGTTTTTAGAGATTCGGCTGTTTGCAAGGGTTTTTAGCTTCTGAAGAGTTTTTCTTTTAGGCAAGTTATACAGCCCTCCTGTTTACGTGTAATCCGATATTTAGTGGCTTTTACTATAGGTGAACTTACGACCCTGACGTCTTCTCGACATCCGTACCACAAACTTTATAAATACAACTCGTCTCTTCTTTCTACCACTGCCATACGACTCATGGTCTGATTATCCAAACTGAACGTAGAATGCCAATACCTATTTTAGTTTTAAAAGGTGTTTAATTAGTAAACAACTTATAGAACCGCATTCTTTATCCATCGAGCGAGGACACTCTAATAAGTTTCATTAGTACTGGACAAATTATTCACTGGTTGATTACCAGTTAAATTGGCAACGAGTGAAATTATGCCTCAGTAGGTAGTTACAGACCTATCGGTTGACGCATTCGAAGAAATTTGGATCAACTGAGACATTTCTATTGCAAAGACCGACACAGGTAATCCAGCCTTTTGTCCTAATAAACTGAAACTCTCAAGTGACATCAACCTACAAGTCAAGTGCGACAACCAGAAGATACTGTGTGGTCGAGTAGGTAGAAATCTTACGCCGAATGCTATTAAAGACCTAAAACCTTATCTCAACATTAGATGCGACCACAAAAAAGTGAATCGTTTCAAACCAGCATGCTAAAAGGATATTAGATATTGGAGCCGGGTGTCCTTGAAAGGTCGCGCAAAGTATTTGACAACTGCCAAAATGCAGAGCTTGCAAAATATATCTCAAATTCATTCGACTGCTGGCGCAGTTCCCGTTAAAAATGAAAAAGGTTTGCTAACACTATATTGCTGACTTTTAGGTCAATTTTATATGGTTAAGGTGAAAGTGCAACGCTACGTTGCAGGAAAGAAACCCGATTTCGCTTCAAGTTCAAGTTCTGAATCAGAAGAAGAGCAAACCACTAATGATACTGAGGAAATTAAGGCCTTTACGTCGCGTTCAGGAATACTACGTGATCGTTTTAAAACGCAGGAAAACTCTAAGTCAACAGCCGATGGGACCGATCAACCAACCGCTGAGGAGTTAGCTGACCCTAGATTCAGGAGGTTATTACGAGCTAAGGTAAGGAATTACGTTACCGATGCTGAAGATATTATTTTTGTGTTTAATCGTGTTAGGCTCTTTAGGTATCATTAATAACCTTGTTAGAGGAGTTGGTATTTGTTTGTTCTCTTTGTGAAACCGAATAGTCTTTACTATTTTTATTATTGAGGACATGTAACATTAATGTGTTAATAACAGTGTTAACAACAAACACAGATGATGTCCACTTTAAAGGCATTTCAGTAGCTCATTACGAACAATGTCAGAAGTCAATACTGTTCTTTCCAAGCCTTGTTCTAAGATATCTGCCTCATATTTAGAATGCACTTAACACCCATACTCTGGACAACTGATATTCAGATAATTGCTTTTATTTGTTATGATTTATAAAAGGGTTCTGTGCATCTCGCATCGTATTTATTTTTATAACTTCAAAGTCCCTCCTCGTCCTTAGTCTTAATTGCCATGACACCACGAATCCTTCATTTCTTTATAACTACCTCAAGGCAGCTATGGTAGTATTACTTGGTTAAGCAGTATGTACTAAATGTTTGTTTACCAAGCCATCTACCTGGTACATTTACGTTAGTTTATATCTTTTAATTATAATCACTGCACGCAGTTCATTACTTACCAACGCTAACAGTAAACGCGGAAATTATAGTTTACATAGATGATATCACGGTTTCACTAAAATCTAGCTGACAAAACATGCATAAGCTGGCTATCGTTCTCGTAACTTTGATAACACCTGTATTACTTTTTTGTAAGTTTGGCTTAATTAATCCCTTCAGACCGCGATCGTAAACAAAATATTGTTAAATAATTACTAAATGAGACTTTCTATGATTACGTTGGCTTTGTGAAGACAATCAACGGTTGAGGTATCTAGAATCGGCTTTTTGTTTTCTAAGACAATTTTGATCTTGGGGCATCTTTTATGTACTTACATTCGAATGTCAAATACTAGAACTCAATGTAATCGAACTAAACATATATTTAGCAATTACGAAATCTGTCCTGCAGCCTCTTCAAAAATCTCTATGTTAATTTCATTCACAGGATCAACTGAGCCAATCCAGCGAGGATGAGGAAGAGGCCGATAGGATTACTCGTCACAAAAAATATCGCAGGTCTGGTCATTATAGTGAAGACAGTCCTCAGAATTCTAATGGAGAAGATGCTGATGAAGAAGATGTTGATGAGGCAGAATTAATGAGGAGGCGTGAAGTAAGCTGTTTATTGAATATTTGTCCATAAACTTAGTTCGTTTTATTGCGGATTCTGAGTGTTATTTAACCTTTAACTATTACGAAATCTTATAAATGATATGCCATTTTACTACGTTGATAAATGTTTAAAATAATACGGCTCAATGAATATCTGTTGTTTCTTTGCGCAAAGTGAAGTTATGTGGCGTTCTGAAAAAAAATTGCAAAGTATCTTCTAGTTAATAATCCGAAGGGTATTTGACGCTAAAGAAATGGTAATATTGTTAATAAGGGACAAATGGAAACAAAAATGAAACAAAATATTACTTATCAGAGTTTCAGTGAGAGCATGTGTAGTTAGTTTAAGAGATTAGACTGTCGACCAGAGCATAGTTGCCCGTCGTTGCTGCAAGTGTAGCTCCTAATCAAATATGAACTTCGTCGTAGTCGGATGCTAATCTCTTACAGTTTATTGACTAACGTTTTTTTAACGTATCTCCCAGATTTATAAATAGAGAACTAGCCTGTAGTTCCTCATCAGAACCTTTATGAGTTCTTGATATAGAACTAAGATATATATGTATTCGAAAAGCTTAGTAAATACTTTGGCTGCACCATGAGTTCGTAAGAGAAAGCTGAATATGAATCTAAATGGCTTTGTGAATTAAATGCTGATTATAACAACTAATAGTAATTTGACAGCCATTACTAACCTGCTTGTAACTTGACAGTTGGTTACTATAATGTTACTACTTAGAAATGTGAAGTGGTATCATTAAAAAGCAACTAACTGAAAGCACTAATTTCAGCACTTAATTTATTTAATTTCTTTGCAGCTTATCCGCAAGAAAGCATTGGCTGCTCAAATAAATTCTGCAGCGGAAAAACATGATGGGGATGGACAAAATGAAGCTGGACATGAAGATACAGAAGCGGAGGATGAACTAGGTTATTCAGAAGAGGAATATACAAGTTCAGATGATGAAGTTGCTCCTAAACTAAAACCAGTCTTCGTACGTGCACGTGACCGAATAACCTTACTAGCCAAACATAAAGCAGATCAACTCGCTCAGGAGACTGAGGCCGAAGTAAAACGCCTTGCGGAAGAACGCCGTAGGACGACACTCAAGGTTAGCTTAGTTTTCCAACTTTTTCAGACATACTAAAAGTTGATTTTCTTTTTGTATGGTCGAATACTTTGTCTTAGTATTTTTTAATCACTGGAATCGAGCATGTCGGGGAGGGGGATGAATTTTCGTGTAGGACACGACAATTTCATTTCTGAAGCTTATTTACGTTGTAACATTTCACATTATAATTCGGTTAATGCTTTTTCTCCTAACACTACTGCTTTACAAACAACTAGAATCCTGTCATTTTTAAACATGAAATATCAAAACTCCTGTTCACAACACAGGTAACGATGCTTAACTTAAAAATTTAGCCTTAAGCTTCCTCTTTTTGTGCTTTTGTAATGGTCAGATGTATTTTCGTAATATATCTTACAACATTTATTCATGGGGAAAGACTTTATAGATCTCGGATTTTCTCGAGACACACTGCTTTCCAATTAGCTTAGTGCGGTAAGGTAAATCTATCATTTACTTCATGAGATTACTAAAATATTTAATTATTTTACTCGACTGAAACTAATTTCCATGTACGTTTACGCCATTTAAAAAATGGTCGAAAACTAAGTAAATTTTGCTAATCGTATACCTAAAATTGCTGTTTTACATTCATCAAATGCTTAGGATTGCAGTTGATATAAAAAGCATAGATAATATTATTTTCGGTATCGATTACTAGTGTAAGTGGTGTCGTTTGCAGGCCCAGAGGCTTATTTTATAAACAGAATTAATAACAGCAGTTTATAGGTTACGCCTAACATTATTTCAATTTTTTCATGACCTAAACAACTGACAATATGCATTTTTTTCGCTTTTATTATTTCCATTAACCACTTAGTTACTAGAAACAGAACTACGCCGTGAAGCTGAAGAGGCCCACGCAATAGAAGATGCTCTTGATGCAATAGACTCTGATGAGGGTCAAGGTAATCCTCAAGCTGAACAAGAAGAGTATGAAAAATGGAAGGTTAGGGAATTAAAACGTATTCGACGAGATCGTGAAATTCGAGAAGCAGCAGTGCAAGAGAAGGCTGAGGTGAGACTTATTTACAACTGAGTACATGGTTTTTAAGCCTCAGGTTTTATATTCTATCATTCAAATGCTGATCACCTTCAGATGCATCCACTATTTATTATCCCATTATTCTTAAGGTGCAGTATAAATTTATACTTTCCTCCTTTCTAAATCATAATCCTTATACTTCGTGGCTTTTACTATTTTGGGCGCTATTAATTAGGCAGATAGAAACGTGTACTAGGTTCTGCGTTAATTTCAGCTGATTTATTTCATCTATATTGACTAGTATGTATTCATAATTCACGCACTACGTTTTACTTTGTTAGTTTCGAACCTTGTTCACAATGTCACCCTTATCCAATACTATATAACCACATTTCTTCTCTCATGCATCCTTTATGCTTCATGGTTCATCAGGTAATCATAAGTAAGAAATACTTTTCCCTCTAACCTACGTAAGCACTCTTAGAATACAGATGATACATTTTAAAACTGTCTCTGCAATGTCTTTTTATATTTATTTAAGCAATGCTTGGCATTTTTCTATATTTTTAAGTTACGTACAGTTAATAGCCTTGTTCATGTGCAGTTTTGTGATCGAGTACTACTTGAAAAATAATGATCTGAGCAGTAAAGTGACTAGTACGACACCAACCGTTATTTTTATTTTTTAGGAGCAGATTGGACCGAATAGAGCATGACGAAAAATAATATCACAGTGTGGATTAAAGTCTATTTTAAGTGTGTTGGTTTTCTTACTGTTTGTAATTAACCTGACCTAGCCACATTATTGCCTTACGAAGTATGTCTTACCAAAGATTTTACACAGAAATGTGCATTTTGGGTACAACCAACTTATTTTTGTTGTATGTCACAAACAGTCTAACATGAATCACAATTTCAAGCTAGAATTCTCCATTTGTGTTGTTGTTTGCGTGCTTATATTTGCTGAACAGTTGTTTCTTTAGTGCTTAAGTTACACATTCTCCCAAGGCATATATTCTGTGGTCATGGTCAATTTTGTCACGTGACAGAAATATACATTCTTCATTTAACGCTAATTGCTTAGATATCTGCTTCATTAAAGTAGCTCGACCAACCCAGAAAACTCATAAAATCGACCTCGATGCTTATTACCGAGTTGATAATATTTCCAAGTTAAGCATGGTTTTTCTCATTTTAGATTGAACGAATACGTAATATGACTGACGAACAAAGACGCGAAGAATTCATAAGAAATCCCAAAGTTATCACGAACAAGGCAGCTAAAGGCAAATATAAATTTTTGCAGAAATACTTTCATCGGGGAGCTTTCTATGTCACTTCGTTGGAAGACAAAGTGTTTCAGCAAGACTTTACACAACCCACTCTGGAGGATCATTTCGACAAAACCAAACTGCCTAGTGTCATGCAGGTCAGTAATCTCTTAAAAATAATCCTCATTAGACCTTTTGCTAAAAATGGTGTTGAAAAGAGATTTCGGGGTTGTTTCATTGCTGATAAGTTTTATATCAGTCTAGTGTATACAGACAACAAGGTTCTATCCATCCCAAACGCAGAAAACGATGTAGTTTTCAGAACAACTCGTTTAAGATCTTTGAAAATTTGATTTAGATTCTATGTCTTCATTGGATCAAATCATGATTCGAATCGCCTCTTCACTTTCGTTTTGTAAAATTAAAAATACTTAATTTAGTTGTACTAACTGGTTTAATGTACCAATTACTGGAAAAATGACAGTGGATTCTTAGGTTATGATAGCAGTATTTGTCAATGTGCCGATTAAACCAAATATGCGAAGGTAGTTCCGAACTTAACCTGCCACTCTAAAGAGGATATTTAGTTACCTTACATTGCAACTACCTTCCAAAATTCGAGCCAGAAATTGTCACCTAATGGAAAGCGTAGAATCGTATTAGGACTGAGGGCGAAGGAAATCGAAACATGGCAAGTACAATTTAGAAGGAACAACTAGGGGCCGGAGGATGAAAAGTAAGTAACGATAGCTAACTCAAGTTTTAGAAAACAGATAATAGATACTAATGCGCTATGTCACCCAACCACATAGACATTATATAAGAGTAGCAGTACAGACAATGACATAGAATGGAAGATAATATGTCAAACCTTTAGTTTGCATAAGTGATGCGTTTAGGTGATACATATTAAAGGGCAACATGCCATCGTCGTTTTGCTATCATGACTGACTTTATTTATCGCTAGCGTTCGTTCACACAGTATTTTGTGTAACATTGTTACCGATATCCGGCCTTGTTCAAAAATCAGGTCACTAACAGTTGAGGATACATAGTGACTATTTCGGTTGACATAATTCTGAAAAAGCAACTTATTCAGCTTGTTTGCTTAACCTTAATATTGTCCATCTAGTGGTCTTAATGCACACAAGCATGTTCTGAACGCAATGATCATGAGATACCTATAACCTTTGCATGATTCCATAGTTATATGGCAAGATAGTGCGCACGGCCTCTCAGTCGACATCAACACATTCGTACAGTAAGTCGGAATGATATAAAGCAAGCTTTTTCACCCTAATTAGTTTAAGTACTAAATCACAGTATCTGTCTTTTGATGTAGAAAACTGACTGTTTTATGAACTTAATTTTTAAAATTTAGGTAAAGAACTTTGGTCGTGCTGGTCGGACTAAGTATACGCATTTGGTTGATCAAGATACAACTGTATTCGACTCACCATGGTCAACAACTAATCCACAAAATATGAAATTTCAATCAACTCACGGTGGTGGATTTAAACAAATATTCTCTAAACCAGGTTTGTCTAAACAGAAAAAGAAGATAAGCTAATGAGTATCTTAATTATGTTAATAATATGTACATATATATTTAGCGATAAAACAAGCTGAATCTTATCCTACTTTTTGTTCATTTTGAATTCTTTCCCTCTGTTTTTAAGTATGTACACATTTGATGTGAATAAGTAATTCTGCTTATTTGGGAGTCCCAGCGTTTTGAATTTCTTGCGTATATATTATTTTATCCCACTACTCAACTTACTTTATGGCCATTAGTTATTTCTTCCCATATATATTTTTAGGAGACACGTGGCACGTTAAAGCTAACACTATTGAATTAAAATTACTTAAACTAGTGTATGAGTGATGTCCTATCAGAGACAAGCATTAAAAAATAACGAAGCGGTTCTAAGTATTCAGTAAATGGTGTCTGATTTTCTATCCTTATTAATACGTCAGTCATAATAATTGGAAAACACTTATTTTGATATTCGAGTGACCCCTTCTTTTGTAGCTATACGTGTATATAATAGTAATCTATAGTAAATGATTAATAGGTACTTATGTATTTAGAATTAATTATACGTCACTAAGACCATTCTGAGAACATAACTAGTACAATTAAATATGTTTAAGTACTGTGCATATTGGTTTGAACGCTAACACGTCCCGATTTTAGTTTAAGCACTGAACAGATGTTTTGTCTTAATTTTGTAGTCTGATGAGTCTTTGTTCATGGGCAAATCGAGCTAAATAACTGCAATAAATAGTTATGCTCTAATTTTGTATCCGTCTCAAAAGTAAAACACATCAGTCAAATAGAGAATTTTCGGTTGAAGACTTCCCTAATCTAGCAGTCGTTTTTAAGTTTTGATCTCTGCTGTGCAGTTTGTAGTGTCGTTTCAGGGGATGAGTAATAATCCTTCGTAGATCTAAGTCATCAGTAGCTTTAGCAGAAGTTGTACAGATTTTATAAAAATGTTGTTAGTACGAGGATAAAAAAATAACAGATAAAGGAAGAGAGCTATCCATGGATATGAGAGTATTTTTACCGTTGGCAGTTTGGAGATAAGTGATACTTCATAGTGTAAACACTAGCATCTTAAATATGACGTAACTTACAATAGCGGGTTTCACAGGGTATTCGTTTGACGTTGATCGTATGACTCATTTGGATTATGTATGACATGAGGGGCAACTCGTTTACCGTTCGAAGAAATTCACCACAAGCGACAAACAACCAGAGGATAAAGATCGAATGGACAGGTTTTAAGAATACCTTTAGCCCATGAGAATGGATTTGCTTGAAATGTCTGTGGACATGACAGATTTTTCATGAGATAATCTGAAATGTAATATCTGATGAAGTTGAGGTCCATAAAACCCTTCAAATATTGCTGCTGGCTTTTGATTTCTAAAATGAGGTTACATGTCAACTAAAACGGTACATCTAATAAAATAAATAAATTATGCTGTCTAATTTAAGAGATCCCACCTCAATTTATTTACATTTTAGCGACATAAAATCGGAGCGGTTTTCGATGCATTCCCTTAGAGAAATGAAGGTATGAAAATGGGCTGATTAATTAACCTGTCTCTGGTTTTTATCGAAAGATTTGGTACCCTGATATTTAGTTAAAATGATATTTAGAGAAAATCAGTTCAGTGGAAATAAATAACTTCACAGACATTGCTCAGTATTTATTTGAATTTATACGGCAAACGACAAAACATTCACATACTAATATCGTCATTGTGTATTACTGGAGGGATTTTGACTAAAAGTTGATCATCAGCCAAAATAATTTCCCCAGTGAAATCTGTAGCTCTGGCCTGATCTAAAATAATTTGTAGGCTGGGCTTGCTCTTCTTATCACTTTTGGATTTCTTCGAACAATCCACCTGTTCATCAACTTCATCTATAAGAAAGTTGATTGTCAGTGAGTAATGGAGATAGATAAATAATAGTAATATACATATAAAATGATAAACGATGATATATAAACACATCAAACGTAACATTCGAATGGTTTTCTCTTGACTGGTGGCTACTACATGGCCAATTGCCTATTCTAAATTTCGGGATATAATATGCACCAACTCAACTTAAATGTAAATTTAAAAGTGCATTAATAGCAAAACTTATTAATAGAATCGGATCTATCGCTGTATATTTATGAATTAATCAGTCAATGCCTGTCACCTCATATGCAGCATAGGCCACCTCCATAATGTTCTGTCCACGTTGTAAATGCTTCTTCATAGTCACGGAAATTGATGTAAAATGGTGCATTCCATTCAATTGGTTGTTCAACAATTATCCATAGTGTTGTGATTTGTTCGGTAGACGATTGATCCTTACGGAATCTGGCCTGCTGATCTCACAGTTGAGCATCGACTAGATCTTCCATTCGGTTTAAGGACACTCTGTTGGAGACTTTTCCGGGTACTGGAAGTAGAGTGGTGCCTCTGTAGTTCTCGCAATTGCTAAGATCTCCTGTTTTTGGTATCTTGACGAGGTACCCTTCTTTCCAGTCTGATGGCACTTGTTTTTCCTCCCAAATTTCCCTGAAGAGAATGTAGAGTATCTTTGCAGTTGCTTCTATATCTGACTTCAGTGCTTCCACTGGTGTTGTTGTCTAGCCCTGCCAATTTGCCACTCTTGGTTTGTCGGATTGCCATTTTGATTTCTTCGACTGTTGGTGGGTCGATATTTATAGGGAGATCCGTAGATGCTGTTTCGATGACTGATGGGTTCAATGGGGCTGGTCTATTTAAGAGTTCTTCGAAGTGTTCTACCCACCTGTTTCGTTGTTCTTACGTCTCAGCTGTATATTTATGAATTAATCAGTCAATGCCTGTCACCTCATATGCAGCATAGGCCACCTCCATAATGTTCTGTCCACGTTGTAAATGCTTCTTCATAGTCACGGAAATTGATGTAAAATGGTGCATTCCATTCAATTGGTTGTTCAACAATTATCCATAGTGTTGTGATTTGTTCGGTAGACGATTGATCCTTACGGAATCTGGCCTGCTGATCTCACAGTTGAGCATCGACTAGATCTTCCATTCGGTTTAAGGACACTCTGTTGGAGACTTTTCCGGGTACTGGAAGTAGAGTGGTGCCTCTGTAGTTCTCGCAATTGCTAAGATCTCCTGTTTTTGGTATCTTGACGAGGTACCCTTCTTTCCAGTCTGATGGCACTTGTTTTTCCTCCTCTTCTTCGGCCTTTAGGATTCCAGGTTACTGCTTGTCTTGTGACGCAGTTTGGTGATTTCCACAGTGTGTGCCCTATCCATATCTAGAGTCTTCTCCTACTTTCTTGCATTTTGATTCTTCGACTGTTGGTGGGGTCGATATTTATAGGGAGATCCGTAGATGCTGTTTCGATGACTGATGGGTTCAATGGGGCTGGTCTATTTAAGAGTTCTTCGAAGTGTTCTACCCACCTGTTCGTTGTTCTTACGTCTCAGTGATTGGTTTACCATCTTTGTTCTGGATGGTTTTCCGCTGTTATTGCTGGGCCCTCCACATATTTTCGTTTATGCAATCTAATGCTCCTCTTCACTTACTTGTTGACTTCGGTGTATTAGGCCTGTGCTTTGGCTTTCTCTGTTCTTGTTCGACTGTTATTAACTGCTATCCTCTTGCTCCTTCTTCGATCCTATCCAGATTACTAACAGAGATCCACTTCTTATGATGGTGCTCCTTGAAGCTCAAAAGCTCTTGACATGTTGAAGTTGTTTCCTTAATCTCTTTCTAGTTATCTTCCATAGTAGTTCCATCTTCTTGTAGTAGATCGTGAAATGCTTGGAACTTATTGTTGAGAGTTATTTTGAATTTGTTGAGTTTATTAGTGTCCCGAAGAGAGGCTGTGTTAAACTTATGTAAGATCACAAAATGATGAACGCCAAATTTCCATTCATTACCAACTTTCATACTAATTATATAAAAGTGACAGTTCTGGCAGACATAAAGGCTAATAGTGAATAGACGTGTTTGCAATCTAAATATTACTTTACATATATCGATGCATTACAATGAGTTGGCTTTAATGGTAACCCTTAGTATGACAGTTTGACTCGAAATTATTGTAGACAACCACTGAAATCAGATGATAGCCAAAGTGGTAATGCAGCGAAAAATTCCATTCATTCGCCGGTTACCTCATGTGGAGCATAGGCCACCTACCATCACTATACAACCAACTCTGTCCTCGACTCCCTTCTCCACTTCTTCCAAAGTGCTGTTCAGTCTCTTAATATCTGCGCCCCGATTCCCAATGCAATGCGTCCTTTGGTCTTCCTCCTCTTCTTCGGCCTTTAGGATTCCAGGTTACTGCTTGTCTTGTGACGCAGTTTGGTGATTTCCACAGTGTGTGCCCTATCCATATCTAGAGTCTTCTCCTACTTTCTTCCTCGGCTGGGTTTCGGTTGGTTTGTTCTCTCTCACAGTAGGTTGCTGCGGATGGTGTCAGGCTAACGGATCCGGAGTATCCTGTGTAGGCAGTTGTTTATGAATACATGTATCATTTGGATGATGCTTTTCGAAGCTCTCCAGGTTTCAGCCCCATACAATAGGATTGTCTTGATGTTTCTATTGAAAATTCTGAATTTGGTGTCTGCTGACAGTTGGTGTGAGTCCCAGATGTTCTTTTATTGTAGAAATGCTGCCATTGCCTTACCTTGTGAATCCATGCCTTAACATCTGCATCGGGTCCTCCTTGTTTGTCGACGATGCTGCCTAGGCATATGAATGTTACCACACCTTCCAGAGTTTCCCCGTCTAGTTTTATTTCCTTGGTGTGTTGTATCCAAGTGTCTTGCTCTTATCCTTGTGATTGCTGAGGTTGTGAAGGCTGCTGCTATTATAGACATCTTTACTTCTATTTATTGCCGAGTATGAGATATAAGGGCTATATCATCTGCGAATCCCAAATCATCTAGCTGCATCCAGACTGTCCACCGTATTCCATCATTTCCCTGGGGTTCTCATAGTCCCGTTGACCACCAGAAGGAAGTGAAAGGGCGAGAGTAAGCAGCCTTGTCTGATACTGGTCCCCACTTAGAGCAAATCTGTGAGCTGCCCCCTATGCACTATTTTGCAGTGTAGTTCATCGTAAGAATTACGTATGGTATTGACTCTCCTCTTGGGTACACTATAATATCAAGGAAGGCTCCATAATATTCTCCTATTCAGGGTATTTCTTTAGTAATTTATATGCACCAATAAGATGATATTGTGGTGGATACTACTCGTATGGTCATCAATAAGTAGCAAGTAGCAGAGCGTCACGGGAAATTAAAAAGAATCAGTAAACAGCATATGAGGCGAGTTGCGAGGTGGCAAGGAGTAAAGCATGATTAAAATACATAAGGGAATCGAGAACAACCAAGAGAAACAAGCTGATAAACGACACGGACCAGACAACGCGAAGAATATGCAAATTGGTGACTAGAAGTAATGTATGTAATATTTTATGACATTCTTTGTTTTCACGAAATAAACAATTGCTTGCCTAATTGGCCTTAATCACAATATAACCGACAATATAGATGAAATATAATCTATCCGTTAAGGAAACACAGACTAAATACTTTAGCTTGTGCACTACAAGGCAGAACGTGGATATTTTACTAAATCATCATCAGCAACGTAGAATCGAGCACAAACGCCCGTAGGTTCGAGTTGCCATACCACACTAGCACTGAGGTAACGTATAGACAGAATACAAGAGGGAAGAGTAAAATAAAGATGTCCCGAAAATAACAATAGAATTTAAGATCTAGATGAGGTTAAAGAGTGAATACACTTGTGCCACTGTGACCGATTCTGAGCCATATCGCCGTGTCTCCAGCCATTAATTGCGATCATCACGCGGACCCCAACCAGGTAGTCTACATCTACCTACATGGCTTAGACCAGTAGTCAAGGACTTCATGGACAGATGCCATGTTTTGGTTTGGCCGCCCCTAGCCCCTTCCCACACTAGGACGGAACAGCTATCTAGCACTCCGTGATTTTCAGTTGCACCTGACTGATATTAGTCTGTGACGGTTATAAATAAAAACCACTTCAGAAAATTATTTGTTTTATTTACTTATTTCTATATTTCACTGTTGTTAGTTAATTTTCTATCTCCACTCTACTTGTATATTCACCTATTTAACTGTATGCTTGTTCGTTTTGTTATTTAACAATGAATTTATTATGTTGTACACACTTAGAAACTTATTGAAAAAGTATTGCTTTAATCTCTTCAGTAATAATTACGATTAGTCTACTTTCCATCGGACAGAATAAAAATGAGATAAAGTCCTTAAACTAGATATGAAACATCAATAGTAATTGGATGTTGTCGTCACTGCGGAATTTGAATCAGATGTTATAAATTGCCCTAGCCAACATCGCACGACGGGGAGACGGTGGTCGGGCATGCGCAATACATGTCCCAACCATCTCAGTCGATGAAGGTTAATGACCTCTTCGACTGATTTACCGTGTTTCCCAAAACCTTTTGTCTAACCTCCATATTATTTATTTGACTGTTCCATGATATACGAGCGATGCTACGAAGATTCCTATGGTCAAATATCTAGAGTCGATGCATATCTTGAGTTTTCATGGCCCACGTTTCGCAGCCATATGTTAAAATGGAACGGACTGCTGCGCAGTACACCCGGCCTTTCGTTGAGACACGGACATCTCGTCTGCGCCACAAGTGTCGTAAATTGGCAAATGCCAATCGGGCTTTATGAATCCGAGCTGAGATTTCGTCAGACGCTGACCCATCAAGGGTGATGAGACTTCCGAGATAAGTGAAGCGATCAACGCATTCAATTACTTCACTCCCTATAACTAATTTAGGGGAAGAAGCAGGCCAGTCCTGGAGTAACATTTCACATTTGGGAAGGGAGAAGCGCATCCCAAATATGCCTGCATTGTTACTCAAGGTGTTCAAGAGACCCTGAATGTTGTGCGCGTCTTCACCAAATATGACTATATCATCTGCATATTCTAAGTCGACAAGAGAACCTCCTGGAAGGAAATTAATTCCTGAGGAGTTAAAAGAATTGAGTGAGATTTCTAAGAGTACGTCTATGATAAAATTAAATAAAAAAGGGAATAAGGGGCAACCCTAACGTACTCCACTTGAGGATGAAATTTTACTAAAACCAAATATTATAATATGCTTGGTTTAAAGGAAAATTGGGTACTCATTTTAATAGCATCACAGTTTGTCGCAATATGTTTTCTGTTACTTTAATGAATGAATCTTATTAAATTGTTTCAACAACCTAGAAATTTAATTTACTTTTAATAACACCTGGACATACATGCTCTCAGTTGTTATTCCAAGGAATCATTATAGCTTCTAAAATGAATAGCGTTATCGAGGTCAAACCAACAAGTTGCAGAGGTTAAAATTACCGACACTGCTTCAGATTGAAGCTAATCCTACAGACCTCTCAGCGAGATCGAGGACTGATTATTATTGATCGCATCAATACTTACAGTTACTTACTAACCTATATTTTAATGATAATTTTTAGATGCTTATATCCTGTTAATAATTCAACAAACTAAGAAACATCATAAACAGTGTATTTCAATCATAATCACAACTAGTGGTTGATGAAAAATATCAGTGATAAAAATGAATATACTTACTGACGGTAATAATTTGTTTAGCAAGCGTGACTTTATACTGATGTCGGCATAAACTTACTTTTTACAGCATTTTCGAGTGAAGATTCAATGCGGCAATATCTATGGCTAAAATGTGTAAGGACTAACTGGCGAACATTGAGTTGACAAGCCAGTTTCGCCACAATACTTGGCACAGAATGACCTTTATTCAGCGCGTCCTCATATAAACTATCATCCAAAGTAGCCTCATGTACAAGGGTATCCAGAGTAATAGAAGTTATCTGATTCGCAGTATGCAAGACTTGCATAAGGCGTAAAAGCTCAGAAGAATCATAAGTGTCTCCCATAATTGCAATGCGATGACCTCTCAAACGCGGTTTCAACACTTCTTCAGGTTGAATTGTCTTACCATCGACGACAACTGTTTTACCCTTAAAAGAAGAAAATAATGTCATTTAGTGATATTAACTGGGCGATGGCAACGAAAGCAAAATACATATTATGAACCTAACATTAACTAAGTCAAAATTAATAATATTAAATACTTACAATATTAACGTGCATATAACAATAGTTTTACTGTTGATCAGAATTAAAGTACCATAAGCAAAACTGTTGATATTAATTTAAATGTGTGACTTTTTGAACCAGATAAATATAGGTTTTTATAAACATATCTATAGAAAAATACGGGAATAAATAGCATGGATGTCTGGAATATCCCGACACATTACTATTACTCATTTATTTCTGTGTATTATTCAAGTTAACTGGTCGTATAGTGACATTACGCAGATAAATCAAGTTATCCGTGCAACATCTGTCAGTCTACTGTGGTAATACAAATAAACTTATGTTTTAGGAGTATTATTCGCTGTAATTAGCTACCAGTCAACTAGCATCTCTTAATACTTAGTTATCTCTAAATAAATTTATCCCGAAACAGTAACGATTAACTAATGAAAACGTACAGACTATTGATAACAGCAAGTCATAAACAATGTAGGACCTGGTACAAATATGAGTTCATCGATGTTATTGCACTTTACGCCGGCAAAGTGTTATGACGAGAAGAAAGGAAAGAGGAGGAGATGATTTGGTTGGTGGATGCGAACACCAATAAGATGTGTGCCTAGTTGAGAATGTGCGAATGACCTAAGCCCATTCACCTCCCTAGGCCGACAATAGGACAACCAGAATTGAGAACAGGAAGACTGAGAACTAGGGACCGGAGAACCGGAGAGAACCAAACCAAGGTCGTATTATATTTTAATCATGCATTTATATATACATAAAATCAGACCACACTGTGAACCAATCAAGAATCTAACATTTGTACAGAACAAAAGAAATAGTGGTAGTGAATGTTACAACTTGTGTACAATTAAGTAAGCGTAGTTCATAGTAAATAAACAATGCGCCAAGAGTAAATATAAAAACGAGAGAACCGGGCAAGGGGAACATAACAGTCATAGAAATGAAATGTTTGAACTGTCCACAGTTATAATAATTGGAATGATGTTCAAAAGCATAGTTCTCGAAGATAGACAATCTTCGTTAGGTGCCCGGCATATCACAAAGTGAGGGAAAATAATTAAATAATTAATATGAAACGAACTATAACAATGATCAGTAAGTATTAATTACAAAGCACATTCATTGTTTAGTCTTAATGGTTTGAACAAAATTTCAAATATTTATCACATAAAATACAGATCCTCTAGACGTTTACCTATAGTAGATAACTTGGTTTAAATTTTAAAAAAGACTGTCTGTGAAATGAAGTGATGAACGGTTAAAGACAATCGTTTTAATTTGTGTTCAGATTAGTAATACAGAAGGCAAGGATATACTAATCTAAATCAACTTATGAATGGATGGGTCTATTTAGGCATACAGTCTACTGATAAAAAAGAAATTTATTCGTATCAGAAGTTTGCGCAGACGAATTCGCTCAGAATGATGATGAAAGCTCTGCAATTAAACTATCTCGCTTGGACAACGTAATGTAACCAAAATCCCCATAAATAATAAGTAACTCATAACGAGGTATAAAATATAGATTACGCCATGAACTATATCAAGTATTTACATGTTCATGGCGAAAACAACATACCAAGACTACATTAGATTCAGTAAGACTTCAACTTATAATCAAATAACAAACAGTCAAGTGTATTTCAGAGTATGCTTTGTATTCTTTTAAACAGAAGCATAGTAGTGGAAATATTAGTGACACAAGTGATATATCAGTTGCTTATATTACTAATAATTCAGCATGATATTTCCATAAAGTTATCTATATAATAACACAATAATAAATGAAAATAACATTATATTAACTACTCGTTTTAGTTCTCCCATTAATCGTCCCATGGGAACGCCTAATTTCATAGCTGTTTCAGCACACAGGGACGGTGAATGATCTGGCTTTATGATCAACCATCCTAAGGAAGGAATAGTATGTTTTATAGAGATTGCATATACCATTTGACCATTTTCTTCATCATTTGTAATATTGTACCAGAATCCTGCAAAACAAATAAAAACAAGGAATACATGGTGTTTCAAAACTTCATTAGATATTTTCCATAATGCTGTCGATGGCTTCTTTTGAATCTTTTACAACAATTACAGGAAATAACTAGGTTGAGAATTATAATTTTAGAATGTTGGCTGGTGAGACAGAAGAGTCCCTTCTTTAGATGTTGATCTGTTTCTCAGAGTAGTCTGAATAATCTTATGAAACAGAATACCTTGCTTCTGGACCAATTACGGTAAATTTATGACTTTTCTATTGTATTTTTGTCACTTGAGAACGTATACCAAAGAGCTGTTTGCCATGACTAACTAATTGTTCAGTCATTAGTCTATTGCCTTCTGATAAGCCTACACCAAATTAGATGTTGGAGGAAAAGTCAATATTTATTATTAACTGATGTGGTCATTGCACTCAGCTCGTCATCGTCGTGTCATTTTACTGAGTAAACTCATACGACTAAGAGCATTTTTGTACTATTCAAGAGAAAGACTAAATAAAACTATGGTACTTATCTTTAGAATGATGATTAGAATTCAGCAAGACTATTATTCACTTTGCAATGTCGTATAGTATCTTATCAGTTACATCACAGTTAGTCATAACATAGAACTTGGTACTTGTGTACATCAGTCCAAGTTACCATGCCTCAATTAGCAAATAGAGATGAAATTCTCGGACCACAACACAGAGTAGTGGAGGTAGTAACAGAATCAGTATTAATGGAAATAATTAGAGGTCGAAGATTTAAGAAAATAAAAATCAGTAAACAGAAAATTATGACGGATTCAGAAACCTAGAATTTGGGTGAGGTCAAAGAATAGATGCACTTACGCCGTTGTGAACGATTTTTAGCCATGCAATCGAAAGTCTCTAACCATTGGTTACCATTACATTGCAGGCCCAAACCAGGTAATCTGCACCTACTAACATGGCTCAGCCTAAATGTCGATGACTTCATTAACTGGTGTGTTGTTTTAGTCCGGCTGCCCCGAGTATATGAGTCTACTCCTACACCAAAGCATTGCACGTCGAGGTAGGTGATAGTTGGGCATAAGCAGTATGTATCCTAATCGCCTCAGGAGAGAGATTCATTTGTCGGTTTACCATCGTAACCTAGTACTCTATTCCTAACCCACGTATTGCTTACTTGGTAGTCCAAAAAAACACGGTCAGTGTTTCGAAGACATCCATGATCGAATACTAGTAACGTACGACATCAGGAGGATGCCTTGATGCAGAAACCAATGTGAGGCTGGTCAATTAATCATGTAGGACGTAGCACCTGGTACATATGCGCACAGATCCAAGTTGCCATACCACATTAGCACCACAAAATCAAATTAACAAGGCTAATACTACATTGTAGCTTAACATGAAGAAGTGAAACAAAGATGTATGTGAAACAAATACGGAACTTAAGATCTAAGGCATGTTATCTAGTGTCTCTAACCGCTAGTTAGGACAGCCACACGGACACGACTGACTTGGCATTTTCCTATATTACTCTGTGCTTAACTCCACAATTGCTTACTCGCCCATTCTATGATATACGGAGGAAACTTCGAAGACTTCTGTGATCAAAGACCTAAAGCCTACACCTATCTTCTATTTTTATAACCCACGTTTTGCACCCGAAGGTTAAAACAGAGTAGACTGCTAAGCTGTTGAGAGATCGATATCTCGCCTACGCCACAAGTAACGTTAGCTGGCAAAAACCAAGAGAACTTTGTGGATCCGAGCTAAGACTTCGCCGGATACCGACGCACAAAGGCTGACTAGACTTCCGATATCAGTTAAGTGGTCAATGCATTCGACAACTTCATTTCCCATGACTAATCAAGGCGATGATGTAGATCAGTTACGAAGCAACATTTTGCATCTTAGGAAGAGAAATACATCCAGAATATGCTAGCATTGTTGCTAAAGGCGTACAAGAAACTTTGCATATTATCAGCCTCTTCATAGAATGACCGTGCTACTATCTTGACGTGGTGATCGGGATTGCCTGTCGTGATGAATCAATCGGGCTATGCCGGCTAGAACAATCGTTCCACAAGGTCCAACCATGCCACACAGATCAGTTGGTAACCAACAAGTACGAGGTCCGAAGACGAGGTCGTATTGCCAGATGTACAGAGGGGTGACGGCAGTAAGGTGATTCTTTTAGACAATCAACATAATAGCGATGCCGCCTTCCCAAAAAGGAAGGCTGGGGTTCGGAAGGGTTGATCCTAAAAATGCACTGTTGGAGGGGCTCGACAGAAGATTGCCGATCTTTCTGGAGAACATGTTTAAATTCTGATCACGCTCAAGTACGAGCATGTATTTGCTTGCATCTTACTGGGCGAAGAAAAACCCATTAGGATTCAGTTCAGCAACGAAATAGCCAAGGGTAAATTCCAAGAACAACTGAAGAATCACTCAGGCAACTATAAAGATGCAACTCACCTAAATACTACTTAGGAAGATGTCCAAACAGCTGTGGCATCTACAGTGACATCTACCAAGGACTTAAATCAACATATCAAGAAAGCTCAGTGAATTCCGATGGCTGACTGATATTTTGGCCAAGGTTTGGGAACTTGACATAATTCCATCTAACTGGTGTCGATCGTTAATCGTCCCAGTATATAAAAAAGGGTCAAAGTCGTCCTGCGATAATCGTAGAGGAATTAGTTTGACTAATCTAGTGTGTAAAATACTAGCTCCTATAATTATCAGACTACAACTCGTGATCTACAAGTACAAGAAAACCAGATTGGTTTCAGACTTGATCGCGGTTGTATAGACTAGATATTCACTATTCGTCAGGTTTTAGAACATAGACATACTTTTCGGCTCCCAGCAATAGTGGTTTTCCTTGACTTGAAAGCGGCATTTGACTCTGTAAACCGAGAAGTTCTGTGGCTATGTCTTTCATTGAAAGGCATACCTCAGAAGTACATAATCTTGTTAAGGCTCTTTACTCAAACACTATTAGTCGTGTCAGAGCATATGGCGAACTGTCATCTAAACTTGTAACCTCAAGTGGTGTCTGTCAAGGCTGCCCACTTTCTACATTTTTGTTTAATTTCATAGTTGACATACTGTTGGAAATTACACTTTCATCGTCTGACTTTTCAGAAACTGATCTCCTACCAGGCGATCCATTTATTGACTTAGAATATGCTGACGATAT
Organism: Schistosoma mekongi; assembly: GCA_034768735.1. NCBI lineage: Eukaryota > Metazoa > Platyhelminthes > Trematoda > Strigeidida > Schistosomatidae > Schistosoma > Schistosoma mekongi. The sequence goes on from CM068306.1 coordinate 33,509,753, forward strand.
AGTCCTGTTTGGTGAAGACGCTGATAAGATGTAGAAACTTTTAAGAGCAATAAGCTCCAATGCAAGCATGTTCGGAATGCGTTTCTGCTCCCTCTAAAAACAAACTATTGCTGCAGAACTGATTTTCATCAACACCTGAACTAAAGATAGGGGAGTGAAGTAGTTGAGCACGTTGACCACTTCACTTATCCTGGAAGTTTGGTTAGCCCTAATGGGTTGGTCTCTGACGAAATCTCAGTACGAATTCCAAATGCTCGTTTGGCTTTTGCCAACTTATGTCACCTATGGCGTAGACGAGATATTCGTCTCTCAACGAAAGGGAGAGTGTACTGCGCAACAGTTCGCTCTGTCTTACTGTATGGGTGTGAGACGTGGCCATTAAGGGTAGACGACACTCGAAGGTTATTAGTTTTCGACAATCGATGTCATCGAAACATCGCTAGCTTTAGCTGGGATCACCGAGTAAGTAGTAACGAGGTTAGACGACGGGCGTTAGGCAAATGTGGTAAACCAGTTGATGAGGTTGTGAATCTTCATCGACTGAGGTGGTTGGGACATGTGTTGCGTATGCCCAATCACCGTCTGCTTCGATGCGCAATGTCGGCTGATGTAGGAATAGGATAGAAGAGGGTTAGGGGAGTCCAAACGATAGCATATCATCAGTTCATGAAGTCACTGACTACTAGTTCGAGTCGTGTCGGTAGCTGCAGACTACCTGGACGCGGTCTTCAAGAATACCGTAACCAGTGGCTAGCAACACTGAGTGACATAGCCCAGAATCGGTCACAGTGGCGCAGATGTATTCACTCATTGTCCCCCCGTCAAATCCCGAGCTCATAATTATTTTATAATTTTCCATGCTCCATCTCTTCTCCCTGAACCATATTCTATATGTTCACACTCCTTGTCATTATTATTATTATTATTATTATTATTATTATTATTACTATTATTATTATTATCGTTGGAGTAACTTCCACTTCCAATAATGGGGTGCTAATCTTGCTGTGCTTTAGAGACATGGCAACTTGGACCGGTGCACACATGTGCCAGGTTCTATGCTGATCATACGCACATCATAGAATGAAACTACATAGTCTGTTTATTCTAAATGGTGCATAATAAAACGCTTTTGAGCAACACGACTTGAATTATGATTAATGGATAAAAGTGGGAACTTAGGACGACTAGATGTCATCGCAGCTCACTGTTGCTTATTTGGTACCTCAAAAATATAATAAAGTAACAGTGATGACATGCCATTACGGCATTTTAACCAGGCCTTGCAGTTGTAGTATTGTAAAGTAAATTTTATGCAGTCAAATTTACATTGTTATCAAACAGAATATGAAAATGGATACCGTAGTTTTGATAAATTGAGAAAACTACTTAATTTTAAAACCGTTCTATGATAACTTCAGATAAAATTTTTGACAGTGACAAAACTAACTAAGTACAGTCAACATTTTTTAGAAAACGGTATGTTAAAAAATCGCCAAAACCCTAAAATAGTAGTTGTTTGCAAATCTGATTAAATCTCGAGTTGGGAATAATAAATTTAGTCGAGTAACTACGTATACACTGATACTCGTCATATCGAGTGTCTACGAATCAAGAATATCAGCAACGCCCTACACATGTAATTTAATAACATAGAGATGACATAGCAGCCAAACTACTGAGCCAAAATTCTGGCAGCTCAAATGATATATTCAACATATACGCATTGAAAAAACTGGAGCTTTTTTAACAAAGAATCAATGTGTAAGAGATAATGGTAATTAGTAGTTATTGTGATATGTCACTCTGGATGAAAGTGGAGACCTGTTGTTTTTAGAATTTATCGATTCAGAAAGCAATGTGAAAGACTATTTATTGAACTAACCATGTAATGAGTCAGCATGACACACTACTGAAATTAATACAATCGAATGGTATAAAAGGATGCTTTAATTTAGGGGGTAATTATAATTTATTTCACCTCAAGGATACTAAGATAAGTGAACCTACAGACATGTCTATAACTACTATGTTTGCTACCAAATCCTACCGTCATGTTTTGCATAAATGTCTCGACCAGGACGTTCACAAAACAAAGGAGGATCGCGAGTTACATCAGCTTCTAAACATGCCCAATCATACCAATCAGGAGGACAATGTTTTTCATTTAATATTAACTCATGAACAGCATACGTGTAACTCAAATTAGCTCTGAAACAAACAAAAAGTAACATAACACGTTATTACCATGGTAGTCCAAATTATACTTGCAGTAATTATGTAAAAGATTACAATATACGGAAAAGACTAATAAAACTACTATTGTGTTCGCCATAAATAATAAGTGACATATACGTGATTGCGCACTTTATTCATAATTCCAATGTAATACAGTCACATGTTCATGGTAATTTTCTACCCTTAAACTATAGCTCATGTACAACCAATACAGTATGCTTTAAAAAGATCTAGGAATATACTAAGCACAATTGTTTATCCAATAATCATGTGTACTGTGTCGGTAAAATCCAAATTATAAATGTACAACACAATAGCAGAATTTCCTTAGATTTTTCATAAGTCTGGTATAAAATACTCCGAATTTTAGTGAGGTATGAACTGAGCACACTGAGAACGATAATAAATACATAGTAAATTGATATAGTCAAGAACAAGTAATCGTCTTATATGCTATCTAATTAGTGAATAAATAAATCAATAGAGCAAAAGTGATTGCGTTGACGTAAGGGTTAGGTTTCTTAATATGTATAGGAGGACTAGTTTTCATTGTCACTATTAGTATAGATTAGAAATGAAGAAAAATACAATAGAAGTAAGGCGGCTTACAGAAAGATGATGTTGAAAGGTTTTTTCTATACAGAATTTGTCATCTAATATATTAACATTTTACTATAAAATACTCAACTATACTATGAAATATGCAACATTAATGTTGATTAAAAACCTGACGAATCCAAATTAAATATGGACACACACTTTTAAACCACTACATTTCGCAATAACAATTAAAGATTGGAGTAAGGTAGATCAGTAATTAAATGAAAGCTAGCAAAGGAAATGTAAAGACTACTATCAAGAGCTAACGATAATACTCTGTTGGGAAAATTAAGATGACAGAACCTTCATTTTGGTAGTCAAAAGACAAAAGTATATACACTAATATCAGTAATTTATGCGAATACTTATCAAGGCTGAAGCCTTCTGGGAAGTCTTTTAAGTATCTATTATACAAGTGCGACAAGTTTATTAAGAGCAAGATGATTACAAGTGTCCCATTTATAAATTTCTCTAGGGCTTCATTCATATGAAGAAAAACAGTCTAGTGAGCGATATTAAACTTAGGCGTGTAGTTCCGAAAGATGGGAAGAATCTAGTTAGTAAAGCCACAGGATACCATTGGGTTTTTTCCAGCACGTGTTACACATGTTGAGTCTCTATCAACTCCGAGATTTAGTAGGTTTTAAGGAGCCATGGAGTAACTACCACAATAAGGGACAAATCTATGCAAATATTTTTATGGATCACATGAACTTAGTGAATCTTGGCTTTTATGTAGTGTTCCTGATACATCAGAATCGTCTGGTTAAAAGCTAAGTTAACATGGAAAAAGTCTGTTGCAGCGGAACAAAATAATTTGCTTTTAACTCTCCTTTATATGTTGAAGACTACATCACAGACACAGTTGGCGTTTTTTAAATACGCTTAGGGTTGCTGCCGGTCCCAAGTCAGGATTAAAAAAAGTAAGGCATGGGGTTAGAAACCCCATCCCGTAAAAAAATGCTAACTAGAAGAAACACATTTTAATCATCTTTACTCTGCACTAGGAGCAGGAAGACCTCCATTTAAAAGAGTTATGATGCCTCATGGTGAAAACCGAATTTCTTCTAAGTAAAGAGGCCGACGCCCGTTCTGACAACCAGAGTAGCAATCAATATATGTACATGGAATGTTTCCGCGATGTGAGAGACAGGGAGAAGCATCAAAATAACTGAAAAAATAAAAAAACACAATCTGAAGTTACTTGAAATAAGTGGAACCCACGGGTTACGAGCTGGGAAGCAAAGACTATCCTCAGGATAAGTGCTTTTATACTCCAACCTCGAAGAAGAAAATGCCTCTCTCACAAACAAGGAGTACCACTAATGCTGTTCCAAGAAGCATGGAAGGTCTTATAGGATGGAAGCCTCATGGACCTAGGATCATCAAAGCATCCTTCAAGACAAAGAAAAAGGGGATTGCAATGAATGTTATCTAGTGCTGTACACCAATCAATGACAACCACGAAGATGACAAAGACCAGTTCTATGCGAGGATGCAATCAATCGTCGAGAAATGCCCAGCTAAGGACCATTCTGATAGGAGACCTTAGACGCCAAGGTTGGAATGGACAACACCAAATATGAAGACATTAAGGGACGATATGGACTGGGGGGAAAGGAACGAAGACAGTGAGAGGTTCGCAAACTTATGTGCCTCCAACAAAATGATTAAAGATGGCACCATGTTCTCCCCACCCACAAACGCATACACAAAGCTACATGCGTTTCACCAGACCACACTATGGAGAACCGAACCGACCACATCTGCATCAATAAGAAGTTCAAAAGGATTACGGAAGACGTAATAGCATGGAGAGGAGCTGACATAGCTTCAGATCACCATTTAGTGGTGGCTAAAATGAATCTGAAGCTGAAGAAGCACTTGACAACTGGAGCAGCGGTATTACAAAAGTTTAACACAGCCCTTCTTCGAAATACTAACAAACTCAACAAATTCAAAATAACTCTCAACAATAAGTTCCAAGCATTTCACGATCTACTACAAGAAGATGGAACTACTATGGAAGATAACTAGAAAGAGATTAAGGAAACAACTTCAACATGTCAAGAGCTTTTGAGCTTCAAGGAGCACCATCATAAGAAGTGGATCTCTGTTAGTAATCTGGATAGGATCGAAGAAGGAGCAAGAGGATAGCAGTTAATAACAGTCGAACAAGAACAGAGAAAGCCAAAGCACAGGCCTAATACACCGAAGTCAACAAGTAAGTGAAGAGGAGCATTAGATTGCATAAACGAAAATATGTGGAGGGCCCAGCAATAACAGCGGAAAAAGCTGCAAGGGAATGAAAACATGAGGCACCTATACGATATAACGAAGAAACTAGCTGGGAAATTCAGTAAGCCAGAACGGCCAATCCAGAACAAAGATGGTAAACCAATCACTGAGATGTAAGAACAACGAAACAGGTGGGTAGAACACTTCGAAGAACTCTTAAATAGACCAGCCCCATTGAACCCATCAGTCATCGAAACAGCATCTACGGATCTCCCTATAAATATCGACCCACCAACAGTCGAAGAAATCAAAATGGCAATCCGACAAACCAAGAGTGGTAAATTGGCAGGGCTAGACAACAACACCAGTGGAAGCACTGAAGTCAGATATAGAAGCAACTGCAAAGATACTCTACATTCTCTTCAGGGAAATTTGGGAGGAAAAACAAGTGCCATTAAACTGGAAAGAAGGGTACCTCGTCAAGATACCAAAAACAGGAGATCTTAGCAATTGCGAGAACTACAGAGGCACCACTCTACTTCCAGTACCCGGAAAAGTCTCCAACAGAGTGTCCTTAAACCGAATGGAAGATCTAGTCGATGCTCAACTGTGAGATCAGCAGGCCAGATTCCGTAAGGATCAATCGTCTACCGAACAAATCACAACACTATGGATAATTGTTGAACAACCAGTTGAATGGAATGCACCATTTTACATCAATTTCCGTGACTATGAAGAAGCATTTGACAGCATGGACAGGAGAACATTATGGATCTCGTTTCGACAATATAATGTATACTCGAACAAAGTCTACATCATACGGAATTCTTACGACGGACTACACTGCATGGAGGCCAACTCACCGATTCACACGAAGTGAGTACTGGTGTCAGACGAGGCTGATTACTGTCGCCCTTTCTCTTTCTGCTGGTGATTAACTGTATTATGCAAACTGAAACATCTCTAGGCAAAGTAGGAATACTGTGTACAACATTGATGCAATTAGATGACTTAAACTTTGCAGGTGACCTAGCTCTTCTATCCAACACACAGCAGCAAATGTAGGTGAAGATGGACAGTGTAACAGCAGCAGTAGGCCTCAACATACACAGGGGGAGTAGTAAGATCCTTCGATGCAAAAAGCAAGCACTAACCCGATTACACTAAACGGAGAAATTCTAGAAGATATGGAAATTTTCACATACTCTGGCAGCATCATCGATAAACAAGGAGGATCCGATGCAGATGTTAAGGCATGGATTCACAAGGTAAGGCAATGGCAGCATTTCTACAATAAAAGAACATCTGGGACTCACACCAACTGTCAGCAGACACCAAATTCAGAATTTTCAATAGAAACATCAAGACAATCCTATTGTATGGGGCTGAAACCTGGAGAGCTTCGAAAAGCATCATCCAAATGATACATGTATTCATAAACAACTGCCTACACAGGATACTCCGGATCCGTTAGCCTGACACCATCCGCAGCAACCTACTGTGAGAGAGAACAAACCAACCGAAACCCAGCCGAGGAAGAAAGTAGGAGAAGACTCTAGATATGGATAGGGCACACACTGTGGAAATCACCAAACTGCGTCACAAGACAAGCACTAACTTGGAATCCTAAAGGCCGAAGAAAAGGAGGAAGACCAAAGGACGCATTGTATCAGGAATTGGAGGGCAGATATTGAGACTGAACAGCACTTTGGAAGAAGTGGAGAAGGGAGTCGAGGACAGAGTTGGTTGTATAATGCTAGTAGGTGGCCTATGCTCCACATGGGTAACAAACATTGATTGGTTGATCGACAGTTGGCTTTTCGTTATTTGTACCTGTCCTTCTTAAAGTTTTATCTTGTCTTTAAATGAGGGTGGCACTAATTTATGAGATTTTATAGAATTTAAAGTTTTTACTAGTTGTACTTTCAATATGAAGCAGTTTGACTAGATATCGAACCTATGAATCAAATCTCCGTAAAATTAATTAGTAATTGCATTTATAACTTACCTTGACAATGCAAGGGCAAGACGAAGGAATCTGCGAAGTCCTTTAGGGCCATAAATATTTATTGAGGCACTGCCGTCATGTGGGCTTTCATTTCCTGATGTGACAAAACTAGCTTCACCTTTCTGATCGATAGTACATAAAAGTCCGGGAAGACCAAACATATGATCCCCATGAAGATGTGAAACGAAAATGCAATTAATCTTCCCAAGATGAACAAAAGGTGACTTTTGCGCTTGTATCTGTACACCTTCACCACAGTCAAATAACCACTGTGAACCAGAATACAAGTCACGTAGAACCACACCGGAGGCTCCCCGATGTGGTGATGGATATCCGGATGCAGTGCCTAAGAAAACCAACTCCTGAAAAATGACATGGCACATAATTTTCTACAGATAAAGGGTTATAGCCATAGCAACGCAGACACTCCTCCGACCCATCCACCCCCACCCCGAGTGTATTAATAGCATTCGAAGTTTTAATAAGCAAGCATAGTTGTTATTAAAACATACTTTTTAAATTACTTAATAACCATTGAAAGAATTTATCTCTTTTAAGCACTGGTGCCACAAAACAGTAAACGATACCTCAACAGGCACTCAAGGAATTCATACATCTGGTACTTTCTACGCAAAACAGAGTTTTAAGTGTATTATTAGACTAACAAAAAAATGAGAAACTGAATAGTCAGCAACTACACAGAAGCGTAACACAAAATGACATTTTCACTATCCATCAGAAAAAGATACCCGAGCACACCAAACTAGTGCGGAAGCCTAAATAACAAGCTTTTACTGAAATAATACCGGTCCTCAAACCCTCATGTATTTTGGAAGTCTGTGACAGACTTATGTCAAGGTACGGAGGCAAAACTTCATAACCCGCTTCCAGAAGTTTTCAAGAATGACGCCAAAGTGCTATTACTAAATCTGATAAAGATACCGTTATACCACTAGAAATGAAAACACTTCCGCCGTCAACTCGCCAGAAGTACATTAATCGGGGGAGGACAATTCCGACTAGTAGGTCCAAGTTATTTAAGGCTAAGGAACGGGAGACTTGTAGAAGGCTCCAAGCCTATACAGGAATTTTACCAGATTCATCAACAAGGGTCACAATACGTACATTCAAATTGGCACCTTGGATAATTCACCTACCTGATTTCAAAGATACACTGAATTAATAAGTTGTGACCTCTTAAAGCGGAGTCTAGATTTGAAAGAAATGCAGAAAAAACAGCCACTAAGTCGATGGAAACTAGTAAAGACTGGTGAGTTTACGAGGAATTATAGCCTGGGGTGACGAGCCAGATGTATTAGCTAACGACATTTACCACTACCCGTCATGTTATTTCGCACCATGAGTTTACTAGAAGTGAGTGAAGGTAGGTGGAATTCCTCTCCAAATGTGTGCATCTGAAGGTGAGGACACAGTTTAGGGATTCTATGTGGATTCGCAAAAAGTAACTAAAGTGGCGAAAGTTGACTCCACCCTTATATTTATGAAGCTCTTAAACATCGTTCACTTGAAAGGATCTTGCGCATACCCTTAGATATGACTAGCAATATTTGAATTCTCCTCCTGCGATGCAATGAACCATGAAGCATGTAAAATTGAGTAGTTTTTTTATGATGTTGAGGGTTTAATATCACCTTTTTTGGATAAATAGTCACAAAACTAACGGTTGCTATGTGGACTCATGTATGAAGTTGCACTTTCAGAAGCAAGTCGCTTTTTCTTTATCCTATCTGTTAAACCACTAGGACGATCGAATAAAAGTGCCAGAAGTGAACTGCATTTATTAACCTTCAGAGGTCATTCTACACCTTTACCATGACGAGTGAATATCAGTCAGTTAGTTGCAACGGAGAACTTGTTACATGCGTACATCAGTCCAAGTTGCCATGCCCTAATTAGCTAATAGAGAAGTGGATATGACTTGAAAAGTGTACGAGTACTCATTTCAAACGGACTGATAATGCAGAATGAAGGATCAGGATAAACTGTATTTGTAAACATATACAACTCCAAAAACTCAGTTAATCTAGCTTTTCGTACTGTTCACAAATTCGTGTCTAGTTGTCAATCTACTATGAATCAGCTTCTCTTCAGCTAATGATACTAATTCTTCTGAACTCAAATCCGGATTAAGTTTCCTTAGTCGGTTACACTTCTTCAAAAGCCTATTACAAAGAAAGTTAATTGGTGTAAACTCTTACTTGGATAATGATGATCGGTTGTCCACGAGTTTGAACATGTTTAGTGTCTCTGACTTGTAATGGCCCCCATAGAAAGCACTGGTGAAATTTCACAAAACAGACCATTAAGCTTACGCTCTTTCGCAGTCCTCTGGGTAGAGAATATTCTGCACGGTGTTCGTAGGACAAGGTCGATCGTACGCAGGATCAACGCGTGGAGGAAATGCTTTGTATACATCATACCACAATGGACGGTGTTCATACGCTAGGGCTCCTTTGTCAATCATTCCCTTAACTCTAAAACAACAATACTGTAAGAAAAAGCATACTCAGACCTCTTATATATAGAGGCAAACTTTTCTCTTCGACTCCCTAGCATATTCCTATATTCTTCAAATTCTTCCCAAGGTTGAGTTTAAATCTCAATGTCCAATAAAATGTATTCTAGGGTACGTAAAGCTGTAGACGAATAGAAAAATTCCTATGTTTTACATGCCTCTTTGTTTAGTGGCAGTGGATCACTGTTATTAATAAGGAGAAGATGCGCCTGTAATCTAATCTATTGCATCTCCATTTTTGGGTGTTCGTTTTATGATAAATCCGAATTCGTTTTAAATAGGCAAACTAGAGAGAGATGCTACTCACGGTGCGTCGTGTCGTGATCTGGTGGTGATGCATTGTTGAGCGCTTACAACTAATCGTTCCTGCTAAAACGAATATGATCAGCATTAGTGTTAAGAGCCTATGCAACTGTGTTGTTTTCGGACTATGTACCGCTACAGCTCAATCAGGCCCCTTATGGGTTATTGAGGACCCTAAGACGTTCCAGCCAAAGGACAGAGCCCAATGCGTCAGATATTGGTAAACGTTCCTTTGATAGCTGGCGATGTTGTGCAGCTTCTGGATATCAGTGCCTACGCTAAGGTGTTGTTGTATCAAACATTGTGCATAACATATTCCTTTTCATCCGCGTTCTTCTGTTTGTTTCCAGGCGGCCTGCAAATCTAAAACCTGTGTATTCTGTATACAAAAGAGAATTCGGCAGCTCAGTGCAGTCACAAAAACGTATAAAATACCGACAACACCAATATTAGTTAAGAAAATGTTTTAAATATTTATTTAACATATGAAAACGTGTAAAATGAATACCGTAAAATGAGAAAAACAACTTCATCGAATGTTTATTTTTTTAAAAAGAAAAAACTCCACTATACGTAGGGAGTTAAAAATTGGGAGATAATTATTAGACATAATATTTGTGTAAGTGTTCTGGAAATCATACATTTCTACCAGAACGTGTAGCTCTCGACGTTATGGAACTCTTTTAAATTTCCACTTTATTTTATTTTAATCACATACTACTAATTTACAATAGGCGTCGTGAAGAAATCGTTTTGGGTTTCATCAGATGAGTATAATAATTCAATAAGTCAATTTGGCGAAGTAGTATTAAGTGTAAAACGCCAATGTGATGTGGAACATGTAAAAAAAATGTATGTATGGCACTATGGAAAGAGATTATAAATGAAATTTTAAAGAGTTCAACGCGCAGTTGTAGTTTAGATTTTGTATAAATAGGTTTGTTAGCCGACTAATAAACCCAATATAATTAAAAGGTCAAGTTGTCGTCGAAATTGTGAATTAGTTTATAAGTGATGACAGAAGACAGATAACAATAATAATAATAACAATAATAATTATAGTAATAATTATAGTAATAATGATAATAATAATAAAGTAGATTGGAACAGAGTGGAAATATGAACTATTAACCATGTAAAATACATAGAGAATTATAGTAATTGAGAGGTCAAACAGTGCAATTAATAGTGTGAAGAAATTGTGCATTTTCACTCAAGTGATACAAGAGGGGTGAAATTTCTGAATAAAGAAGTGGATGTATAAACGAATTAGCATATAGTGCTAAAAATCAATGGATTATTACAGTATGGATTCAGTGTGAATAGGATTATTAGACAACTAATGAATCCAACATAATTACAAGGTCGAATTGTCATCGAAATAGTGAAATGGTGTATAATCGATGATAAAAGATAGATAAAAAAATTATCAGTGCAGTGAAATTCTGAGTTTTAGCGCAAATGTATTAAAAGGGTATGTGCGTATGTGGGTTGGAACAATATGAAAATACGCAATATTAACTATGAGTTCACAGGCATATGGTGTATTATGAAAGCATTGGATATGTTTTAAAAGTGTTTATATCGAGCTGGGACCTTGTTTGTATGTAGCATTAGTTATTTCAGGGTAGTTGAGGAAGTTACATAGACCTTCACCTAGGTATTCGTGAAGTAATATTTTGAACGCGGCTAACGACTTGCTGCAGTGAATGTGCTTGGAAAGTTTGTTCCATGGTGTCGCATATCTCACTGTGATAAACTTCTGGCGTAGCTGTGTGCGACATCGCTGGATCATAATGGTGTTTTCATTAATGCGTAAGTTGTGTGAGGAGATGTAGGGGGTCGGCAGTGATGTCGAAGCGTAAGTTGCACCAATAATAAGGTGATACATGAGAGCGAGGTTTAATTTCGAGCTTCGGAACCAAAGGGGTTCTAGCTTTAGTGTATCGCATCGTTGGCGATAAGTTTGAGTGCTGTATTCGCCTAATAAACTCTAAGTAAATGCTTTTTGAATTCTCTCGATTTTCATCAAATCTATGCGTCTACAGTTGCCGTAGAGTAGACAGCCATATCTTAATTTTGGACGAATACACTTTGTGTGTAATAAAATTTTTGAGTTTAAATTAAGAAAATTTTTTCTTATAAACCCAGTGAGCTTCTTCGCTTTGGAAGCTTGAAATGCAACATGCTCCGAGAAGTTAATGCTATCGATATATCGGATCCCCAAATCTCGAGCGACGTTTAGAGGTTTCATTTGTGTTTTGTATAGCTGGAGGTTAAGGTTCCATCTGCGACCAGTGAAAATGTATCCACTTTTGTGCACGTTTAGAAGGAGATGCCATATTTTAGTCCATTGTAATAAATTATTTTGGTAATAGTGTTTTTATTTGTAGTAGGTGGGAATGAATAGGCTACTTTTAAGTCATCTGCAAAAAGGAAGGTTTCAACTTGAGCAAATTGTTGGCATACATGATTGATGAAGAGAAGAAAGAGTAATGGTCCAATTACGCTTCCTTGTACAACTCCGCTGGATACATTTACTAGATTTCAGTAGCTAGAACCGAACCTTACAATTTGGTGGCGCAATGTGAGGAATGATTTAAACCATCGTAACGGTGGATTTCCTATGTCATAAGGGTGTAGTTTTGAGAGGAGAAGGTTGTGGGGGGGACTCAATCAAATGCTTTACTGAAGTCAAAATAAAGTACGATAATTGAGAAACCGTTGTCTCTTCCAAGTGTTATATAATCCGAAAATTCTAAGTGTGATGTAGCACAAGAGCGTTTTGCCATGAACCCATGTAGAGATGGATTGATCAGGTTTACTGAAAGTAAGAATGATGACAGTTGTTTCTGAATGACTTTCTTCATGATTCTGGACAGCACGGATGTCGTATTAATTGGCCTTTAGTTTTCTATAACGTTGCGTGATCCACTTTTGAATCGCGGAGTTATGAACGATGTTTTCCATATGGCTGGATAATGTCTGTTGTCCACAGATAGAGTAAATAGTTTCAGGCAGAGAAGTGGTAATTCTCTTCCACCATATTTCAGGAGGGATGCTAGAATGCCATCAGGCCCAATTATCAGTAGATTCTCTTGTTGGTCGTTACTTGAGGCGTGGTGACTTCGTTCATGTCAAGTTTCGAGGGTGTTGCGGCGAGTTCGACATCAATACGTTTGCCTTCTAGGTAGGCCGCTGACGTTCTCCCCGTGGCTATTCTTGTCTACCGTATGGTACTTTGTTTCTTGTTTCAAGACCTTGTATTGCTCTTCGTAAGTTGCATCGAGAGGTCAGCGTAGAGCATTACGACGTAAGAAAACGTGTGTACATTATTCTAAGGTGGGTTGGATAAAAGTGTCTGCCGATTTTTGTCGAGTTTGGACTGGCTTAACTTAACGCATGGCATTTGTAAGCGGGTTAACGGGAGAATTGAGATCCAGGTTTGTCAGGGTGGAAGCCGTTTCTACAAACTCATCTGGTAGTCGAAGTGTCGTTCCGTGGACTAATTTGGCAAAATTGAACTCATCATCTACTTTCATGGTACAGCGAATCCCGAGTAAAACTAGTGCTAAAGCGCCCGTTCACTGTGGGATTTTCGTAGTTGAAAGCGATGCCTTCAGCTGCCGACAAAATCTTTCTACCAAACCGTTAGATTGTGGTTGCTCAGAAGCGCGTAGTTCCAAGGAGTTTGATCAAAGAAGTCGAGCTAGTTCAACAGGGTCAATGCCCTAGTTATTATTCAAGGAATGTATTTGCAATAAGGCGTCAGCAACTACACTGTTAACTCCAGGTATATGTCGTATATCAGTAGAGGACTGGGAAATGCAGTCTAGATGACGTAACTCTTGTGAGAAAACTTATCTGAAGATGACTCCATAGAAAACGTCCGGGGTTTATGGTCAGTAAACATTGTAAATTCTCGGTATTCGATGGAATGTTGAAAATATCGTACAGCACAGTACATAGCTGACAGTTCACGTCCAAAAGTGCTGTATCTCTATTCGGTATCGATTATTCGTCTTGAGAAAAATTCCAAAGGTTTTGGAGCTTGGTTAATCGATTGTTGCAGAACTGCACCAATAGCTGAGTCGGATGCATCAACCGCGATGCTGACGCGGGCTTCAGTATTGTCGTGTGCAAGCATAGTCGTATTGGCTATTGCTTATTTAGTTAAAACTCCGCCTGTAGCTCTTTTAGGGTTACTGCCGGTCCCAAGCCCGGGTAAATGAGGAGGGTTGGGCATGGGGCTAGCAGTCTCATCCGGTAAAATCTAAGCTTGCTTAAAAACACGCTAACCAGATTAAACAAGCTAAACCATTTAAACTCTGCCATGGGAGTGGAAGAATTGTTAATGACGGCTCATGATGAAAGCCGAAATTCATCAAAAGTCATGATGCCGATGCCCCTTTTAACAACCAGATCAAAAATTTCTATAGGTACGTGGAATGTTCGAACAATATAGGAAAGCGGGGCGATAAATCAAATAGCTGCAGAAATGAAGCGACAAAACTAGACAGTGCTCGTAATCAGTGAAACATATCAGACTCAGGCTGGACAGTAAACATTGGCCACGACAGAGATGCTGCTATACTCCGGTCACGAAGAGGAAAATGCTCCTCACACCCATGGCATCGCTCTGATGCTGTCCAAAAAAGCACGTAATGCACTTGTGGGATGGGGACTACATGGACCGAGGATCATCAAAGCATCTTTCAAAACAATGAAGAAAGGGATTACAATGAATATTATCCAAAGTTACACACCAAATAACGACATCAACGACGAGGACAAAGATCAGTTTTATGATAGACTGCAATCAATTATAGCAAAGTGCCGTGGAAAGGATCTGCCAATCCTGTTGGGGGACCTAAACGGCAAAATCGGATTGGAGAACACTGGATATGAAGAAATAATGGGACGACAGGGACTAGGAGAAAGAAATGACAATGGTGAAAGATTTACAAACCTATGTGCCTTCAACAAATTGGTTATAGGTGGTACAATATTCGCCTACAAACGCAAACACAAGGTTACATGGGACTCACTAGATCATACTACAGAGAATCTAATCGATCATATATGCATCAATAAAAGATTTAGAAGATCAATGGATGATGTGCGAATAAGGAGAGGGGCTGGCATAGCTTCAGACCACCACCTGGTGGTTTCTAAAAGGAAACTGAAGCTAAAGAAGCAGTGGACAACTGGAGTAACAGCAGTACAACGTTTAATACAGCCTTTCTCAGAGACACTAACAAAACTCAAGGAATTCAAAATAACCTTCAATAACAGATTCCAAGTCTTATAAGTTCTACTGAAAGAAGAGGAAACCACTATGGAGGACAACTGGAAGAGAATCAAAGAAGCACCGACTTCAACGTGTCAGGATGTTCTGGGCTCCAAGAAGCACCATTATAAGGAATGGATCTCCACTGAGACATTAGGCAAAATCCAACAAAGGAGAAACAGGAAGATAGAAATAGACAACAGCCGAACAAGGGCAGAGAAAATCAAGGCACAAACGGAATACACAGAAGCAAATAAGCTGAGCAATAAGAAGAGCACTAGGGTCAACAAACTGAAATACACTGAAGGCCTTGCAACGACAGCGGAGAAAGCTGCAACAGATGGAAATATGTAACAGCTATACGACATAACGAACAAACTAGCAAATAAACATGGTAAACTAGAGCGACCGGTCAAGAACAAAGAAGGCAAGACACTCACTAAGATTCAAGAACAAAAGAATAGGTGGATAGAACACTTTGAGGAACTCTTGAATAAGCAAGCTCCATTGAATCCACCGGACATTGAAGCAGCACCTCGATATAAATCAGGTGACAGGACAAACCTGCATAACTATAGGCCTATAAATATCACCCCGGTTATCTCTAGAATAATGGAAAAATAGTATGTGATCAAATGTTTGATTATTTACTCTCCGAAAAACTCATCTTTAATTCCCAACACGGTTTTCTAAAAACTAGGTCCTGTATGACTTGTCACTTTGAATTCTTTAATTTAGTTTTCACCAAACGAAGCCTTGGGTACTTGGTATTAGTATTATACTTAGACATATCTAAAGCCTTTGATATGGTTAACCACAAGCTTCTTGTAGGCAAACTCTCCTGTTATGGGATTAGGAATCCATTACTTGCATGGTTGAACTCTTTCCTCAGTAATAGACATCAAATAGTTAAAATTAATTCCACTCTTTCGAAGGCCGAACCGGTTACAAGTGGTGTCATACAAGGAAGTGTCTTAGGCCCACTGCTCTTTATAGCTTACATAAATGATATATGCAAATGCTTTAGCATGGGTAGACCCTTTTTATACGCAGATGATCTCAAAATAGTGTACTCATTCCCCCCTCACGAATTTGCACACACACTCAGTGGAGTCACTACCGAGCTCAACAAGGTCGCAGTATGGTGCTCAAAATGGAAGTTGGATCTTAATGCTTCTAAGTGTGGTTGGATATGTTTTGGGGATAAGCGCCTCAATTTCGATCTCTCCATAAACGGCAGTGAGTTATCTAGGCTTCAGTCAGTAGTTGACTTAGGACTAAGGTACTCTCATAACCTGTCTTTTACAGAACAGGTCAATATGCAGACATCTAAGTCACGTCGACTACTAGGTTGTATACTACGTAACTTTTATAGCAACGATTCTCGTATTCTGCTATATAAAGTTTGTGTCAGACCTTTGCTAGAATACTGCACCTTTATTCTCAGTAATGTTTCCATTAGGGATAAACTCAAACTGGAGTCTGTGCAACGTCGCTTTACTCTTCGTATTCTTGAGGCTGATCGCACTCTAGACTATAAAACTAGATGCACAAAGTTAGGACTAGATACCTTATGGAGGCGACGGCTAAAATTAAACCTAATCTTCTTTTATAAAATATTAAACAAATTAGCGTTTTCATCGCCTAATACAATCCAGCTTGAGGAACCCTCTTGCTATAACTTACGCAATTCAGACTCAAAAATAAAAATATCGCAATCTAAATCTGCTCTTCATATGAATTATTTTACAAATAAATTCTCGAGAATCTGGAACCATTTGCCTCAAGCCATTCGGGAAACAGACTCACTTCCTTTATTTGTACGGCATGTTAGTAACTTCATCTCTTCTAAAATCTCGTTAAAAATGTTCACACCAACTATTGCTTCTTACTCCACTAGAGAAATAATAGGGACTCTGAACGTGTGAGCACCACTCATCTCGCTTCGTCATATGACGGTATTCTTCCATTTTAATCAGCCTATAAGCATAAGTGGCATGTTGGAAGTATAATTACTAATCCTGCCCGTTAGTTTTGTTAACCCCGGAATACCAGTGCTGTTGTTTTGTGTTCTTCCTTCTTTTGTCTTTCCTCTAGTTGCAGAAAATTATGTGCAAGATAAATATGGAACTTACTGGCACAAAACTATTGCCTTCTCCTCAACACTCAAGTTCCAAGTAACCTTGCTCCTATCTCGCGTCTGAACATACACAGTGATCCAATCTGCTAACCCTTAGCCGTTTATTGGAACTGTAACGCATTGGTCAAGGAGCGCGCGGGACTTTGTCATATATGCAACATGCTACAACACATATAAATGGTGTCCTAATACTGTGAAATTTGTTGCAATTGGTTTGGTTGTCAATGCATATCTTTATACTTAGGAAAGTCCTAACACTAACACTTCGTCGAAATATGTGTATGTATGTAAACTTATATCATTCAGATCATGCCTGTAAACTGGCATGCTCTCATGTACACAATGATACTTGAGAATAAAAACTTTATTTATTATTTATTTATTATTTATTATTCGTGCATATAGGTAAACAGATAAATAGACAGCTCTTATTCTCAAGTATCATTTTGCACATAAAAGCTTACCAGTTTACAGGCACTATCAGAATGATATGGGTTTACATACATACAACAAACTGGATAAAGAATCATTGTCAGGATATTCATGACTTATGAAGTTATGAATTTGGGCGCCGAAGAGGAGTCAATAGTATTGTGCCAGTAGATTCCACACTTTCCTCACACATAATCATCTACAACTAGAGAGAAAATAAAAGCAGAGGGAATGCAAAACGACAGCATTGGTGTCCTGAAACGAATGGGCAAAAATTAGTGTTTATACGAGCATACCACGTAACCTTATAAATGGATTAAAAGGGAAGAACACTGACATATGACTAAGACAGGTGAGTGATGCTCACGCGTTCAGAGTCCCTATTATTTCGTTAGTGGATTAAGAAACAATAGCTTCTGTGAACATTTTTAATGTGATGTCAGGTAAGATGAAATTACCAACATGTAATACAGGCGAAAAAAGTGAATCTGTTTCCCGAATGGCTTGCAACAAACTGTTCCAGTTTCTTGAGAGTTTATCTGTAAAATAATCCATATCGAGAGTACGTTAAAAATGTAACATTTTTATTTTCGACGCTTAATTGAGTAAACTATAATAAAAAGGTTCCGCCAGCTGAGTTGTAGCAGACGATATAAACACTAATCTTGTCAAAAAAATCAGGCTTAACTTGAGCTGGCCACTCCATAGAGTATCTAGTTGACATGTCTGGAAGAAGACATGTGATTGGCCAATATTGTGTGATAGACATATGATAAAGATTAGGTCGTATTCATATATCTTGTTTATTATTGGTTGTTATAATTCAAACGTATAAGTAACTAGTTGGTTTCTTGATAATCAATCGGATCTTTGTGGATGAGCTAGAGGTTAAGGTACGGCTAGGTGCTAACTGTAAGACAATGGCTCGGCAGATAATAGAATCGACAATATCGGCCATCCCTGCTTCAGATACAACACTAGTCCCATCCTGGCAAATTAATATTGTTCACTAAGAGCGTACTACATCAGCAGGTAATATATGATTATAAGTTTCCAGTAACCAAACCATGTGTCCTATCCAAGTCACTCATAGGAGTCGAAATGCAAAGAGACTTTACATCTCGCTTAAAGGTTTGACGTCACATGAAATTAAAAGGGTCTGCGACTCTAATTTAAGAGACGACTTACCTATAAAGAAAAAATGTCCAACGACGAAACCGTTTGTCACACCATCGTGTCGGGTGGAACAGAGCAAACCTAGTCTGAAACAGATGTGCGTTGTAGAAGGTCCTTTGACCAATCCATCGGATACTCATTGCTCTTCTAACTGACCTTAGTTTTTTATTGAAAAAGATAATGCCCATAATCAGTCTCTCTCTGACTGTACTATAGGCCTTTGTAGCAAGCATCAATAGATATTACAAATAAAGTCTTTCTTTTGTTCATGGGTGCACAACGTGTGCTGCTTTCAATGAATTTCAGTGACGAGTATGTGGCTACATATGATTATCTTTATGATTGAACCAACAGTTGAACAATATATTTACCTTGTGGTGGTTAAAATGAAAAATACTTACAAGCCTGATAGGCTGATTTGACGCTCCATTAGGTGAATATCAGAAGGAAAAATAAATGAAGAGCAGATATTAGTCGCCTAATATACAAAAATAGCGCAACTACGTATTCAGTATTTACAAAATAAGCATAGTCAAGATTCAGTTAAATCACCAATGATTGTCAGGTATTGATCTCATGGTCTACATGCAAACCAATAAAATTAAGGTATGGATATCAGGCTCACTTATTGCTCAACGTCACATTGAATCTATGCCGTTTGGCCATGGTTTGCGAAAAACAAACTTGTTGAAGGATAGTGTCAAGAAGCTAGATGAACTAAATTTTATTAAAAGACTAAATGACATATTCTGTTTTATAAATAAGCAGTTTCGTAATGAGGTTTCGACTCCTGCTTAGGCTCAACTACATCAGATAGTACTTAAAAACAGAATTAATGGTATGCGTTGATCGATTCAAACTCCTGGGTTGGAATTTTATTGTCACAGATATTTAAATGTCAATGGTTTAATGGAACACTGCAACCTTTTCTTCCAACCCAGCTAACACAGGTAGCTCGAATGCAGTATATGAAGGTTAAAACATTTTCACGCTTGAAGTAACCATGCTCACTTAACGGATGGGTTAGTCGTCACGTCAATCCATTGACTACGATGACGATAACACACGGGGGTGTAGGTATTTTATTACCCTTTCAACCTAACGTTTTGATCTTTTTGAATTACGTATCTCCCAGTCTTACAGCGTTTTGAATTTAAGTTCGGGAATAGGATTAGGATTAAGCCTGAAAAGTGGCATCAATCAGATGGATCCTTATTATCCATGGGGTTTAGAAATTATGGCTAAACTCAGGTTTGCGCAGAATCTGGTCACATTTCTACGGATGGGTTAGTCGTCACGTCAATCCATTGACTACGATGACGATAACACACGGGGGTGTAGGTATTTATTACCCTTTCAACCTAACGTTTTGATCTTTTTTGAATTACGTATCTCCCAGTCTTACAGCGTTTTGAATTTAAGTTCGGGAATAGGATTAGGACTTAAGCCTGAAAAGTGGCATCAATCAGATGGATCATTATTATCCATGGGGTTTAGAAATTATGGCTAAAACTCAGGTTTTGCGCAGAATCTGGTCACATTTCTGAATGGGTCCACCTTTGTTACGAATACGCGTACGTCGTAGTTTTTTGGATCGAAACTGAACACAACAATATCATGGTATCTGCCATTGGAGTTTACCTCTGCATGTACGTTTGCGTGAATTAAGGTCGTCTGTGAAGACTAAACCAAGACGTTTTTGAATCGAGTTGTACTACAGACATTCTTAGACTAGATACCTTGTTATAAACGTTTTATAAAAAAATCCTAACATATTGGAACTATGAGATTTCTGGCTTCTTGAAGACCCTACACATAAATAAATAAATATGACTACTCATATGTGGCAACAAAGAGACCAGTGTGAAACTGCTGTTAGTAGGCCTATGTCTCCTACTGATACGTTAGTCTGGTGGTATACGCTGCTGCATAACTAGGATGCCGAAACCTGGGTTCAAGCGCAACCTACAGAGACTTTTGCAGTTTTCTAATGCCTAGTGCTTCAAACAGTGGCAAGCTGGATTGTGGTTCAAAAGTAAAATACTAGGTGTGTTCCGTCCTATTTTTGGATCGTCAGCTAGGTGTAGCTTACATTTGGACTCGAACCCAGTTTGTTTCGTACCAGAGACCACCGCGTTTACCACCGGGCTTCTGAGTTCAGACAGCTATACTTGTGCAGCAAGCATGTATATATAAATACGATGCTCTGGGATCTTCCTGTAGATTTGTTGTGGAGGTCAGTCGCACTGAGCTAACACACATAGGTCAACCCATACCACATCTGTGTACTCTGTCACTACAACATTATGATTATTAGGCAGTACACCGTAATCAGAAGGAGTTAGGGCAATCCGTGTTTTGCTTATAGTGACAAACAAAGGTTGACAGAGTGATGAGAGAAGTACTAAATCTATCAATTTGCCATACTAACCTGGTGTTTGTTTGCTACAAGTCGAATGGACTGCTTATCAGGTTCAGGTAATCGGCAATGTTAAAAGTGGAGGGACTGTTACTAAAATTACGAATCAGATTCAGGCTAAGAATATTTCTCGGCTTCTACCCAACCTATGTACTGATGAATACTTATGAGAGTTTGGGCGCAACTCGAATAAAGATGTGCTGCAACCGCAGCAGCTGTGAAGTATGTTGAAAGCCAAGTCGTTTAAAGTTACTATTCGAAGTTGTTCCGATAATACCTAGCACCTATAAAGCCCTCTTAGAAGTTTAAATCACATAACCTTCATTAACTCAAAACAGTCATGTCACCTTCGAGGACTTTGATTAGGTTTTGCGCTTCACGTATGTACTTTACTTATTCTTTTATTCCAATTCCTTGTGCTTCAAATAGTCTTTTATGTATTCACACGACCTTTTATTTGTCCGACTAAGTCCCAACAACTTATTGCATTTATAACTCCATTTCGTCAAAATGCCTCTTCCTGTGGTGCCCCCTAACAGACCCGATACTTGTTAGTGCTAATAATCACGAGATAATAGTAGTATTTCAAAACTGCGTATACACAGTAATCTGATATCAGCAAACTTGCCGACCTCATGACAAGCAGCAACTCACACATGATGGTAACAAGTTCAAATTCGTTCAACAAGGTCATAAGCAATAACCGCAGGTCATGTATGCTAGTCCTGTCAATGAACTAACTCAAACTCTAACTTCCAACGTGGTGGGCATTTTTATAAGCCACGGACAAAATACGCCAACTCCGACCCACTCTTCAGTATCTACTAGTATCACGAGCAATCAAGCAAAATGCAAACTGGGCTTTTCATCGCAACTAACTAAGCGGGGTCACATAATATTCCATTAAGAATAACTGCGCAGCCTACTCAAAGCCAGAGGGCAACATAGACCAAATATTTAAGGAAAACTTATGAAACCAATGAGTGCACTACTCCTGGGACTTGATGATACCTCAGGAATTCATTAAATCCGTAACTGACCACCGGTGCCTGTTGTTTCAGTATATATAATAATAATAATGGTTTATTCTCAAGTAGCAATATATCTAGTCTATAGAATGCATCCAGCTAAATCAATTGCGTTGGTGAAGGGACACACATGAACATTTAAACACACTACTCATGCACTCAGAAGCGTACGATCAGAACAACTAAGGCCAGGGAATATCTTTTGATACCTATAGACACAGATCCGATTGCTTATATTTCACTATTCGTGAATATGTCGAGAATACAGCGGAGCAATCTCCATTACTTACCCGATCGACCGAAATTCAGGTGTAAGTCAGTTAATGTATCGAATATGGATACCCAGTAGCATAAACAACCACTGGTTACGCGATTGATTGCTGACATCAGTAGTTAATCCCTTCTAATGTCAACTGTCTTGAGGATTAAATACACACTTCACCTGCATAGCCATTAACTTCTGGGCTCTGGACAACTCAAACACAATACTTCAGACCTGGTACAGTAGTGAGCACGAAATGCAGCAACATTCGATACTACTGAGGAATTCTTGGGCCCCAACGTCGGAAAGTCACTAATAGTCGCAATAAGGCGCCTGCATAGGTAAAATTAGATAGCCGCCTGTCTTAAACATTGACCAAATCAATGTGGTGAGAAATACACGCAACGAGCCTCCAAAAATCTCCATTAGGCTGATTCCTTCGGAACTGCCACAGTGTGGATTAAAGTCTATTTTAAGTGTGTTGGTTTGTTCACCGTTTGTAATTAACCTGACCTAGCCGCATTATTGCGTTATGTAGTATGTTTTCGAGCAGAGAAAACTAAGGCACAAACTGAATACACAGAAGCAAATAAGCTGAGTAAAAAGAAAAGCGCCAGAGCCGACAAACAGAAATCCATCGAATGCCTTGGCACAACAGTGGAAAACGATGCAAGAGAAGGAAATATGTAACAGCTATACGACATAACGAACAAACTAGCAAATAAACATGGTAAACTAGAGCGACCGGTCAAGAACAAAGAAGGCAAGACACTCACTAAGATTCAAGAACAAAAGAATAGGTGGATAGAACTGACAAATGCATTCCCAGTGTGGACCAGAGTCAGACAAGGTTGCCTACTCTCGCCTTTTCTCTCCCTCCTAGTGATTGACTGGATCGTGAAGACCTCCATATCTGAGGGGATGCACGGAATTCAATGGGCAGGTAGGATACAACACGATGATTTGGACTTCGCGGATGACCTAGCTTTTTTAGCACATACCAACAAATGCAAGTAAAGACAACCAGTGTAGCAGCAACTTCAGCATCAGTAGGCCTGAACATACACAAGGGAAAGAGCAGGATTCTCAAATACAACACAGGAAATACCAACGCAATTAAACTTGATGGAGAAACTCTGTAAGAAGTGGATACTTTCACGTACCTGGGGAGCACCATCAATGGACAAGGAGGGTCCGATGCAGATGTAAAGGCGAGGATTGGCAAAGTCAGGGCATCATTCCTACAGTTGAAAAACACATGGGACTCAAAACAACTATCAACTAACCTCAAAGACAAACTCTTCAATTCTAACGTCAAGACAGTTCTGTTGTATGGATCTGAAAATTGCAGAATAACTGCATACATCATCAGAAGGGTACAAGTATTTATAAACAACTGACTATGCAAGATGCTGAATCTTCGTTGGCCGGAAACCATCAGCAACAGCTTACTATGGGAGAGAACGAACCAACTTCCAGCCGAAGAGGAAATTAAGAAAAGATGTTGGAAATGGATAGGACATACATTGCGGAAACCATCAGACTGCATCACGAGACAAGCATTAACATGGAATCCTTTTGGAAAACGGAAACGAGGAAGGTCAAAGAACACGCTGTGTCGAGAATCGGAAATAGACATTAAAAAGGTAAACAGCAACTGGAAACAGCTGCGTTTCTTAACCCATAAGGCATCGGAAGGAATTTGTAAAGGCGAAATGAGGTTACGATAGCGGTTTTTGGTATGTCATTTTCGGACATCGGTATTTGGTTGTATACCTTTACCAGGTCGATTTTTGAAAATACTACCATTTCCTTCAGGCTGGCCGTCAAATCGCATATGTGCAGTAACGGGTAACAAATGTGCGTAGTTTGGGCGTTGAGGCGGCGATAATCACCGGTGGGACGCCAATCATTGCTATCTTTCTTCAGGACTTTATGCTATGTAAATGACTATGGGCTACCGGGTGGGTGGATTATTCCCAAGTCAATCATATAAACGAGTTCGATTTTCGCACTCCTTAATTTTTTGCGTGCGAGTCGGCGTGCTTTGGAGACTTGGTGGAGACTTGTAGCCTTGATGTGATGTATAACATTTCCGGTTACACATGATAATTTCTATGTTGCCTTATTCAGATCCGGATACTTGTCGAGTATCGGCTGAAAATAAGGGTTAATTAAATGTTTACAACGAAGAGAGCATAAGCTACAACTTGGAACAGTGGTTCCACTAACCTATAGCTTTATGTTGCTATCCACTAGCCTCTTTTTACTAGGGCCCACAAGCAAGTTGTGGTGGCTCAGTAAATCTACGCATATGATAGGTATTTTCACGTCGGCAATGGTGAAAATCCAGTGTATGGGTTTTCGTAGACCCACGTTTAAGTAGACATATCGTTTACTATACGTAGCTATATGTTTCACATCGTCTGCCTGTAGATCAAATGGAGCTTCATGTTGGCAGTCAAATGAAGTTGCAGGAAGGACGCTGACTTCTGCGCTAGTATCGACGAGGTGGCGAACCTTTGACATCACATCGGTGGTAAATATCAGGCGGATGTCTTCGCCGGCTACGATTACCGCTAACACAGGATAGTTTCATGATGCGTCAACAGTGGTTTTGCGGCTGGGGAAATAGCAGGATTCTCTACACTTCATCGAGTCTTTGTGTAGGAGTTGTGGCACAAACACCAATGTGAGTTTTCCCGTCGTCGACGTCTAAATAACGATCTTCTCTGTGAAGACCTTCACAGTCGAGAATCGCTCGTTTGGTGTCGTACCTGTAGGTCGAGGAAACAAGAGAGAGTATTTCGCAATTTTGTCACTTCGTTTCCGAGTAGCATGAGGTTTTCCTGTAATGGAATAGACCACATTGTTAGAAGTTCTGGTTATCACCGGAACTCAATTAGAAGATGAAGCTAGTTCATCTACCGGGTTCTTATTAAATGTATTTTTTTTGAACGGCTTACACTTGTTGTGGCAGTTTTCATAGGGAAAGTTGACGGAAGAGACCATCGTAAGTGCGTGGGCCGATCACCTTTCTCATACGCGACATATTTGTCACGAAACCGCTACCGAGCTCGATGGTGTGAAACAACTCATCAAGACGTTGTTTGTAGGTCAAGTCTCCGTGTTTGAGAATTCATCTTCTGAGCTGCTTATAAGGTTCTATGCAGTCGGGGCTGAAAGAGAAAGGGGTGACGTACTGTCTGATTTACGCGGAAGTGACTGTTCTACGGTAAGGAATTGAACGCTTGGGTCTGTCACGCAGTGGTCTCGAAATTCGGCTTTTGTGTAGCAGAACCAAGCTTCTATGCTTTCCGTCCAAAAATGGATGAGCTGAAAGTTTGGAGGTATGGGAGGTTTAATCTTAATAAGTTTAGGATTCTGATCAGTCATTAGAGTACAAATATATATGAATACAAAAAAGTGCCGTGGAAATGTGCGAAAGAAAAATTATTTCACCAGTAATACTATAAACTATGAACAAAGACGAACTCACAGTTATGAACGTGTCCAGATCACGTCGGGCTCACCAATGATGTGTACTTAGTATATGATCAAGTTACGTTTATCGTATTACCAGAGCAACTTATTATTATTATAACGATTGTACCTACTCTTACGAATGCAAATAAATCAGAAGGCAACGAATGATGGATGAGGAGTTATATTTGATCGTAAATAGTGCGTCAATCGAATAGTAAAGTCTAGGCTGGCAAACTAAAGAAAAAGATGCTACCCACGGTGCGTCGAGACGTGATTTGGTAATAATGCGTGACCGAGCGCCTACAAATAGGAGTATCCGCTAAAACAAACATGGTCAGCATCAATGTTGTGGGCCTACGCAACTAATTATTTTCGTTAGTTTTTATCGTCATATATGCAATACATATGCATCAGGCAAAGGGAAAATTTGAAAAAAGTGTACACATTACACTTATTTACATGGTAACGTTGGATACAACTCATTCTCCTAATACGAAAAGTCACTTTTAAGCTGGTACAAAATTCTCTCCACTGTCCTAAGAAAGAGAACACAATTCTTTGCACCTCCTTTCTAAGAATTGCTCACACATTTGAGTCAAGGCGTAGTTCGGGATTAGTTGAAGCTAGCTTACGTTACTCCAATCCTCATAGGTTAATCGACACAATGACCCTAGGAACTACTGGTCGGTGACTCTCCTTTCGATACCGCCTACGATTAGGGAATCCTTAATCTTAAGCGACTACCCGGAATTTATTGATTTCTTCGTATATAAATATATTTAATCTACTACGGTGGTGGAAAAAGATAAATTTTATTCCTCGGATATTACAATGTAACGTCGAGTAGATGGTTCAGTGCGACGATCGATCTACAGAAACACGAAGTGGAATAGATTGTTCATGAATTTTAATAGCTTATGTCAGACCCATTACAAAATAGCATTAGTGAAAACATTGGTTCTTAGAGTCAAAATGATATGCACTTCAGATACGATAGATTCGGAGCTCACAAACATTAAACAGATTCTAAAATAGAATGGTTACCCAGAAAAATTCATTGACAAATACAGCGAACCATAACCTGATAAACAAAATTAAATTACTGTCCATAAGAAGCCTGTTTTAATTTAACTTGATTTTAAATGTGACGATTTTGTTGGAACAGTCAGAAGAAGACTTAACTGAGCTTTAAAGAGAACTTATTGTACTGCAAAGCTGGTTATATCGTACATAACCACATGTTCAGTGAAACGATCAAAAATCGACGGATGTCCCTCTCATGTTACCGCCAACTGTCTGTATAAATTTACGTGTACCTGCAGTAGCAGTTACATTGGCCAAACAGAAAGAAGAGCCTACCTACGCTTTAACAAACATGTTCCACAAAAATCTACGGTTCAAAGAAATAATGGCATTCAACAGCGTAATCGCTAAACATTTGATTGACACAAGACAGCAGATTGATATTGATGAATGATTTAAAGCGTTTAATAGACAACAATCTTTAAATCTTCTAAAATATGCTAAAGCGATTGCCAGTAAACGATTGGAATCAAATATTTGCGTCCAAAAAGAAACTGTTGTAAGCCCTTCATCACCCTGACAACCTAATTTGGTTGTCGTTATTTTCACCGCCAATTTACACCTTTAACTTCCTTCTTTTTGAATCAACTTTAGCATTTTTCGTTACATCACTGTTCTTAGATGGCTATGTTCAACTTTTGTGTTTAATTAGGTTATTTTAAGTTTAACG
Organism: Schistosoma mekongi; assembly: GCA_034768735.1. Lineage (NCBI taxonomy): Eukaryota > Metazoa > Platyhelminthes > Trematoda > Strigeidida > Schistosomatidae > Schistosoma > Schistosoma mekongi. The sequence continues at coordinate 33,537,662 of CM068306.1, forward strand.
ACTGAGCTTAATTTACATCATTCTCAAATATTTCCAACCACCTCTTATTGTGTAATCATTTGAACTCCGATCTCTATTTTGCTTTCCGGTACCTTCTTTTGTATTGGATATATATTTATAGCATTTTCTCCAACATTTTAGTCATGTTCCCGTGTCTAACATGTGTATACAATTTTGATTTCAACCAAGTCCGTGCATTCTCATGAGTATGCTAAACTTTGTTACAACTACTAATTTTGCAAAATATCATACTGGGTTGCATGCAGCTGATGACGAACCGACGAAATAAAATGAATTCATGTTATTGTACACAAATATTTGTTCTTGATCTCCTGAAAATCTCTTCGCACTTTGACAGCATGGTTCTAAGAAAGGCTACTCTTAAATTACAAACTTGTTGTCTAGATTGGACAACTAGACCAGCACTCATGACCAAAACAGTATACCTTGACTCCAATTAAAATGGTTTTTGGGAATAAGTATTTGGTTTTAGTCGATTAAATTCGTCACATACTAATGTTAGTAGAATACCATTGAAATCTAAGGAGCATAGTGCTCCCTGGCTTTAAGTAGTACCCTACTGATATACTCCTCTATTTTTTGAAGGCCTTAGACAGGGTTGATCATTTTTTTCTTACACAAACTGGCATAAACAGGCATTAAACTTCTTCTGCCACACTGGTATAGGTCTTATCTCGATGAACTGCAATTCAGCGTCTGTAGATTGCTCACTTTCTTAGGATGAAGAATGTTTCATCGGTATTCCCATAGTTCAGCCTTGAGACCACTTCTTTATTTAATTTACACAAACCACCTACCTCTGGATAAAAAACATTAACCAGGAAAATAGGTTGGCACTGCTGGACGATCTGCCCAGACTTTACAGTTTGGCAGATAAAAATAGGCTGACCTTCAACCCAGCAATGTGCAAGTCGTCCACTCGCTGCAGAAAGCAGATTTTGCATACACTTTAAACAATCTTTTCTTAAGCAATCCTCTTGCGAAAAAGAGATTTATGTGTTTTAGCTCCTTTCAACCTTAAGTCGACAGTTAAATGTAACTGTAGTGACAAATGATTCGCATAATAAATAGTTGCATAGGCTAACAACATTGATGCTGACCATGTTTATCCTAGCGGAAACGGCTAAATGAAAGAGCTCTGTCACGCATTACCGCCGAATCACGTCTCGACGCACCGTGGGTAGCATCTGTTTCAATTAATAGTCAGCCTAGACGTTGCCATCCTGTCGACGCTCCACTTATAATAAAATATAACTTTTCTTTCATCCTTCATTGCCTTCTAATTTATTTTCATCTGCATGAGTGGATTCAATTGTTATAAGTTGCTATGGTAATACGACAAACGTAACTTTGTCACATATAAGGTGCACAGCACGTATTAGAATGAAATTTTAAATTAAATTTTGTTTTTAAGCCTTTAGCTTTAGTTTCTCATCAGGTTTGTGGAACTGAACTGCAGTTGGCATACTATTCTATGACTTCGATAGTGGAAGATTCCACATAAGCTTATAATGAACCTTAGTTGGTTACAGCCAAGCCTCTAGAAAGTTCATGTGATCCGATGAGCCCTGTTACATATATTTTATCGTGTTAGTAGTGTTGGGTAGGCTGAGAAAAACCCTCGAGACAAGCTCAACCTGGCATAGAAATCAATAGGATATATTGTGTCCAATCAGAGCGGAGATAGCTTTTTATCCGAAACTTCTAGACAGAGAGAAGTCACGTGCTGTGTCTGTGATTGGTCAATTGTCTTAGTTCTACTGTGTCTAGAAGGTTACGGAATCCTCTAGAAGCTTGAAGGACACTTATGATAATATATATATCCTAGTTTTCTGTACATAATGGAACTCTTGCATTAAAGTGTTTTTGCAGTATTTCCTGTCTTCTCTCTTGTGTTCCTGTTGACGAGTAGTTTCAGCCTGGGGGTCGTATCATAGCTTAGGAGACGAAGCGTTGCGGTGAACCGAGACAGATAACAATTTACGACGGAGATCTTGCGGTCGATAAAAGACCTGAACCATGCGTCACAACAAGTAGCATTACGGTTTTTAAGCTTATGGAACGTTGTCTCAGGTCTTTAGTAGATGTGTAGTCTTTATGGGTAAGTCCATCCTATAGTAAGTGACTGAACTGGAAATATCAACAATTAGAAGCCAACTCAGTGGTCCAATGGTAAAGCGTTCGTCGCGGAGCCAGAGGGTCCTGGGTTCGATCCCCGATGGGGTCGTGGATGCGCACTGCTGAGGAGTCCCATACTAGGACGAAACAACTGTCCAGTGCCTCCAGGTGATCAATGGTTGTCTGGTTCACATCAATTCGTGATGTCGAAATTGAATATAGTGTGTTGGAAGCTTTTGGTCTATTGTTGACCTGTAAAATATTTGTATTCAGTAGAGGACACTTTTCATGTATATATCTCTAGGATAATCGTTCATACTATTCTTGATGGTAACTGCAATTTCCTACCACCGGAATCGTTTACATGGAATGAGTTAGCTGAAAAATAGAAGACACAACCAAAATTGTTTAAATACCGCTTCTAGTTGACGTGTATTAAGTATTCCGTTGTGGCGCATTCATCACTGTTCTCCATCATATTAATTAGTACTATTTAAGGTGACAATAATATGAGGGTGGACAGTAATTTGAACATATTTGACTAAGTAACACTCATCAGTTATACCCTAGACGTGGATACTTCGTGGTTGTAGTGATGCTACAAGCGTTTGTTGGCATTTCATTCTATACACTTATTTCCTAAATTGATTAGAAGTTTGGTTGGACATTTTTATATTTGACTTTGTTGCTGACTGGATGTCCCCAAAAATACAACTGTTCATAAAATCAAATGAAAGGAATTGTACTGATGTTTTGCAAGCATGATTTGTAAACTTTCATCACATTTATGTAAGCTAGTGTGAGCTATGCTCACAGAGTATATTTGACAATATTTCGTTCGTATTAATAAATAAATAAATAAATAAAGTTTTTATTCTCAAGTATCATTGTGTACATGAGAGCATGCCAGTTTACAGGCATGATCTGAATGATATAAGTTTACATACATACACATATTTCGACGAAGTGTTAGTGTTAGGACTTTCCTAAGTATAAAGATATGCATTGACAACCAAACCAATTGCAACAAATTTCACAGTATTAGGACACCATTTATATGTGTTGTAGCATGTTGCATATATGACAAAGTCCCGCGCGCTCCTTGACCAATGCGTTACAGTTCCAATAAACGGCTAAGGGTTAGCAGATTGGATCACTGTGTATGTTCAGACGCGAGATAGGAGCAAGGTTACTTGGAACTTGAGTGTTGAGGAGAAGGCAATAGTTTTGTGCCAGTAAGTTCCATATTTATCTTGCACATAATTTTCTGCAACTAGAGGAAAGACAAAAGAAGGAAGAACACAAAACAACAGCACTGGTATTCCGGGGTTAACAAAACTAACGGGCAGGATTAGTAATTATACTTCCAACATGCCACTTATGCTTATAGGCTGATTAAAATGGAAGAATACCGTCATATGACGAAGCGAGATGAGTGGTGCTCACACGTTCAGAGTCCCTATTATTTCTCTAGTGGAGTAAGAAGCAATAGTTGGTGTGAACATTTTTAACGAGATTTTAGAAGAGATGAAGTTACTAACATGCCGTACAAATAAAGGAAGTGAATCTGTTTCCCGAATGGCTTGAGGCAAATGGTTCCAGATTCTCGAGAATTTATTTGTAAAATAATTCATATGAAGAGCAGATTTAGATTGCGATATTTTTATTTTTGAGTCTGAATTGCGTAGGTTATAGCAAGAGGGTTCCTCGAGCTGGATTGTATTAGGCGATGAAAACGCTAATTTGTTTAATATTTTATAAAAGAAGATTAGGTTTAATTTTAGCCGTCGCCTCCATAAGGTATCTAGTCCTAACTTTGTGCATCTAGTTTTATAGTCTAGAGTGCGATCAGCCTCAAGAATACGAAGAGTAAAGCGACGTTGCACAGACTCCAGTTTGAGTTTATCCCTAATGGAAACATTACTGAGAATAAAGGTGCAGTATTCTAGCAAAGGTCTGACACAAACTTTATATAGCAGAATACGAGAATCGTTGCTATAAAAGTTACGTAGTATACAACCTAGTAGTCGACGTGACTTAGATGTCTGCATATTGACCTGTTCTGTAAAAGACAGGTTATGAGAGTACCTTAGTCCTAAGTCAACTACTGACTGAAGCCTAGATAACTCACTGCCGTTTATGGAGAGATCGAAATTGAGGCGCTTATCCCCAAAACATATCCAACCACACTTAGAAGCATTAAGATCCAACTTCCATTTTGAGCACCATACTGCGACCTTGTTGAGCTCGGTAGTGACTCCACTGAGTGTGTGTGCAAATTCGTGAGGGGGGAATGAGTACACTATTTTGAGATCATCTGCGTATAAAAAGGGTCTACCCATGCTAAAGCATTTGCATATATCATTTATGTAAGCTATAAAGAGCAGTGGGCCTAAGACACTTCCTTGTATGACACCACTTGTAACCGGTTCGGCCTTCGAAAGAGTGGAATTAATTTTAACTATTTGATGTCTATTACTGAGGAAAGAGTTCAACCATGCAAGTAATGGATTCCTAATCCCATAACAGGAGAGTTTGCCTACAAGAAGCTTGTGGTTAACCATATCAAAGGCTTTAGATATGTCTAAGTATAATACTAATACCAAGTACCCAAGGCTTCGTTTGGTGAAAACTAAATTAAAGAATTCAAAGTGACAAGTCATACAGGACCTAGTTTTTAGAAAACCATGTTGGGAATTAAAGATGAGTTTTTCGGAGAGTAAATAATCAGACATTTGATCACATACTATTTTTTCCATTATTCTAGAGATAACCGGGGTGATATTCATAGGCCTATAGTTATGTAGGTTTGTCCTGTCACCTGATTTGTATCGAGGGCATATGTATGAGGTTTTCCATTGATTAGGGTAAGATCCTGTTGTTAATGAGAGGTCAAACAGTTTCAATAGGATTAATGGTAGATTAGGTCCTCCGAGTTTGAAGTAAATGGATGCTATGCCATCTACTCCATAGCTACTTGACGTCCTAAGTGAGTTTATGGATTTACAAATATTGTCATAAGTGAAGGTAACGGATTCCATATGGTCTGTAGCTGAATTAATAATGTCTACTTCATTGTCATCCTGGGGTATACCTCTATTAGCGAAGAAATCGCTGAACAGATTGGTTATGATATTATGGTTGGTAATCATTAATCCATCTCGTAAAATGCAAGGGGTATCACTATTCTGAGAAGGTTTGAGACGTTTATTGAACAGCCGTACCAAGTTTTGTACCTTGGAGCTACTGTGCATTGCTGATAATTCTTCGTTAATCGCCTTTAACCTGTGGACTTCTTTTACTTGATTGAAGGTCATGGTAATTTCCATAAGTGCTGCGAAGTCATTTGACTTATGATAACTCTTCTGTAAACGTCTTAGCTTCTTACGGTAATGAAGTGGTATATACAAATCATTTGATTTAATTATATTGCTTAGTTTGATGGGTGCAATCGTATCTAAACATGAGTTATTAATTTGATAAAAAATATCTAGTGCATCTGTAAGACTACTAGACAAGAAAAAATTTTCCCAGTCAGAACAACTTAGAAGGGTGTGCAGAAGATTCCAGTCAACATTTTTATAATTTAGATATTGTTTCGTTTTTTGTAATTTATGAATACTAAAGTGTCTAAAATCAAAAGGAAGAGCGCATAGAACCATTTTGTGGTCACTGCTTTCGAGCTCTTTGCTGACTTGAAGTGACAGAGGAGTGACATCTTGACAGAAAACTAGGTCAAGAATGTTATGATGTCTAGTGGGAGTGTGTACACACTGTGTCCAGCAGTGCATGTCTAATGTAGCAAGAAGGTTTTCTTCATCGTATGACAGTCCTTTGCCAACATTCCAGTCTATTCTAGGAAGGTTAAAGTCTCCTGCAATGACTTTCGCATTATAAGTGAGAGCAGAGGTATGTATAAAAGCATTAATAATGTTATTATCTACAGTAGTCGAGGTGTTAGGAGTTCTGTATATACAACCAAAGAGTAAACTATAGTTCGGGGTATTGACTGATATCCAGACCGACTCTGGTACCTTACCGAGTATTTCGTCATCGATTTTGTTGGATGACAAACAAACACTTACGTATATTAGACAACCACCACCCTGTTTATATTCTCTATTGCCGCGATATAAGATATAATCCTGAATGGCTAATTCTGAGTCAGTAATTGAGGAGGAACACCATGTTTCTGTGATAAATATTAAAGAAGGTTTAGCTAATAAGGCTATAGTTCTTAGGGTTGATATTTTATTAAGAAGTGAGCGGGCGTTAATTACTAAAGAGTTTAAAAATGAAGAGTGAATTGTGAAGAATCGAATAAGATCTTTATCTAAGTCGTTCGTGTTTCGTGAAATGTCCATGATTTCAATTCGATGAATAGTCACTACAAGTGTCCTGACAACTCGTCTTCTGTCTTCCGAATGTGCGACTAGGAGAGATCAAGGTATTCGAGTACTAAAGTTGTCTGTAGCTAGTGAAACCATTAACCACGAGATATAACAGACTTATTGATTAATCATCAACCAAAAGTTCGATTGAATGGTTGTAGTGTGTATTACATCGCATGGTTGCTCTTAGGTGCATATAGTGGATATACGAAGCCTTCGGATTTCGACTTCCTTTTAGTATGAAACACATTATACAAACGTTAGAAACAAAGCCTATATTCCTTACGTAGCTTTGTATGTTGACAGTTCTTACAGAATGCTGATTATCTTTTTCAAACCCATGTTTTACATTCTGCTTTCTCGCAAACGTACTCAGAGGATAGGACGTTTTGTATATTTGGTTAGACATAATAATGCCATGCAGTTTTTTCCCAAGCTTTTGCAGAAATCGATACGAGATATCAGGGTTTTTCATTGAAAAACGCGGTTGGCGTAAATTAGCACTTCGTTCTAAAACGTTATTCTGATTCTCTGTTCATATACAAGCACTGTGTACGCAACTTGTTTATATTTTAAAATGTCATGAAGGGTTATCAGTGCTTATTGTTGTTAAGGAAGACTTTGTTGCCATCTTCTTCATTTACAAATACTGCAATTAATTAGGCTGCAAATAAACTTTGCATAATCACTATTTGTACTAATGAAGCTTGCTATTTATCGTTGACTTAACCGTATTTACTAAATATATCCACAATAAAATAGTTAAATTTAAATGTGTCCTAAATCCAAAGTGAATCAATTTCCCGTTAATGCTTAGGTCAGACGGGCATTATTAGACGTCCAAGATCGTAGTTACTCATTATTACGGTCCCAGCGTTTCAAACACAGTAATCATCGATGGCGGATTCCCATAAAATTACTTATCTCCATGAATTATTTACCGCTGTAAACAGAATTTGGCCAAGTTTTCTCAGGAATTCATTTTAATTGCTCAAGTTAATTACATAATTTGCAATAATTGATGTCCCTGTTGCCAATTTTCGTACTGGCACTGCTTCTGTGACTGGTCACTGTTTATTTTAATTTGTTAGTTTTTTCGTCTATGCGAAATTGTTATAAAAGCTATATGCACAGAGTTGAGACAAATTAGAATCGAACATCTTTGGAAAACCAGCGTATCGCTAACTCATCACGGCATGAAAATATTCAGTCTGCATGTGGCTACAAATTAGTATATGACCTGTATCTCGCTGGCGTAAATATTGTTTTGTGTCATCAAAAACTCAAGCTTTGTAAATTCTAGTGCAAACCAACTCAGAGACAGTAATATGTGCCAGAAAAATGCTGTTTGATGATCAATTCTTAGGAGATTTCTTCGATGTTTGAAAATCGAGGATTTTTGTGCGCCCTACTTCTTCTCACTGTTGAAGATAAAAGGCCTAGATTTGATGTTTAAATTAACATGGCATGTGTTTTCCTCTACAACCCACTTAGTTGTTTGGTGATGAGCTGTCCATCCTAAGTTGTAGTTTTCTTTACAGAGCCAAACGTGTTTTAATAAAAGTAAGGAATCAATTGGCAATCTTGGACTGATGCTACTTAAGCCGATGTTTCCTTGCAGTCAGATGAATAGTCTCATTTTCATATAAGGAAAATATAAGCCTAAAGTAATTTTAAGTAATGTAACAAAATATAATGTGACTATTGATGTCAGTATCTTGTAGTGGTAACGATACATAAAATTTGACATAGGATTAGTAGTTTGCTGTCATTCACTTTGTGAAGGTATATGAACACCCTTTATGTTTTAGGATAGCCAACTTCAATTGATGTTAAGGTTGTGGATGAGTTATATGGGACTTGCGTAGTATGTAATCGATTACCTGCCCAGAATATAAATTGTCATTACTTGTTTAATAATAATAAAATTCTATCCTCAAGTAACATTTTGTACATGAGGTTACACCAGTTTGCAGACATGATCTGAATGTCATGGCCTGTTTTCAATAGGGTTTTGATGAACTCACTGTTATGGAATTTACACTATATGAAAATACTGACTGATTAAAAAGCTAACGGTGACAAGCTTCACAGTTTACAGTACTACAATACTAGAAGCATCTTTTGCATTAAAGAGCACATTCAACAAACAACTGCGCGATTTTTGTCTGTGGCGCTGTAATCCCACAAGATGGCTGCTAGTGAGCAGAATGAAGCATGGGGACTATCCAGAAACGGGTGAAGGCTGAAAATTTGAAATTTCGTTAAGGGAGCAAATCTATATGGGTTGATCTTGAACAGTTATTGGTGCACTAATTACGTCCCAGCGTTTGGAGTAAGGTGCTCAAAGAAGACCAATTCCATGAACTCGAGGGAGACGGTGACATAGAAGAATATATAGAATAGAAAGAAGAAACAAACGAATGAAATTAGTGGTAGCGAAATAGCCAGTTTTAGACCAAAATCTTCTTTTCTTCCGTTCTTTACTACAACGTACATGATTGTAGCGTTTTCAGTTTTAGAATCCTAATAACCCAATGCTGATTGAATTGAGGTTAAGTAGCAAGTCGTCGGAGATTTGGTACAAGTCTTTAGATTCTAGATATGGGGTGATCAGTCGTTTGAATATTAGGATAGACTTATATATATGACACAATATATATAAATATAACACAGGAAGCACCAACCAAATGAAACTTGATGGAGAAACTCTGGTAGAAATGGATACTTTTGTGTACCTGGGAAGCATCGATGATGGACAAGGAGGATCCGATGCAGGTTTAAAGGCAAGAATTGGCAAGACAAGAACAGCATTCCTAAAGGTGAAGAACAACTACCAACCAACCTCAAAGTCAGACTCTTCATCTCGAGCATCAAGGGGTAAAGGGCGCAAGCAAGTGAGAAATAAGAATAATAGATTTATTCTCAAGTAGCTTTTTGTACATGAGTACATACCAGTTTACAGTCATGATCAGAAGGATATAGATTTATTAACATATAAGGATTTTGATAGTCATTGATAAGGGGTTCACACCATATATGGGCATCAATCAATTGCAAGGCCACGACATCGAAATTCACAATACTAGGGTGTCAGATTTAGGCGTTGTAGAATGGTGTGCTTTTGACAAATAAGCACGCGCTTTTCGTCTCTGGCGCTAAATAGTCACTAAATAGTTGGTTTATCGCTCGTATAAAGTGATCTATGCTATCTAACGTACGGATCTCTGACATTAAACTATTCCAAATGGTAGTGAATTTGTGCACGTAGAAATTAGACCGTTAAGATGACACATTTAGTTGGTTGGATCCTTACATAGTAAGAATTATCGACAAAATATGAACCGTCCTTCCTGTTGAACTGAGACCATTTTTAAAGCCTTACTTAATATCCAAAGTAGTGGTAAGTTTTACGCAGCTTCAATCAATGGTAATCAAAAAGAACGAAATGGACATTTGCATTATGTAATAAAGATTCTGATAGTTTGGGGTTAAAATATGTCAAAAAGAAATATAAACATCGGGGAGCAGTTTGTGGTAGCTACTATGCAACTTACGGAATTTTGATAAGGCTTTCATAACCACCTAGACTTTCCGCCAACGTAAAGAGCTGAAAAGTACAATAACATTTACGCATTGGGTATTTATCTAGCGCAATTTCATTGAGGATTTAGAAGAGTAATTTAAGTATAAAATAAAGTAAAGCTCTTAGGCATGATTACGGTGAAAAATGACCACATACATAGTGGTAAATGTCCAAAGGTGATTAACAGCGAGAAAAAGCAAAGGTTGCCAAGGTTGCAATATTAATGATAATAACTAGACACTTTTTAATTAATATTTTATTTGCGTAACTTCAGTTATTACTTGAAATATGGTGAGGTTGTCTATTGATATTGCTGCAACAATCATACCTTTATTACCTAATAAAATCAAGTTAGAATCTTCCCCGACGAATCGCAGCATGAGTTATAGGAACACTTAACGACGACTGATGTATACAATGCAACTGCTGTTACGAATCTTTTGTGGAAATAAAAATTTACTAGTGATTGTATGCTAATCATGTATTATGATTTTATCAAAAAGACCAAATTCTAGTAGGACTAAAAACAACCCATCGAAGAATTAAAAAAAGATTAGAGGAGTGAAGGAATTTCCCTTCAACTAGTTTCTCACCAAGGCTCTACACCGATATATATATATATATATATATATGAATCTGATAATCAATGTAAATAATAATAATAATTGTAAATAATTTTCAATTAAATCCTGCGTTTTAATTTAAAGTTATCACATGCATTCGTGTGAGATTCATACACATTTAAATTGTTAGATAATTTGGTATGATTCGTAAAAGTTTGAATTGATCCCCATTTTATTTAAAGCGAAAGATATACTAATAAAGAATGGACTTTTCAAAAACTCTCATCAGGTTCTACATTTCTCAATACACATCGATGAATAATCCAAATGAATAACCAAGCCTAGGTTAGACATACCATTTAAAATTAAGGTATATTAACTTGGTATTATTTTCAAGTAGTACTGTTAAATTCTTTAAAAAAAATACATTAGGTTAGCTATGGATGTCATTCAAAGTGAAAACATAACTCAAATGTAATAAAATGAAATCATTTACGTTTAATTCGTCAAATATGATATTCAGTCACAGGTAATTAATATTGAAATTCATTACTACGGCAGTATTTATCTCGATTCACAACAACAAAGATGCTCATACTTACTTCCTTACGCCCGTTGCTCCTCACTGAGGAGAATAGGCCGCTCATCAAAATTCTCCATTCAACTCTCTCCTAAGCAATACATTCCAGCTGTTTCCAGTTGCTGTTTACCTTTTTAATGTCTATTTCCGGTTCTCGACACAGCGTGTTCTTTGACCTTCCTCGTTTCCGTTTTCCAAAAGGATTCCATGTTAATGCTTGTCTCGTGATGCAGTCTGATGGTTTCCGCAATGTATGTCCTATCCATTTCCAACATCTTTTCTTAATTTCCTCTTCGGCTGGAAGTTGGTTCGTTCTCTCCCATAGTAAGCTGTTGCTGATGGTTTCCGGCCAACGAAGATTCAGCATCTTGCATAGTCAGTTGTTTATAAATACTTGTACCCTTCTGATGATGTATGCAGTTATTCTGCAATTTTCAGATCCATACAACAGAACTGTCTTGACGTTAGAATTGAAGAGTTTGTCTTTGAGGTTAGTTGATAGTTGTTTTGAGTCCCATGTGTTTTTCAACTGTAGGAATGATGCCCTGACTTTGCCAATCCTCGCCTTTACATCTGCATCGGACCCTCCTTGTCCATTGATGGTGCTCCCCAGGTACGTGAAAGTATCCACTTCTTACAGAGTTTCTCCATCAAGTTTAATTGCGTTGGTATTTCCTGTGTTGTATTTGAGAATCCTGCTCTTTCCCTTGTGTATGTTCAGGCCTACTGATGCTGAAGTTGCTGCTACACTGGTTGTCTTTACTTGCATTTGTTGGTATGTGCTAAAAAAGCTAGGTCATCCGCGAAGTCCAAATCATCGTGTTGTATCCTACCTGCCCATTGAATTCCGTGCATCCCCTCAGATATGGAGGTCTTCACGATCCAGTCAATCACTAGGAGGGAGAGAAAAGGCGAGAGTAGGCAACCTTGTCTGACTCTGGTCCACACTGGGAATGCATTTGTCAGTTCTATCCACCTATTCTTTTGTTCTTGAATCTTAGTGAGTGTCTTGCCTTCTTTGTTCTTGACCGGTCGCTCTAGTTTACCATGTTTATTTGCTAGTTTGTTCGTTATGTCGTATAGCTGTTACATATTTCCTTCTCTTGCATCGTTTTCCACTGTTGTGCCAAGGCATTCGATGGATTTCTGTTTGTCGGCTCTGGCGCTTTTCTTTTTACTCAGCTTATTTGCTTCTGTGTATTCAGTTTGTGCCTTAGTTTTCTCTGCTCGAAAACATACTACATAACGCAATAATGCGGCTAGGTCAGGTTAATTACAAACGGTGAACAAACCAACACACTTAAAATAGACTTTAATCCACACTGTGGCAGTTCCGAAGGAATCAGCCTAATGGAGATTTTTGGAGGCTCGTTGCGTGTATTTCTCACCACATTGATTTGGTCAATGTTTAAGACAGGCGGCTATCTAATTTTACCTATGCAGGCGCCTTATTGCGACTATTAGTGACTTTCCGACGTTGGGGCCCAAGAATTCCTCAGTAGTATCGAATGTTGCTGCATTTCGTGCTCACTACTGTACCAGGTCTGAAGTATTGTGTTTGAGTTGTCCAGAGCCCAGAAGTTAATGGCTATGCAGGTGAAGTGTGTATTTAATCCTCAAGACAGTTGACATTAGAAGGGATTAACTACTGATGTCAGCAATCAATCGCGTAACCAGTGGTTGTTTATGCTACTGGGTATCCATATTCGATACATTAACTGACTTACACCTGAATTTCGGTCGATCGGGTAAGTAATGGAGATTGCTCCGCTGTATTCTCGACATATTCACGAATAGTGAAATATAAGCAATCGGATCTGTGTCTATAGGTATCAAAAGATATTCCCTGGCCTTAGTTGTTCTGATCGTACGCTTCTGAGTGCATGAGTAGTGTGTTTAAATGTTCATGTGTGTCCCTTCACCAACGCAATTGATTTAGCTGGATGCATTCTATAGACTAGATATATTGCTACTTGAGAATAAACCATTATTATTATTATATATACTGAAACAACAGGCACCGGTGGTCAGTTACGGATTTAATGAATTCCTGAGGTATCATCAAGTCCCAGGAGTAGTGCACTCATTGGTTTCATAAGTTTTCCTTAAATATTTGGTCTATGTTGCCCTCTGGCTTTGAGTAGGCTGCGCAGTTATTCTTAATGGAATATTATGTGACCCCGCTTAGTTAGTTGCGATGAAAAGCCCAGTTTGCATTTTGCTTGATTGCTCGTGATACTAGTAGATACTGAAGAGTGGGTCGGAGTTGGCGTATTTTGTCCGTGGCTTATAAAAATGCCCACCACGTTGGAAGTTAGAGTTTGAGTTAGTTCATTGACAGGACTAGCATACATGACCTGCGGTTATTGCTTATGACCTTGTTGAACGAATTTGAACTTGTTACCATCATGTGTGAGTTGCTGCTTGTCATGAGGTCGGCAAGTTTGCTGATATCAGATTACTGTGTATACGCAGTTTTGAAATACTACTATTATCTCGTGATTATTAGCACTAACAAGTATCGGGTCTGTTAGGGGGCACCACAGGAAGAGGCATTTTGACGAAATGGAGTTATAAATGCAATAAGTTGTTGGGACTTAGTCGGACAAATAAAAGGTCGTGTGAATACATAAAAGACTATTTGAAGCACAAGGAATTGGAATAAAAGAATAAGTAAAGTACATACGTGAAGCGCAAAACCTAATCAAAGTCCTCGAAGGTGACATGACTGTTTTGAGTTAATGAAGGTTATGTGATTTAAACTTCTAAGAGGGCTTTATAGGTGCTAGGTATTATCGGAACAACTTCGAATAGTAACTTTAAACGACTTGGCTTTCAACATACTTCACAGCTGCTGCGGTTGCAGCACATCTTTATTCGAGTTGCGCCCAAACTCTCATAAGTATTCATCAGTACATAGGTTGGGTAGAAGCCGAGAAATATTCTTAGCCTGAATCTGATTCGTAATTTTAGTAACAGTCCCTCCACTTTTAACATTGCCGATTACCTGAACCTGATAAGCAGTCCATTCGACTTGTAGCAAACAAACACCAGGTTAGTATGGCAAATTGATAGATTTAGTACTTCTCTCATCACTCTGTCAACCTTTGTTTGTCACTATAAGCAAAACACGGATTGCCCTAACTCCTTCTGATTACGGTGTACTGCCTAATAATCATAATGTTGTAGTGACAGAGTACACAGATGTGGTATGGGTTGACCTATGTGTGTTAGCTCAGTGCGACTGACCTCCACAACAAATCTACAGGAAGATCCCAGAGCATCGTATTTATATATACATGCTTGCTGCACAAGTATAGCTGTCTGAACTCAGAAGCCCGGTGGTAAACGCGGTGGTCTCTGGTACGAAACAAACTGGGTTCGAGTCCAAATGTAAGCTACACCTAGCTGACGATCCAAAAATAGGACGGAACACACCTAGTATTTTACTTTTGAACCACAATCCAGCTTGCCACTGTTTGAAGCACTAGGCATTAGAAAACTGCAAAAGTCTCTGTAGGTTGCGCTTGAACCCAGGTTTCGGCATCCTAGTTATGCAGCAGCGTATACCACCAGACTAACGTATCAGTAGGAGACATAGGCCTACTAACAGCAGTTTCACACTGGTCTCTTTGTTGCCACATATGAGTAGTCATATTTATTTATTTATGTGTAGGGTCTTCAAGAAGCCAGAAATCTCATAGTTCCAATATGTTAGGATTTTTTTATAAAACGTTTATAACAAGGTATCTAGTCTAAGAATGTCTGTAGTACAACTCGATTCAAAAACGTCTTGGTTTAGTCTTCACAGACGACCTTAATTCACGCAAACGTACATGCAGAGGTAAACTCCAATGGCAGATACCATGATATTGTTGTGTTCAGTTTCGATCCAAAAAACTACGACGTACGCGTATTCGTAACAAAGGTGGACCCATTCAGAAATGTGACCAGATTCTGCGCAAAACCTGAGTTTTAGCCATAATTTCTAAACCCCATGGATAATAATGATCCATCTGATTGATGCCACTTTTCAGGCTTAAGTCCTAATCCTATTCCCGAACTTAAATTCAAAACGCTGTAAGACTGGGAGATACGTAATTCAAAAAAGATCAAAACGTTAGGTTGAAAGGGTAATAAAATACCTACACCCCCGTGTGTTATCGTCATCGTAGTCAATGGATTGACGTGACGACTAACCCATCCGTTAAGTGAGCATGGTTACTTCAAGCGTGAAAATGTTTTAACCTTCATATACTGCATTCGAGCTACCTGTGTTAGCTGGGTTGGAAGAAAAGGTTGCAGTGTTCCATTAAACCATTGACATTTAAATATCTGTGACAATAAAATTCCAACCCAGGAGTTTGAATCGATCAACGCATACCATTAATTCTGTTTTTAAGTACTATCTGATGTAGTTGAGCCTAAGCAGGAGTCGAAACCTCATTACGAAACTGCTTATTTATAAAACAGAATATGTCATTTAGTCTTTTAATAAAATTTAGTTCATCTAGCTTCTTGACACTATCCTTCAACAAGTTTGTTTTTCGCAAACCATGGCCAAACGGCATAGATTCAATGTGACGTTGAGCAATAAGTGAGCCTGATATCCATACCTTAATTTTATTGGTTTGCATGTAGACCATGAGATCAATACCTGACAATCATTGGTGATTTAACTGAATCTTGACTATGCTTATTTTGTAAATACTGAATACGTAGTTGCGCTATTTTTGTATATTAGGCGACTAATATCTGCTCTTCATTTATTTTTCCTTCTGATATTCACCTAATGGAGCGTCAAATCAGCCTATCAGGCTTGTAAGTATTTTTCATTTTAACCACCACAAGGTAAATATATTGTTCAACTGTTGGTTCAATCATAAAGATAATCATATGTAGCCACATACTCGTCACTGAAATTCATTGAAAGCAGCACACGTTGTGCACCCATGAACAAAAGAAAGACTTTATTTGTAATATCTATTGATGCTTGCTACAAAGGCCTATAGTACAGTCAGAGAGAGACTGATTATGGGCATTATCTTTTTCAATAAAAAACTAAGGTCAGTTAGAAGAGCAATGAGTATCCGATGGATTGGTCAAAGGACCTTCTACAACGCACATCTGTTTCAGACTAGGTTTGCTCTGTTCCACCCGACACGATGGTGTGACAAACGGTTTCGTCGTTGGACATTTTTTCTTTATAGGTAAGTCGTCTCTTAAATTAGAGTCGCAGACCCTTTTAATTTCATGTGACGTCAAACCTTTAAGCGAGATGTAAAGTCTCTTTGCATTTCGACTCCTATGAGTGACTTGGATAGGACACATGGTTTGGTTACTGGAAACTTATAATCATATATTACCTGCTGATGTAGTACGCTCTTAGTGAACAATATTAATTTGCCAGGATGGGACTAGTGTTGTATCTGAAGCAGGGATGGCCGATATTGTCGATTCTATTATCTGCCGAGCCATTGTCTTACAGTTAGCACCTAGCCGTACCTTAACCTCTAGCTCATCCACAAAGATCCGATTGATTATCAAGAAACCAACTAGTTACTTATACGTTTGAATTATAACAACCAATAATAAACAAGATATATGAATACGACCTAATCTTTATCATATGTCTATCACACAATATTGGCCAATCACATGTCTTCTTCCAGACATGTCAACTAGATACTCTATGGAGTGGCCAGCTCAAGTTAAGCCTGATTTTTTTGACAAGATTAGTGTTTATATCGTCTGCTACAACTCAGCTGGCGGAACCTTTTTATTATAGTTTACTCAATTAAGCGTCGAAAATAAAAATGTTACATTTTTAACGTACTCTCGATATGGATTATTTTACAGATAAACTCTCAAGAAACTGGAACAGTTTGTTGCAAGCCATTCGGGAAACAGATTCACTTTTTTCGCCTGTATTACATGTTGGTAATTTCATCTTACCTGACATCACATTAAAAATGTTCACAGAAGCTATTGTTTCTTAATCCACTAACGAAATAATAGGGACTCTGAACGCGTGAGCATCACTCACCTGTCTTAGTCATATGTCAGTGTTCTTCCCTTTTAATCCATTTATAAGGTTACGTGGTATGCTCGTATAAACACTAATTTTTGCCCATTCGTTTCAGGACACCAATGCTGTCGTTTTGCATTCCCTCTGCTTTTATTTTCTCTCTAGTTGTAGATGATTATGTGTGAGGAAAGTGTGGAATCTACTGGCACAATACTATTGACTCCTCTTCGGCGCCCAAATTCATAACTTCATAAGTCATGAATATCCTGACAATGATTCTTTATCCAGTTTGTTGTATGTATGTAAACCCATATCATTCTGATAGTGCCTGTAAACTGGTAAGCTTTTATGTGCAAAATGATACTTGAGAATAAGAGCTGTCTATTTATCTGTTTACCTATATGCACGAATAATAAATAATAAATAAATAATAAATAAAGTTTTTATTCTCAAGTATCATTGTGTACATGAGAGCATGCCAGTTTACAGGCATGATCTGAATGATATAAGTTTACATACATACACATATTTCGACGAAGTGTTAGTGTTAGGACTTTCCTAAGTATAAAGATATGCATTGACAACCAAACCAATTGCAACAAATTTCACAGTATTAGGACACCATTTATATGTGTTGTAGCATGTTGCATATATGACAAAGTCCCGCGCGCTCCTTGACCAATGCGTTACAGTTCCAATAAACGGCTAAGGGTTAGCAGATTGGATCACTGTGTATGTTCAGACGCGAGATAGGAGCAAGGTTACTTGGAACTTGAGTGTTGAGGAGAAGGCAATAGTTTTGTGCCAGTAAGTTCCATATTTATCTTGCACATAATTTTCTGCAACTAGAGGAAAGACAAAAGAAGGAAGAACACAAAACAACAGCACTGGTATTCCGGGGTTAACAAAACTAACGGGCAGGATTAGTAATTATACTTCCAACATGCCACTTATGCTTATAGGCTGATTAAAATGGAAGAATACCGTCATATGACGAAGCGAGATGAGTGGTGCTCACACGTTCAGAGTCCCTATTATTTCTCTAGTGGAGTAAGAAGCAATAGTTGGTGTGAACATTTTTAACGAGATTTTAGAAGAGATGAAGTTACTAACATGCCGTACAAATAAAGGAAGTGAATCTGTTTCCCGAATGGCTTGAGGCAAATGGTTCCAGATTCTCGAGAATTTATTTGTAAAATAATTCATATGAAGAGCAGATTTAGATTGCGATATTTTTATTTTTGAGTCTGAATTGCGTAGGTTATAGCAAGAGGGTTCCTCGAGCTGGATTGTATTAGGCGATGAAAACGCTAATTTGTTTAATATTTTATAAAAGAAGATTAGGTTTAATTTTAGCCGTCGCCTCCATAAGGTATCTAGTCCTAACTTTGTGCATCTAGTTTTATAGTCTAGAGTGCGATCAGCCTCAAGAATACGAAGAGTAAAGCGACGTTGCACAGACTCCAGTTTGAGTTTATCCCTAATGGAAACATTACTGAGAATAAAGGTGCAGTATTCTAGCAAAGGTCTGACACAAACTTTATATAGCAGAATACGAGAATCGTTGCTATAAAAGTTACGTAGTATACAACCTAGTAGTCGACGTGACTTAGATGTCTGCATATTGACCTGTTCTGTAAAAGACAGGTTATGAGAGTACCTTAGTCCTAAGTCAACTACTGACTGAAGCCTAGATAACTCACTGCCGTTTATGGAGAGATCGAAATTGAGGCGCTTATCCCCAAAACATATCCAACCACACTTAGAAGCATTAAGATCCAACTTCCATTTTGAGCACCATACTGCGACCTTGTTGAGCTCGGTAGTGACTCCACTGAGTGTGTGTGCAAATTCGTGAGGGGGGAATGAGTACACTATTTTGAGATCATCTGCGTATAAAAAGGGTCTACCCATGCTAAAGCATTTGCATATATCATTTATGTAAGCTATAAAGAGCAGTGGGCCTAAGACACTTCCTTGTATGACACCACTTGTAACCGGTTCGGCCTTCGAAAGAGTGGAATTAATTTTAACTATTTGATGTCTATTACTGAGGAAAGAGTTCAACCATGCAAGTAATGGATTCCTAATCCCATAACAGGAGAGTTTGCCTACAAGAAGCTTGTGGTTAACCATATCAAAGGCTTTAGATATGTCTAAGTATAATACTAATACCAAGTACCCAAGGCTTCGTTTGGTGAAAACTAAATTAAAGAATTCAAAGTGACAAGTCATACAGGACCTAGTTTTTAGAAAACCATGTTGGGAATTAAAGATGAGTTTTTCGGAGAGTAAATAATCAGACATTTGATCACATACTATTTTTTCCATTATTCTAGAAATAACCGGGGTGATATTCATAGGCCTATAGTTATGTAGGTTTGTCCTGTCACCTGATTTGTATCGAGGGCATATGTATGAGGTTTTCCATTGATTAGGGTAAGATCCTGTTGTTAATGAGAGGTCAAACAGTTTCAATAGGATTAATGGTAGATTAGGTCCTCCGAGTTTGAAGTAAATGGATGCTATGCCATCTACTCCATAGCTACTTGACGTCCTAAGTGAGTTTATGGATTTACAAATATTGTCATAAGTGAAGGTAACGGATTCCATATGGTCTGTAGCTGAATTAATAATGTCTACTTCATTGTCATCCTGGGGTATACCTCTATTAGCGAAGAAATCGCTGAACAGATTGGTTATGATATTATGGTTGGTAATCATTAATCCATCTCGTAAAATGCAAGGGGTATCACTATTCTGAGAAGGTTTGAGACGTTTATTGAACAGCCGTACCAAGTTTTGTACCTTGGAGCTACTGTGCATTGCTGATAATTCTTCGTTAATCGCCTTTAACCTGTGGACTTCTTTTACTTGATTGAAGGTCATGGTAATTTCCATAAGTGCTGCGAAGTCATTTGACTTATGATAACTCTTCTGTAAACGTCTTAGCTTCTTACGGTAATGAAGTGGTATATACAAATCATTTGATTTAATTATATTGCTTAGTTTGATGGGTGCAATCGTATCTAAACATGAGTTATTAATTTGATAAAAAATATCTAGTGCATCTGTAAGACTACTAGACAAGAAAAAATTTTCCCAGTCAGAACAACTTAGAAGGGTGTGCAGAAGATTCCAGTCAACATTTTTATAATTTAGATATTGTTTCGTTTTTTGTAATTTATGAATACTAAAGTGTCTAAAATCAAAAGGAAGAGCGCATAGAACCATTTTGTGGTCACTGCTTTCGAGCTCTTTGCTGACTTGAAGTGACAGAGGAGTGACATCTTGACAGAAAACTAGGTCAAGAATGTTATGATGTCTAGTGGGAGTGTGTACACACTGTGTCCAGCAGTGCATGTCTAATGTAGCAAGAAGGTTTTCTTCATCGTATGACAGTCCTTTGCCAACATTCCAGTCTATTCTAGGAAGGTTAAAGTCTCCTGCAATGACTTTCGCATTATAAGTGAGAGCAGAGGTATGTATAAAAGCATTAATAATGTTATTATCTACAGTAGTCGAGGTGTTAGGAGTTCTGTATATACAACCAAAGAGTAAACTATAGTTCGGGGTATTGACTGATATCCAGACCGACTCTGGTACCTTACCGAGTATTTCGTCATCGATTTTGTTGGATGACAAACAAACACTTACGTATATTAGACAACCACCACCCTGTTTATATTCTCTATTGCCGCGATATAAGATATAATCCTGAATGGCTAATTCTGAGTCAGTAATTGAGGAGGAACACCATGTTTCTGTGATAAATATTAAAGAAGGTTTAGCTAATAAGGCTATAGTTCTTAGGGTTGATATTTTATTAAGGAGTTCTATTGGTTCAAGTGTTGCACGTTCCACAGAAAACAAAACTCTGGCGTAATCGACTAACAGCGCGCTGTTCGAAGGTTGTTACTTTTCTACACGCGGTTTATATATTTTGATCATTGTGACAAAATTAGCCGACCGCCTTATCCATAGTACTATAAAACATTATATCGCATTAAATATATATTGTATATCACGTCATTCGAGCTAACACATTTTCATAGTTACAAAATTGCCACTACCTAATGAAAGTATACTTCATACTGAAATCTCACCCTCCTATTTATAAATGGCTCGAAACAAGGCTAAAAGGTCCAAGCTGGATAGCGGTTCTCCCGAAAACCCTGAATCTTCCTCTAACGACCTATTTGCCACTGAACCGCTGATAATAGGCAATCGCAAACCACTTGTCAAGGCTATCAACCTGACTGATCTAAATAGTGACATTGCTGACTATAAAAAAAAGTTGAGGAAGTACAACTAGCATTTACCAAAATGCAATCTATCCTAAGTGACCTAACCCCACTAACCTACTTGCTTGGAAAGCATGAAGACATAGAAATAAATATGGCAAAGCAAGCTGAAACGTTCCTAGATTTTATTGCAGCTGAAGTTGTAAAGCGACTCACCTCGCTTCACAAAGCCATCGTCTACAATGTTCCAGGGAATTTTCCACTTAGAAAGGTTGGAGCGACCCTATTAAAGGCCAGTAACATGTCTCATATTCCGTGCGAATGTAACAGACTGCGTAAAAAAGACTGGCAGACTAGCTGCCCAATTCTATTCCACTTTGCATCCATCATAGATTTCAGGCGTTTTATAAAATCAGTAAACTGTATTAGATCCGGCAGTGATTTCAAAAATATACTAATAGTTGCTGATAAAACGCCTTTACAAAGTAGATCCCTCAACCGTTACGGTGCTGTTGTTTTAGACATAAAAGTTTCGAAGTCACAATTAACCACTCCAAATAAACTTTCCGAAACAAAGTCTACTACGCACTCTAGTGGTAGTACACCACCACCTAGACTTTGCACTCCACCCAGCCCAACCATATCCACAACTCTACCTAGTATAGACACTCATACCCTAATACCTCTCAAAACCAACGAAAATGGCAGCGACCTAGTAGATCTAGACACCACTCCCAAGGGGAGTACAGTTATCTCACAAAATAAAGAGATGAACAGGATCAAACCATACAACTTAATCCACCACCCTACCGTTAATACAGAAATAGAATTCATACCTTATCTTTACAACAGGCCTAATGCTCTCCCTATCAATAAGGCTCAGCATAACCCCATCCCTAACATTCAGAGTAATAAAATAAATAACAAACGCCGAACCGCTAGGCACAATATCTCTGAATCACTAGGTTTGAAGGCCAGTGTTAAGAACAGCAACAAGCGGTTCCTCTCGTACCACCCTATATCTGTTCCGTCGCATAAATACTTTAAAAGCAATAGAATGACGCATGCAACTGCGTCAGAGTACCATGTGCGAATGACCCCGAAGGCTGATCCCAGGAAGAGAAGCCTCCTTCCTCTACCCATACCGTTTCTGTCTCAAACAGACACTGGGAATAATTTTAACTTGGGATGTCACCCGTTCTATCAACACAAGAACCCTCCTAGACTTGGAAACTTACGACCTACATACTTTCCTACAGTAAACAGTTGTAACTACAACTACTTGGCTGCATCTTAAAACTCATTACCTAACTACTATGATCGATATGTCACGTACGCACACTCGAACCATTTTTTAGAGTATCCTCGTACGATAACTCACAACCATTTTCGCCCCTACTCATTGCCCCCGCAGCCATTACTAAGTCAGCTGATGACGAGCCCGAACACCACCAACTTCCAGCTCTGCCACTACTAAGTAACCAATCTCACAGCACCATATCTCCACTAATCACAAACACTTTGAGCGTAAAAAATGACGATAGCAGTGACAACCTAAACATTGAGGCTGCAGAGCAACCACCCATTATCTACTCACTAGTATCTGAACAATGCGAAACTCAGCTATCCCCAAGTCAAAGTCTCATCCAGGTTTCTAAACCTGACGCCTTCATCCATGACGCCTTAAATTATTTAAACCTCACTGGCCACTCGTTTAGTCTATGCCTACTTAACGCGCGATCAGTATGCAACAAAATGATCGACTTAGCTCTGTTTGCATCAATCTGCCAACCATCAATTATTATGGTAACTGAAGCATGGACTACCCCTAACGTCTCTGATCTAAGTATATCCCTTGATAATTATAATCTGTATCGTAGTGACAGGTTACATGGACGTGGAGGGGGTTGTTTAATATATGTTAACACAAAGTTAGACTCACTTCTGTTTGATACAACAGACTTAAATAAATTACAAGACTCAGTATGGATTGTTATGAGACCTACTGTATCACAGTCTTACCTATTCGGTTGCGTATACCAACAACCTAGCCCATCAATAGAGAATATAAACTTACTGTCAGACATTTTTACACTGGCCTCCTCCCTACCCTTTACAGATAAGGTTATTTGTAGAGACTTTAACATGCCTGAAATCTCATGGTTCCCTACCAAAGCGCCGAAACGCTATGACTTGCTTATGGAAAGTTTAGAGCTTGGTGGCTGGTCACAGTATGTCCGTAGCCCTACCAGGTATAAAAATATTTTGGATTTAGTTTTTACAAATGAACTCTCCCCATGCACCGTACGTACAGGCAAACAATTCCCAGGTAGTGACCACAACGTTGTTATGTGCAGCTTTGACTTACAGACTACACTGTATAAATGTCCGATTACAATACCTAGCAGATCCTTCCACAAGATAGACTGGAAAAGCTTTAAAACTTACTTCAAATGTCTTGATTGGAACAACTACTTCACGGAAGACGATGCTGATAAGCTGACTGGTATACTCTACTCCAACAGTTATAATGTACTAGATGTGGTAGCACCTTTAGGATATACTAAACCTGGAATTCCGAAGTGTATGCTTATCGCCACTACTGCAAGAAGAAGCCTACGTAAACATGCAAATAAATTTTATAAACTTAAAGATTTTTCCTCCCTCATAACTATGAAAGAAATATGCATTAAGGCCAGGGCAGAGCGTATACGGATGGAAGTTGCACTAGAAAATCAGGCTACTGCACAGAATAACCCTATGGGACTTCTCAAGACCTTCCGGAACAAAATCAGTAGTTTTAAGATAAAGGGTGGAAACCTCTTTATCTGTGGCAATGAAGTATATGATGACCCCTGCCGCATAGCTGATGTGTTCAGTGAGCACTTTGCCACCTCACTTACTATTGAAAACCACATAGATGGGATCGAACCCACTACGCCACTATCATGCGAAATCAGGGATATAGCATACACTATAGAAAATATTACCAAAGCCATCACTACGCTAAGACACTCTTACACTTTGGGCCCTGATGGTATACCAGCCACTGTACTTAAAAATGGTGGCACGGACTTCCACCTGGCACTTCTCAAACTATTTGCAATGTCACTCTCTG
The DNA here is from genome assembly GCA_034768735.1 of Schistosoma mekongi. Lineage (NCBI taxonomy): Eukaryota > Metazoa > Platyhelminthes > Trematoda > Strigeidida > Schistosomatidae > Schistosoma > Schistosoma mekongi. The sequence goes on from CM068306.1 coordinate 33,562,311, forward strand.
CTGCATGCTACCCTACCCTTTGTAAAATTACACACGTCATTCCTAAGTTTAAATCCGGACCTGTAGGAAATATAGTGAACTACCGTCCTATTAATCTAACCTCTGTTGCATCAAGAGTAATGGAAAAGATAATCAAGGAGGAATTACTCCAATATTTACTTAAAAACGAATTACTCTTCCCTTCCCAACATGGATTCTCAAAGAATGGGTCGTGTGACACATGCTTGTTAGACTACCTAGATGACATAACTACACAACGGGACAAAGGGATTCTAGTGTCCAGTTTATTTCTCGACTTCAGTAAAGCTTTTAAAAAAGTCCCTCATAAGTGACTGCTCATTAAACTTAAGTCATATGGGGTCAAAGACCCACTTCATTCATGGTTTGTATCTTTCCTGGAAGGAAGACAGCATACAGTAAGGTTCAACAATAGTCTATCATCGCCTAAACCAATTACCAGCGGGGTTATACAAGGAAGTGTACTGGGTCCCTTATTGTTCGTTATTTACATAAATGACAAATAACGTTGTAAAACATGGCCGACCGTATTTGTATGCGGACGATCTCAAGATTGTTTATAGCTTTAAACCGGACTCTTTAGAAGGAGGCATAACTCTAATTCAAAAGGACCTCGATAACCTAACTTCCTGGAGCCAAAAATGGCAACTATCACTTAACTACAGTAAATGTGGCATCATGCACATAGGCAACTATATCCCACAGTCCACGTTTTATCTAAATGGGTCAAGGATCCAAATACTCCAATCAAAAAGCAACTTGGGTATTAAATATTCCGGCAACTTAAAGTTCACGGAACATGCCTCCTCTATTATCTCTAAAACTAGAAGATTAACAGGCTTCCTTCTTAAAAACTTCCATACAACGGAGACTAAACTTACTCTGTTTAAGATATGTGTAAGATCTATACTGGAATACTGCTCATTTATCTTTTCGAGTATGAATAGCATAGATAGAAAACACGTCGAAAGTGTACAGAGAAAATTCACACGTCGAATTCTGACAACTAACGGAAACATGGACTATACGACTAGATGTGAAACACTCTCTTTAGAACCCCTATGTTGTCGCCGACTACGACATAACTTAATATTCTTCTATAAAATAATCAACGGAATATCATTCTCAGCTTTCTCTCCCATGTGGAACCAAACGCCTAGATACGATCTTCGGAACTACGAAGCAACATTACTTATCGACAAATACCAAACACAACATCGCGGTAAGTTCTTTATCATATTCTACAGCAAACTCTGGAATAAACTACCACAAAATATCCGCACTACTAAATCTATCCTAATATTCAAACGCCTGATCTCCCCATATCTAGAATCAAAAAACTTGTACCAAATCTTAGACGACTTACCACCAAACCTCGAGTCAATAAGCAATGGCTTATTAGGGTACTAAGACTGCTAAAACTAAAATCGTGTACGTTGTAGTAAAAAAACATAAAAACGGAAGAAGATTCTAGTTTGCAACTGATTATTTTGATACCACTAGTTAAATTTCTTGTTTTTCTTTCTATCGCATAATCTATGTCACTGTCTTCCCGAGTTTATGGTCTGGACTGGCAAAGAACTGATTTCCTTTAAGCAACTTACTCCAAACGCTGGCCTGGAACGTAGTCAATGCACCAACAACTCACCGCTCAAGACCAGTCCACACAAACTGGCTGCCTTTACCAAACTTTAAAATACCAGCCTTATCCTGTCTCTGGATAGAGTCATGGTTCGTCCTGCTCTCTCGCAGCTATGGAAACGAGATATTCAACACACAACAGTCACTTGGGAACACTCGACCAGGAAGAAGTCGTGGAGGACCGGAAGAAGAGATGTATTATTATTCAAACAACAAAAGTACATACATATACATAGGGTAATGTGGCGGGGGTTCCAAATGTGGGAGAGGGTCAACTTTCTTCCTTCAATCTAAGACCCTCAAGCTTCTCGGCACATTCTTCCAGGTTCGCATTCGACTTGCCTGAAATGTAAGAAAGTAAAAACAACATTAGCGACCATTTGGAACCCCTGCAGCGCCCTCGTCTCTGTTACACTCTGAGATTACAGCACCAGGGACAAAAAGCGCGCGGTTGTTTACTGGAAGTGTTCTGTAATACAAAATATACCTCTAGTACTGCAGTACTGTAAACTGTGAAGCTAGCTACCGTCGGCTTCCTAATTAATTAATATCTTTGTATATCGTCAACTCCATAAAAATAACTCTACTAAAACTCTGTTACAATTATGCCATATCATTCTGATCATGCCTGTAAACTGGTATGCTCTCATGTACAAATTGTTACTTGAGAATAAATTATTATTATTATTATTATACCCCAGGAGTGTGGGGAGGTACATGGGAAACTTAAGATAGCACATGCTTATCAAAAATTACAAAATAGTTGTAAGTAATGTATTAAACGTGTATGTGAGTACGTCGAACAAACCCAAAGTTAGTAAGTATACAGCTTACCTGCACCAACAGCCTAACACCCTTCATAAGATTGTCTCCCCAGTTTGAACATGGATACAGCATGTATTAAATTTGGTGTATAAGTTGTGCAGAAAAACTAAGAGCAGTATGGTACGAAGGTCGGTACATAGGGATGTCAAATATATGTAATTTTTTCGTCTACGAAACCACAGCAGACAATGAAGGTTTTTATTACTTAGTGTTTCTTCCATAAGACGATACGTAGTGTGACTTTAGAACTATTCATCACTGTTAAGAGTATGTACCAAAGCTGCATTTTGAAGAGATTTTTACCGTGTCCCGCTAAAGTTAAGTGAGTTCTCGATTATATGATACATAGAAATCACATCCCTCTCTGGCCTTCCCGCAAACTTAATACTTTGAGTCAAGCTACGTAGGGTTTGATTTTAATCGTACTACTTATCTGATTGATCCTCTTTGAACTAGCTTCAATGTACTAATATCATGCTTAAGATGGGAGAGTTGACATATAGGAATTTCTTGCGAGGTGAGGTATTTGGTTTGTTATGTAAACATAGGTGAATAGCCCAGGTGTTAAACAACTTCGAGTACTAGACAGAAATCATAGGGCTAAACTGGCTTAATTGACTGGGAAGTGCCAGTCAGTGAATGTCCCTAGAGGACTGTGTACTGTGCAACATGAAGAGATAATAGGAACATTTTCTGTAAAAACTTTTTACTTAAGTATGGTCGTCCACTTACATTATGTGGATATTAAAATATTGTAATTCGGGAGTTTTCCCATAACCACTCCGACACTTAGCTTATTTTATCACCTCTCACGTTCGAAAGGAACACAACAAATACTATTTTTCTCTATAACCAATAACCATATCTTACCATTAAAACTCAGACCTAATGGAACAGTTAGCTAATTCTCACGGAGAATGTTTAACACTTTCCGTAATTTTCAAAAATAAGCAGACTACTTTTGTTGGTAATTATGAAACTCTATATCTTAGATGTTTTCCGAGGGGAGTTTGAAAGACACGAACTAAATTTGTTTTGTTAATTCACTTCACCTGTATTTCGTCAAGGCCAAGAAGGATTTTAATACTTTGGCACGAACCCGTGTTTTCAAGTTGGTTAGTTGTTTGTCTCCGAGTCAAGTGCTTACTTGCTGAATCATTATTTGAAAACAGGTCATGTTTAATGTGCATAGGCTTGGTGGTGTATTAATAACGCAGATAAGGCAACTTCATGAGACATCCATCTAGTATCGTGTTTTTGCAAAATATCGCAAATCTTAGTCGTTGCTCGTACACTGATTAGTACAGCAGCATGATAAGTATTAGTATTTAATGATATTTTGATCTAAATAATAGCTAGTCTGAAGTTAATTTTCTTGCTTGTCTGAATTTTGGTTACCTTGTTAATAACATCGAATTCCTATGGGCCCCGAGCTCGTTAGCTATCCTTCTGATTTTACCTTTTTGTCTTCTTTTGTATACTTCAGTGTAAAAGATACAATCAATCTCGCGATCGTTCATGTTTTGAATTCTTTTCGTGGTGTCCTAATATTTCCTTAGAAATAAGTGGTTCCAGTAGTTTAGGTTTTATAGAGGTTTTTTCCTTCACGGTTTCAGCTTTAAGGTTCTGAAAGTTATCCTTGACAACTCGACGGCCTTTATTCAGTTAATTTTTTTACGGAAGAGGATATCGTTTACTAACGCACCCAATCATGTAGTCTAGTGTTAGATGTCATTTTAATTCTCTGTCTGATCACCTCTCAAAACATGCTTTTTTAAGTGCCTTTACGAAATGATTTCAGTAGACTACAATTCAAGAATATTCGTCTGATATCTGTATATCATTGACATAGCTTGATGCAGTTTCTTCAACTTTATAACAGTAGTTAAGTATATGACGCCCGTAGAATACTTTGGCACGAACCCGTGTTTTCAAGTTGGTTAGTTGTTTGTCTCCGAGTCAAGTGCTTACTTGCTGAATCATTATTTGAAAACAGGTCATGTTTAATGTGCATAGGCTTGGTGGTGTATTAATAACGCAGATAAGGCAACTTCATGAGACATCCATCTAGTATCGTGTTTTTGCAAAATATCGCAAATCTTAGTCGTTGCTCGTACACTGATTAGTACAGCAGCATGATAAGTATTAGTATTTAATGATATTTTGATCTAAATAATAGCTAGTCTGAAGTTAATTTTCTTGCTTGTCTGAATTTTGGTTACCTTGTTAATAACATCGAATTCCTATGGGCCCCGAGCTCGTTAGCTATCCTTCTGATTTTACCTTTTTGTCTTCTTTTGTATACTTCAGTGTAAAAGATACAATCAATCTCGCGATCGTTCATGTTTTGAATTCTTTTCGTGGTGTCCTAATATTTCCTTAGAAATAAGTGGTTCCAGTAGTTTAGGTTTTATAGAGGTTTTTTCCTTCACGGTTTCAGCTTTAAGGTTCTGAAAGTTATCCTTGACAACTCGACGGCCTTTATTCAGTTAATTTTTTTACGGAAGAGGATATCGTTTACTAACGCACCCAATCATGTAGTCTAGTGTTAGATGTCATTTTAATTCTCTGTCTGATCACCTCTCAAAACATGCTTTTTTAAGTGCCTTTACGAAATGATTTCAGTAGACTACAATTCAAGAATATTCGTCTGATATCTGTATATCATTGACATAGCTTGATGCAGTTTCTTCAACTTTATAACAGTAGTTAAGTATATGACGCCCGTAGAACACAACAAATAAAGGGAAAATATAAGAGGCCAATAGCTGGATATGTGTAGGTATATATGTCAATAGTTGCTATTGATAGGTGCATCAAGAATTTGCACAAAACTAATCTCGGGATATCAGAAGGGTATGTTCTGTTAGGTTGACACTAATTTATCATTCACAAGTTTAGTATACAAGCTAATTTCAGGACCATATGCGTTATAGACAAGTATATGACTCGACAGAGCACGGAACACGAGATGCAGTGCGACGCTGTTGAGTGACTATAAGTAGTAATAATTATTAATCCCCAACATAAACAACAGTAATAGAAATTGAGAGGGCATGGTTCGAAGAGCTTTATGTTTAAACAACCACCAGATAAACAAATGCACCAGAGTACAGTAATGCTATACAAGTTATCATTACAATTAAACAAAGTTGGTAGTACTAATATGGAAAAATATGTTGATAACAATTGGTAAATATGTGTTTATAAACTTCCAATAGAAAATGAATTTTTCCGTACCAATCTTTACAAGTACTTCGTTGTTGATACGTAGACAGTGACTCGGAATTATCCGTTTTTTAATTTTCATTCATCGAACCAAGCTGTTGGAATATTAAGGAAGTAATATTGGTGGTTATGTATTATGCTGATGAAAAAAGTATTGGCTTGGAGATTAAATAATTCGACCTTCAACTGTTAGTTCATAAGTTCAGTCTGAGTAGTTAGGCGATATCACTGGCCTTTATACGTAAACGTTTTATGAAAAGCGGAATGCATTAACATGTGGTACTTCATTAACATAAATCGAGTTTTGGTTTGGACAAAAATGTAAATGAAAACTTACAATTTACCAAGTGTCATTATAAGTTACACATTGTCAATTATCCCCACAGTCGGCAGTGACGTAAAAGCCAGTGTTTTTAAAAAATAACATGTATTGATTCATCATGGTGTGTAAACTGGTTAACAAACCCCAGCGTTACCCGAAGCTCTCATAAGTGCAGGCAATTTTTAAAAGACATAATTGAACACTATCGAACGTAACTTGGTACGCTGAAAACCACCACGTATACAAACGATTTAAATATACAGACAGTTGATATTGTGGTTGGAACTTCTGCAATTTGCTAGTTTAGGTGCAATCTCTTACTTATTTTGTGATGATACTTAACATCTCTGGTGCGGAATATGTACCACACTTATGGACACCAACATGATTTAGGATAGTCCTAATCATTTTTCAGTCTGTCACTCATTTCCTGCCAAATGAAGATGCGAGTTATTTACTTCTTAGTTGTGATTTTCTGCTGTTACTCTGAATTTGTAGTTGATTCTACACTAATACTTCTCTGTTCTTGCCTGTGCGTTCAGTTGGTGCTTCTTTATGACAGCACCTTACTTCTATTAGTCGATTGTTGTTGATTGCTTGTAGTTTGAGACGAGTTAACACTTTAAAAGAAAGTGGCAGGTGTTTGTATATTCTTTATCTGATAAGACTTTTTGAGTACTAGAAAATTTTTTATTTACACGTGACTGGTATTGGGATCTGAAATTCGTTCCACTTTTAATCCTAAGCTTGATTTGTAGCTGATTATCTGAAGTCCAAGAGAAGATTGATATATCTTTTTCTAGCATCAGTTTTTATTCTTTCCAGTTGTAGGACTAAATTGACATATCTACCACAATATGGCTCAGTCTTATGTTGTGATGACCCCATTTACTTTGGAGAATATGAAAATTATTCGCTTCGAACGTACACATAACCTAGACGAAAGTCTGGTTCATCACGTCGCTGGTGGGCAACATTCTGGTATTATAGTAAATAAAGAATGCAAGCTAAAAATGGAATCTATGGACGTACCAGAGATGCAGTTACAATTTACGTGCATTATGTTCAACAACAGGACTTCTGAGACACACGCAGTAACTAATACTGATTGTTTTCATTTTTTTTTCTTAAGATTGGTATTTACCAAGGTTTGGAAGACCGAGTATTGCATTAACCTTTACGTTCATGTGCTTTGCAAACATAAACATGGTTGATGAGTTGGGCAATGTTATTTCTGATGGTTTTAATCTTTATTATTTGTACGTAGGATTTTTTTAGTCTGCACACAGAAACCATATTAGGTATTTACTGTCTTTCACGTTCTGATCCGAAACCTACCCTAATAACTAGTAAAAGTTATGACGCGATATATCGCACTTTCTTAACTTTTATAGGCATATGCTCTTACTGCGGTTTATTACAGCTCCGAATAACTTTTTATAGGAGATACCTACTGCTAAGCAGTGAAAATAATCTTTTTGATTTATTATGTTTAACTTCATATGACAGAAGGAATTATTAAGACCCCCCCTAAGTTTATATCGCCAGAAATTGTGATTGTAATTTTTCAACGGTTAATTTATTTTCCGGACTTGTTCCAATTTTGTTGTTGATTAAATTTAAGCATGTTCTTGAAATATGGATTTGTTCATATAAGTTAAATCTGCTGTCGAGATATTTGTACTAGCAATTCTAATTTGAACACATGATAAAATAATGCTAGCATTTTGCCACTTCTGGAAATTCCCACAGAAATGCTACCTTGACTTGGTGGTCGGGCTTGCTTATCGTGATGACTCAATCGGGCTGTACTAGCTTCGACAACTGTTTCTCACAATCTTACCATGCCACACGGGTCTAATGAAGAGTGGTGAGACCAAAAGCAGCAAATATAGGGTCTGGGGACAAAGTCATACTGCTCGCTGTACAGATGTGTGACGGCAGCAAGGTATTTTCCTCAGACAACCAGCATAACAGCGATGATGCTTTCCCACAAAGAAAGGATGGGGTCATGAAAGGTCGACTTTAAAAATACACACCTCACCTCACTCCACGGATTTCCGTTTCCAGCAATAAGGCCCCAACAAGTATGGAGTTACAACAACGAAGACCTCTCGAAAAAACCGTGTGTGGCTGGCCTCAAGCAGTTGTTCCTTGGGCACTGCAGTCACGCTCCCGGATCTTTCAGACCAACCCGGACCCAATTTACTTTTCAGGTACATCAAAAAGAACCCTTCCACAGTGTGGGCAACTGGGAAGAGATAACTGCCCTCATGCCTCTAACAACATATGATTATTGTCATTTTAATCAAACGTCTTCTATTATTAATATTTCTCCTGCCCCTACCTTCAAGCCTAAATCCCTATCTTCAAATTCCTTCTCTGTTATTAGTGCCATCAATTCCGACTCACGAAATAATTTCCTGAATATTCTAAGACCGCGCTCCATACTTCACATTGGTGGATCCAATGTACGAACCCTGTGTCAAATAGGGCAGCGAGCCTCCCTAGCTAAGATATTAGAATCCGTCGCCATTGATGTATGTTGTGTCTCCGAAACACGCATACATGAACCTATCATGGTCATTCACTTGACCTCACCAAGTCAGAGTGAAGAATCTTCGCGATACGCCCTTCGTTTATCTGACGACTCAACAACGACTTCTCGTGGACTAGCCGGTGTAGGTATTGCTTCAAGTATGAGATCAGTACAGATACTCTTCGAATGGATTTCTCTCGACAGTTGCCTATGTGCCGTCCGACTAAATTGTTTAGTAACAACTCGGAAAGATAAGGACACACGCCGTTGTCTTTTCGTTGTTTCTGCCTACACTCCCACTGACTGCAGCCCGGATAAAGTAAAGGACGAATTTTACAGAAAACTTTCTGAACTTCTTCATAAGGCCAAACACTCACAGATTTGGTACTCATGGCTTTTGATTTAAGCTACTGAAAATAATAGCTTTAATTATTCTGAAGGACATTTAGGCGGGTACTTTGGTATTCTAGTTCAGAGAACGGCGATCGTGTGGTACTACTTTGCTTAGACAATCGTTTGTTTCTAGCAAATACAAACTTGAAGCATAAGGAGCAACATCGTCTAACATGGCGACCTCCTGGCCCTACTCAACGGTGAACCCAAATAGACCATATCGCCATTAGTCACCATTGGGGGGAGGGCTCGATAGAAAATTGCCGATCTTTCTGGAGTACGTCTAGATTCTGATCACGCTCTAGCATGAGCACGCATTTGCTTGCTGCTTACTGGGCGAAGAAAGACTGCAGGAAAACCAATTAGAATTCAGTTCAGCAACGAGTTGAGGGTGGCATTTGACCTCGAGCAGAATGATCTGTTGTGCTGTTAGAGGTATAAGGGCGGTTTTCACTTTCTGGCTGCTCACACCATGGAAGGGTATTACTTCTTGAGGTACCTGAAAAGGAAACTGGGTTAGTATTGGTCATAGTGACCTGAAAGCGCGATCGCAGAGCCCAAGGAGCAACTGCTTGAGGCCGATCACTCACGACCTTGTTATGGGATGTTTTCGAAGTGTTAGCTCCGTTCTTTAGAAGGCCTTACTGCCGGAGACGGAAATCCGTGGAGTAAGGTGAGGTGTGACATTTTTAGGGTCGACGTTTTCTAACCCCTTCCTTCCTTTGTGAGAAGGCAGCATCGCTGCAGATGCCGGTTGTTCGAGGGGAACACCTTACTGCTGTCACACTCCACTGCAGCCAGCAGTACTGCTTCACCCTCAGCTCTTAGGTTGCTGCCTTTAGTCTTATTGCTCTCCAACAGACCTGCTTGGCATGATAGGACCTAGAGGAACAAGCGTTCCAGCCAATATAGCTCGGTTGCGTCATCACGATAGGCAAGCCCGACCACCACGTCAAGGTAGCAGCTGCGGTCGGGATTATAAAGATGCGACCCAACTAGATACTGCTTGGCAAGATGTCCAAGCAGTTGTGGCATCTACAGTGACATCTATCAAGGACTTAAATCAACATATCACGAAAAGTCAGCTGATCTCGATGACTTCTGTTGAATTAATGAACTCCCGGAAATTTATCCTTTCAGACTCTGAGTACGATGGGGAGCGAAGAGCAATCAGGTTCAAACTGACAAAATGTCTGCGAAACGACCGTGAGCAGTGGTGGGTAACAAATGTAAAGGAAATGGAAAAGGCAGCGGGGTTAGGTAACACTAGACAACTTTTTAAATTAGTGAGACAATCTCCGAAAGAGATGGAACGCTTATTAGCTCTCAGTCTAGACGTTTAGAACGATGGGTCGAATACTTCAAGGAGCAGTTCAGTTGGCCTCCAGCCGCTCTAGAATTTCCCATAGCCTGGATGGAAAGTTGACTTAGGTCCCCCAACTCTTGTCGAAATTGAAAAAGCTATAGCCAGTCCAAGGCGAGGCAAAGCAGTGGGTCCAGATGAATTAACTCCAAAGATCTTTAAAAATGCTGGTCCCACTTTGACAACTAGCCTGACTGATATTTTGACTAAGGTTTGGGAACTTGACATAATTCCATCTAACTGGTGTCGATCGTTAATCGTCCCAGTATATAAGAAAGGGTCAAAGTCGTCCTGCGATAATCGTAGAGGAATTAGTTTGACTAATCTAGTGTGTAAAATACTAGCTCCTATAATTATCAGACGTTTAACTACAACTCGTGATCTACAAGTACGAGAAAACCAGATTGGTTTCAGACTTGATCGCGGTTGTATAGACTAGATATTCACTATTCGTCAGGTTTTAGAACATAGACATACTTTTCGGCTCCCAGCAATAGTGGTTTTCCTTGACTTGAAAGCGGCATTTGACTCTGTAAACCGAGAAGTTCTGTGGCTATATCTTTCATTGAAAGGCATACCTCAGAAGTACATAATCTTGTTAAGGCTCTTTACTCAAACACTATTAGTCGTGTCAGAGCATATGGCGAACTGTCATCTAAACTTGTAACCTCAAGTGGTGTCTGTCAAGGCTGCCCACTTTCTACATTTTTGTTTAATTTCATAGTTGACATACTGTTGGAAATTACACTTTCATCGTCTGACTTTTCAGGAACTGATCTCCTACCAGGCGATCCACTTATTGACTTAGAATATGCTGACGATATAGTCCTGTTTGGTGAAGACGCTGATAAGATGTAGAAACTTTTAAGAGCAATAAGCTCCAATGCAAGCATGTTCGGAATGCGTTTCTGCTCCCTCTAAAAACAAACTATTGCTGCAGAACTGATTTTCGTCAACACCTGAACTAAAGATAGGGGTGTGAAGTAGTTGAGCACGTTGACCACTTCACTTATCCTGGAAGTCTGGTTAGCCCTAATGGGTTGGTCTCTGACGAAATCTCAGTACGAATTCCAAATGCTCGTTTGGCTTTTGCCAACTTATGTCACCTATGGCGTAGACGAGATATTCGTCTCAACGAAAGGGAGAGTGTACTACGCAACAGTTCGCTCTGTCTTACTGTATGGGTGTGAGACGTGGCCATTAAGGGTAGACGACACTCGAAGGTTATTAGTTTTCGACAATCGATGTCATCGAAACATCGCTAGCTTTAGCTGGGATCACCGAGTAAGTAGTAACGAGGTTAGACGACGGGCGTTAGGCAAATGTGGTAAACCAGTTGATGAGGTTGTGAATCTTCATCGACTGAGGTGGTTGGGACATGTGTTGCGTATGCCCAATCACCGTCTGCTTCGATGCGCAATGTCGGCTGATGTAGGAATAGGATAGAAGAGGGTTAGGGGAGTCCAAACGATAGCATATCATCAGTTCATGAAGTCACTGACTACTAGTTTGAGTCGTGTCGGTAGCTGCAGACTACCTGGACGCGGTCTTCAAGAATACCGTAACCAGTGGCTAGCAACACTGAGTGACATAGCCCAGAATCGGTCACAGTGGCGCAGATGTATTCACTCATTGTCCCCCCGTTAAATCCTGAGCTCATAATTATTTTATAATTTTCCACGTTCCATCTCTTCTCCCTGAACCATATTCTATGTGTTCACACTCCTTGTTATTATTATTATCGTTGAAGTAACTTCCACTTCCAATAATGTGGTGGTGTTAATCTTGCTGTACTTTAGAAGTATGGCAACTTGGACCGGTGCACACATGTGCCAGGTCCTATGTTGATTATACATACACATACTTCTGGAAATGCTCATCACTTAGTTTCTCTTTGTTTTTCTTACACACGGTGTTTCTCACAAGCGTCTTCTGGTGAGACTGCATTGACATTTTAGTATAACTATACAGCATTATGACACTGACCGTACAATCTCGCTTAAGGGCTGATATCAAGGTATCGAACGATAAATACTTTGTACATTTAATATTTCAGAATTTGGTTATATGATTCCTGTGTATATTTTTTGTGTCTATGTAATCAGTATACTTTTCAGTTTAAAATTTCGGATTAATTAATACCTTTGATCTCATATATTATTGGGATTTTCATCCTTTTGGATATTGTATTCTTTTACCAAACACCTTCATTTCGATATAGTTGATCTCATGTAAATGAAGCATGTATTTGGCTCTCAGGTCTGTTATTTGGTTAGTTTCTTTTCCACTGTCACTAAAATCATAAAGTAATTTGCTCTCGTCAGCTAGTTATATGTTGATAAATTCGCCTGCTAGTTTTGACATGCCATTGTCACAAACGATTAGGGCACATTATTTTGTGCGTTTCATAAATCAGTTAGCCATTTATGAATACAATAATACTTGACATTAATGTATATTGATGAGATTTGTCACATACTACATCAGTGCAACGAAACATGAGTTAGAATAATAGTATCGATGGCAAATAAATAGATATACTATTAATTACGAGTTTATTTAATGATCCCTTTCCATTATTAACAGTGGAACGTTGATAAATCGGTTATAAATCAAATACATGTTACTTTTCAGATTATTATTGGGCGCTCTGATTTTCTTTTTGAATGATGTAATCTTTATGTATACAATCTTTTGGCTACTTTCAGGAAAACCGTTGTTTAAAATTCTGGTTCAGCAAAAGTGCACAACAGTTTGATCGCTTGGACGAGTCATACGACTTTTTTAGGGAGCTCATTGATCCTGATTCATTTCCAAGGGGTTAGTTGAAACGATTCACATTATTAATACATAAGCGTAACCATCACAGTATTAATCACTTTACTTGTCATTTCACCTATCACCTTCTCTGTTCTGTTGACTTTCATAGTGAAGTTAAAATTCGGCAAGATCGTCCTGTAAAATTATACCAGTTATTTATTTACACAAAGCTTACATCAATGGAGCAGCCATTAGTCCGCTATGTAGAAGTATGTGGTACTGTTCTGTGAAAATAAAAGAATGTAAAGCATTTGTTACTAATTATAATAAAAGTAAACTTATCGCAAGAAATGGTTAGAATGCGAACGTAGCCTATGTACAGAAAACGAGTAAATTGCAAGCATAGTGATACTTGTTTCAACTTATCTTGCTTTTACTTACCTACTGATGTCTCAAACCTTTGAGTGTATTGATTCCTGTGACTTTGCCTTACTGAACTGAGCCGTATTACTAAGTATATAACCTCGCCATATTATGAACGAGAAAGTTGTACGTCTAACACTCTAGTAATGCTCTAGGATAATCATTTTTTTGTTCCCAGTAGTCGTGTTTTGTAAAATTCATTCAAGTTTTGCTATCGTTAGTTTATATAACAGATATTTTCTGCTCTTCATGATTGTTCTTAACATCTTATTATTACTTAATTTATCAGATTATGTTGGTTTTCTCAAGAAGGTGCTAAAGCTGATGCATGGAAATCGTTATTTACGTCTTCGTCGTGTAGATTTGGATATTATACCTCTAGATAAACTGGAACAGGAGTCCTTAGTCCCTGGTAAGCAATCATTTATTGTCCCGTCACTTATCGTTATAAATCAGACAATGTCATATACTTTCGAGTGTATTATTCGGGTAGTGAACAACAATAATAATGCCATATCTTGTTTCATCTCTAAATGAATACTAATTTCATCAAGCTCGTATATACATTTTGTTGATTGATCGTTAACAGACACTGAATTTATTATTTTAAACCATCCAGTTCTTTAAAATATTCACTGTTTCCCTTGGGACTTTAGGTGATAAATTGTATTCATCGTCAAGAATTTTGATATAAGTTAATGCATTGACTGATATTTAAGTCCTACGAAGTTAGGAAATCATTTATAGTTCCGTTATCGATGTTTGTTCAGTGTTGTTTTCTTGCATAGTATGTAAATCGTTTTACAGTTAACACTTAAATAGCGTGTAAGTAGTTGAGCACAATAGTAACTTATTTTCCATAGGTAATGCTTGTGTAACGTTTCATGCTTGTTAATATCATTTGGTGTTTCTAGCTGCTAGTAGTAAGATATCTTGCTTGTTGTTGTAGCATTCAGTAGCATCAGTAACTTGTGTTTAAAAATGGAAATACTGACAGTAGTACTCAGTTTGTGGCTATTTGCCTTTATGACAAACAAGTTATATTTTACTGAACAGTTTACAATGACAACAGGTGATTTAATTTTGTGAATGTATTTTATACATATTATAGTCAATTGGTAACATATCTGAGTGTTTAACCATGGCCTGTCTAAATCAATGTAGACTAGTTTGATCATTATCTACTTTGACTTACCTACTGATTATATATATTCATTAAAAGTGTACATTTCGTTGATTAATATGTGCACCATTTATTCAGCCAATGAAATGTGTTAATTTAGGATGTATACGATATGATGTCAAATCACCAGCATTTTTAACAAACAAAGTCATCAAGTTTGTTATTCATAATAGTGTTAATTATCAGTTTGCTGTCGTATAAACTTTATCGGTTTAATGTATATAGTTTTTGTGTGAAAGTTTCACTCTATTGATTACACAACTGATTTAGATGAAAAACAGAGCTTTAGTTGTCTTTGTTATCTTTGTTATGTCGTTTACTTAATATAATTATTTTGAAATTATTGTTTACACACTGACTGTAATTTAATCTTGTTTACTCATCTGGGTTTATCTAGTAATATGATTTAAAAAAAAACTATCAGACATGATATATGAAGCTGTCAACTTTTGAATGTACATACACCATCTTTATGATCATGCGTTGCATTCTACTCTAAAGCGTTTTCATACACATAATGTAAATTTGTAATGTTGTGTAGTCTTTTTCGTCAGTATATGGATTATATCTGATGTATATGTGTTAATTATACTATGAGATTATGTGTATCGTAGTAACGAAAGCGGGGTGCTAATTTATACTAATCAAGAGCAGAAGTTATCAATCGTAATCCTACAGACAACAATGTAGTTTAGTGAAACATTAAAAATCTTTACTTTAGAAATTAATTATAACTGCGTATGTACGACTACTTTCTTCTGCGTTAATATTCGTAAGCAAAGTGTCTCTAAAATTGTGATAGAAAACTGATACCGTAATAAGTTTCGAAATCATGGATATTGCTACTTGATTATTCAGTTCCCGGTTGATCTTTTGTAAAGCTATACTATTCACGATGACTCCTGAGTAGTGTATCTACTTTCATGAATTCACATACATTCCTTGTCAACGAAAATTTCCTGCTAAATGCCTTCAACTACCATCTTTCATGAAAACATAATACACACGATGTTGAGTCACTTAGGCTAGTTAGCATATCTGAACTTGACCTATAGAATATAATCCACACTAAAAACTATAAAACATGACATAATTTATTAATTAGTTTACAACCGGTATACATTTGAAGATGTTTTAAAATGGTGGTCTGCAAACGTATTTATCATTTACATCAGAATATCTTGGAAATCAATCGTCGATTGATTAACTTGTAGCACATGTGTTTACAACCTGCCCTATTCGTACACCAGCAAACATCTCATTTCTAGATAGATTGTGGTTAGACATGAGTAAACGACTTCCTAACCACTACAGTTAGTGACAATCCGCTACATTGTCAACCGGCTTCCTATCCTTCCTTAGTATCCTGCATCAAACCTCAATATTGCCTATTCGGTGGTCTCTGTATTCGCGAGTTGTATCGAAGACAGACAAATAGTTGCCAATTTCAGTTTTTTTAATTATAGTGGAATATGTTCAGCTTCATTGAATTATTTTCTTAACCATGCTATGAATATTATAAAAAATTGTTATAAATTAGTTAGTTCATTTGTTAATGATTAATTTTTCGCAAGTCACACTTGTCAAAAAGTAGCTAGCTAAATCCAACTTGTATTTTACTTTATAGCCATTACTCATTCATTTGCATATATATATATATATATATATATATATATATATATATATATATATATATATATATATATATATATATATATATACTACTGTTTATAATACAACTAGTAACAAATTAGGTGTTGCCTCATTTCCGTTCTTATGATTATTTGTCAATAGGCTCACTCTTATGTCAACATAATTTTTGAAATTTGTACTCTTAAGAAAACATTCACATTAGTCTTGTCTAGGACGAAAATAGAATTACTTGATGAAGTGCTATTGATATGCTTTATGCACTGTTATTCAATGAATATATTTTTCAACATTCTGCTCCATACTGTTGCTAACTCGTTAGGTAACAACCTATTACTGATTTACTTTTCTTTTGTTATACTGGTTTTTAAATTAATCTTAGTAGCTACGATTTCGTCATACATTTAATCTCTAAAATCTCAGTCGTTTTGACATATCATTGTCTTGAGATCCAAGTTTTCGAATCGTATTTCTGCGCCTTTTTTATTTTCATATCAAATAATTGTTTCTCATATTGTGTAATGTGTATTACATTATGGACACTTCAAATATTTGGTGCTGTATGTATGCATTATTCATTATACTACTATATTACAATTTAGACTCAATTTACAAAGGTGAGTTGCTTTATTTTTTCGGATTTTCTTGATATAATTATTCAAATATTGTCAACACATTGCATTGTCATTAAAATAGTACTACGTGTTCTCGTGCATTTTGTTGCATTTTGGTTTTCTTTCTCCTACACTCCACCCCATTCAGAAGTTTGAGTGTCACTGGTAGTCTTTTTCGTTCGAATGTTGATGGTTTCAGAAATAAATGACATTCTACATAGTTGTACTTTTCATAATAAACGCTTCTATAATCCAGTTAATTATCATTTTCTCAGTCTTCTGTGCCAGTTGGTTGAAACTACTGATTTTCAATTTCGAAGCCCCTCACATATCACTGTGTCGGCTGCTAAGTAGTATTGCTGTCTGTACTTACTTTTTCAGTTGTGTTAATAAGTATCAACAATCGCTTATGAAACCGAAGTGGAACTAATTCTAATTGTTGCATGTATCAATCCATAGTTTATCGACTATGGAGCATAACATCTCTATAATTTAATTATCTTTGTTATTTTCGACTTTATTATTGTTTAGCTAACTAAGAGAGACCTTAGTGCTTCTAAAATATAGGTTGAACAAATTGTTGCAGCAAAATGACTATAATCAGAATATATTTCTATTTTTTATGGAGAGGTGAAAGTGATAAATTAATCGCAAATAGGGTCTAGTACTCTTATTATTATTGTCATTCAAATATTTACTTTATGAATACGTTTAAAATTTTGAAAACGCAATCTGTTCTTTGGACACTAATTTTATTAGTGTTAGTTATCCGTTCAGTCTTATTACCTGGCATGAGCATTAATGCTATAAGGGTTTTTCTGCTTATATTCAGTACACCTTATGGTGTTACATACTTCTAACTATCATTTATTTATTATAAAATTGTTAACTGTTTTCTTATCCCTTATGGTTCCCTACAAAATAATTACATTTCATCTCCAAAATGGTTGGCTGTGAGTATTTGTGTTATGACGAAAAGAAAGACATTATACTTTAGTTGATCTATGAGACCAAATGATCGATATGGCCTTGTTTGCACGTGATCACAATGACAACGTCAACGAGTGCCTAGCTAATTCCTGTACGTCTATTCGATGCTCACTTGATTCCAGGCCAGAATAAGAAGTACACCAGCTGACGAATCAACCAGACAGGATCATATTGTATTTCAGGCATTCCTTTATATATAAGCGAAATCAGACCACACATCAAACCAATTAGAAATTTAAAATTAATACAAAACAAAGGAGGTAGTAGCAGTGAATAGGGGTAACTTGTACACAACCAATTAACTGTAGTTTATAATACGAGACAATATACTAACGGTAAATATACTGAATGGGAGAATAAGGTAAGAAGAACATAACAACGATAGAATTGAAATGTTTACTTTATCCAAAACTAAAATAAATGGAATGGTCTTCTTAAACTTAGTTCTGAAAGTTCGTTACTCTTCTTTAGTCGTCCAACATAACGATTTGTGGTTAGTGACGTATTCATCTACTAACCTATCTTTATATTTATCGTTTTTCGATTGATCTCGGTTTGTCGTACATCCTTATTGTGAATATATCAGAAATCTATGAAATACCAGTCTTAAATACCAGCAAAGTACTTCAGCAAGACTGGCAAGAGCCTGTACCTGCCCACTCTGTGGTGAACGATTAGAAATAATCAAAAAAGTTCCTATATCTGGGTAGTTATGTAAGTGCTGGTGATGGTGTGACAGATTAGTCTACACTTAGTGAAAACCAGATGGGTTTATGCCACTCTGGGTTATCTTTGGCGCTGTCGTGGAGAGTACAACGCTTCCGCAACAGTAGTTCTACTCCATCCCTTTCAAACATGATCTTTCCAAGCTGAGAATTTTTGGCGTCTTTCTTTGTTCGATTATGTTTGTCTCCGAAGTATTATCTCTAAAATTTGTGATTAAATAAATATATAAATAAATCTTAAATACAGTGTATTCAGTGTATAACCCGTTTGTACGTATACATTATGCTGTACATTGTAATATATTGTTTATAGGTGTCAGCTTGGATTGTGTGAAGTAAAGGTAGACTTGTTTACATTCAATGTGATATCCGACCTAATCGTGTGATTAACCTTTTATTATTATTTAATGTTTCTATCTTAGTGGCATACAACATTGTCCCGATAGTTATCTTTCCGAAATTGTGTTTGTGATTATCAAATTGTTATCAGTTTGCAATAAAACAGTTTATTAATACTATTCATTTACTGTGATTCACGTAAATAAGTGAATTCTAATTAGTTTAGATACATTTCCCATGTTGCAGTTTACGTAGTTGCTATAGGTCATTATTTTGGTTTAGCTGACATTTATCTCGTAATGCCAAACGCCTCTATAGTTTGTGCAGTTTGTTAATAAACAAAGTGCTTTTTGGTCTTATCTTTCGTAAGACCACCAACCGTTTCTTCGTGGTTTAATTTAAAAGATAATATTAGCTATTTTGTAGAAAAGATTTTCTTAGTTAAGTCATTTTTTCATATCATTTTAGAAGGTAAGTGTAATTAAACGTTAGTATCCTTCTATGTTAGTATTTTGTTTTCCTTATTCGGAGTGGTATAAACCAAATACATCGTAAGTCTGTTTTACTGCTTGGTGGATATCAGCAAGTATGGTTTTATATTATGAATGTATTTTTACCAGATAGCAAACTCAAATTATATTTTCACTTATAAAGTATGTATACGAATTTGTTCGTTGTAAATGTTACATACAACTGGCTCATTGAATATCTTGTTATGTCTATGAATCTGTAACCCATTTAGAAAGCCACGGTTACGAAATCTATTGCATTTGTCTAGGCTTTTATAATCAGCATAATAAACCTTCCTCATCTAATGTTCTTCACGTAGCCTATTACAAACTTGCACTTAGCATCTAAATTGAATTTAACTTATATTTTGACTGTCCATTAGGTTACTAGGAGTTTTAGATTAATTTTAGTAATAATAGTTGAAAGGTAACATGTTGGTTTAGGTTACTTATTTTAGTTCTTCCTGTTTTTCGTCACTTGTGTTTGTTTGTAGATTTTTGAATATGTTGTTTTGACATAAATGTTTATAGCTGAGGCAACAAATAACCTCAATTTGTATAATAAAACCAAGTTGGTTTCATTCTAGAAATCTAATTTTTTCGAAAGCAATAAAAAGCATGATTCTTAAATTATCAGGAAATGCGGTTTTTTAAAAATTCCATCATTTACTTATTGAATTACTTTGGCCTACTTATTTCAAAAGAATTGAAAAGAATCATTGCGGAGCATTAATTTTGCATCACATGTTTATATTGTTTTGTATATATATCTTTGTTTTCATTGTTGATTTATCGTAAATAACTTCTTTTATTGAGGAAGGAATTTTCTAGGTGTGTATATAAAAGGATGTTTACTGCATGATTTAAACTGCTAGAATGCTGTCCGTTTATTCTTTTTGAGTTTATATAATACATAGGTAGTCAAGTGAACTTTTTCATATGTATATGTTCTATGCATGATGTAATTTATTTTTTGTGCTAGTTCTGCAAACTACATCAGGACTTTCATGCTTACGATTTTTCTGTAGTAAGACTAGTACTGAGTCACCGAAATTTCCAAATCCTCTTTTCTATGTCTCGTTGGAGCGATTTGATGTTTTATACGGTTTACTATTATGGTGGAAATTGTTTTTTCTCATATCTGTTTATAATACAGCTATTGACCTGATGGAATTTCGGTGCCAGAGATTGTGTTGTAAAAAGGATAATCTTAATTTTGCAAATAAATTCCCGGAACAACTACCTACTTTTAAAAAATACATATTGTTTCTCGGTCATACAAGCTTTATAGTCGTTTGTGATTGCTTATGTTTTGGGTACTGTTCCACATTTTACCGATTTTTTCATCTCCATTTTCTGTGTTGATTTAAAATTAAGTAACATGATCGTATCCTACGCTATCGTATCGTACGCTAAATGTTGTATTACATGTTAGTTTATGTATGATAAATGTCGAATGTTCAAGATTTGATTTTTAATCGTTTAGGCTATTCTAAAAATATAATTTTTATTCTGTTCAACAGACCATGGACTTTCTTAAGTTTGTAACTTGTTTAGAAATTTTGCTCATTTGTAAATGATCATAATTTGATAATGATATTTAATAGCCCTTCAAATATTCCACGATATTGTTGAGCTTGTAGCCAAGTATTTGTTGTAGATTTCACACGCACAATTTAGTTGATTGAAATGCATTTATTAGTTTCCATTAAATATATTTTTCTATTGAAAGAAACACATGAAACAGAAACTAGGTACTTTTTGTAATTGTATTGAAGCAGATGTAATTTACTGTACTCACTTATACTACATGGCTTTGGAGCCTAATGTTGGCAGTTCAATACAAATTCCCAACCATGTTCAATAAACAATTGTTTACATCATAAGTTAACTTCTGTATTAATGGATAACTTTCTGTGGGACATACTAGTGTGTTTTTTCTTGTATGCAGACATAACATCTAATTATTAGTAATCAGCTTACTAAACCTTAGTTATCTAAAATTGGTTTTAGTGTTTAAATGACATCGTTGTCAATTTTTAGCACCGTTATGTTACCTTAATTTGAAGGACTTTTCTTCATGAGTCGAACTCAGAAAAATCCGGTTACATGATATACTTTTGCATTTCCTCATACTGCAGCACAACTGTGTATTTTTGCATTTGCACCATATAAACCTGGTATTAAAATCTTTCCATTACATTTTCATGTTCATTCAGTGTTCGTATATCCCCTTGCAAGTATCTCTTGAAACTGGGTTGTTAAACATCACTGCTTATGATATATATACATCATAATCGATAACTAGTTTACACTCATAGCTAAGGCATGTTATCAGAGCACAGATTTCATAAGTTAAAATGCAGCAGCATTCAAATTGGTTCGAGTTAATCTGTGTAGGTTTGGTAAATACTCATTTGATAACATAAATTATAGCGGATGCAGTGATTCCTGACATTTTTTCGGTATGTATATTTTATGGAGTTGTGAATTATTAACCACTTTCTAACTTGGGTTATAATGATATTATGATATACGAACTCGTCGAATATCATATCATTCAACGAATTTATCAACCATGTCATTGATCATCTTTTGCCAGTTGTGTATGCCAAGTCAACGTCTACCTCGACCTGCGATGATAACTGGTATAAAAGTGGGATGAGATAAAGTTAGTTTGCGGCCAAACCAATACGTGGCATCAATCCTTAAAGTCAATGACTACTGATTTACATCGAGTCGGTAGATGGAGACCACCTGATTGCGGTCCACGCGAATGCCGTAACCAATGGTTGGAAACTTTAGGTGATATGGTTCGGAATCGGTCACAGTGACACAGGAGCACTCACTCATGATCCTCTCTAAAATCGCGAGCTTACCACCTTGTCGTTACTCTTTCCACGAACTAATTCTTCCTTCCTGGACCATATCCTATATATCCACTCTATTTTTACTATTATCACTTTTGAAATAATTACTACTTCTATTAATTTGGTGTTAATCTTCTTGTGCTGTTGAAGTGAAGCAACTTAGACCGGTGCACATATACCAGATTCTGTGTCGTTCATGCATACATATACATACATACATAGTTACTTGCACATCTTGTGAAATTGTTGTCCAAGTGATTTTTACTTTCAATTTGATCTTTTCTGATCAGTATATTCACTCGGGTGGTTTACTTCCTATTTGTTAGTTCATGAAATTCTTCATAATTCGCATCCATTTTTCTCTTTTTCATTTTTAATTATTCTTGGCACTGCTCATAGCTGATTTTCATGTTACAGGCGAGTTGAAAGTTGTTAATATTGCCGCGATTTTGTCATGGTTGCCACCACTTTTTGATCAAAATATGTATTTCTCGTTATTAAAAACCCGATTTCTATGTATTGAGCATTTATGTTAATCTTACTGATAAGGTTGTATGTAATACCAGACTTTATATTAAAGTGTACTAAGTGAAATCTGCCATGACTATCCACAACATTACCTTGAGAATAAAATTAGGTGGTTAGTTCAAGAAGTTTAAAAAAATATATAATGTTTAAGATTATTCATTACTTGTTCTCTAAATTTGCTTCATCCGGAATTGTCGGGCATATTTCTATCCATTTAATAGACGAGTGCGCACATTAAATCTTCCTAAACTTCGTGCGCTTATAACCTAATTTTGATCTCAAAGTGATGTAGAGGGTATTTATGATTTCTCTATCCCTAATTCTTAACGCGAATAATAATAATAATTTATTAAACAAATCATTGAATTACCGAGTGAGCAATCGTCTGTTCGGATCTGGCTATAGTCCAAATATTACTTTACATTTTATTATATTATCATTATTGTTTATACTATGTGAAAAACTGACTTTTGCTCCCACTTTTTAGCAAAGAAATAGAGTTGAAACTAAACAAGGCATAAGTTACTTTGATGAAGAATTCTAAGCCATATTCTTCAACACGTTAAGAAAATTTATTTTAATAGCATTGGCTTCGTATTTTATCATATGGAATGCTGCCAAGCCATTAGAATTTAATATGGCAATTTAGTCTGCTTCCTGGTTCAAGTCAATTCTAATTATATTTCAGTGATTTGACAATACAGCTGTTATCAAAAATTTATTACAGAATTTAAGTTTTGAATATCCGATGTGTTGTTAAGACTTTCTAATTCATTGATTCAAGAATGTCTGAATTCTAGTTCAAATGTGTTCTAATTATTATCAAATGACTTGGCAATATGCCAAATATCCATAGCTCAGGTCTTATCTACTTTTTACGTGTTAATAGTCTTCTCATTTATATATCGATTTTCATCACTCCTTTGGTTCAATTATCAAGAAATCAGTCATTTGGAGTTATTTCCATGTCGGTTTAATTAGAATGCGTACCGTGAGCGCATTCGGAAACTTATCACTGTACAATTACCTTGAATTAGATATTTAAGCACATTTTACGGAGAAAGACTCATTTTTCTAATTAGATATTCATAGTCTGTTTTACAAAAACTAGGTCATTTCCATGTTTTTGTTAACTTTGTGTCCATGCCTAGTCTTGTCTGTTAGTGTGAACTTGTAGATATTTATTGGACAGAATTGTTTTTTCCTAACGTCCGATGTAAGAAATTTCGATACTGACAATTGGCATAATGTCAACCTACTGGAGCCTAACTTTTGCCTCAATACTTGGTTTAGGCAGCTGTGCACTGTCTCTAACCTTTACAATAATTGTTTGAGATGTATGCATGCAGTAAACGAATTACCGTAGATAGTTTTTCTTTCTAGATAAAAATTTTTCAGTATTAGTATCATATAAAAGAGTAAAGTTAGTGAAATTCTAACACTGATTTGAGATTGTAGTTGGGCGTACACTGCTTAACGTAATTAAGATACAGTTTTGTTGGGCAAAAGCAGTTGAAGTTTATTGATTCTTAACATGAATTCGTCTCTAATTATTAAAAATTTTAGAGTAAGAATAAATACGTATGAATTATTAGTAAGGCATGAACAACACTTATTGCAGAACAATATGAATTCACTTTATTTCACGATTTCTCATCAGCTTCATGCATCCTGAAATTAATTATAGAATATATATAATTTACATTCGGAACAAAATTTGATAAATTTGAAATTGACACGTAGATCACGCCGATCAATAAGAAGACAGTTATTGTACAAGAATTAAAAGTCATTAATGCAGCTGTTTGCTTATTGTTTTTATTTTACCAGAATTTATAACGAGGTCGAACTGTTCTAAATTTATAAAATTATTAATTTCGACTGTCTTACTCATTATGATTCTCTTTGTCTACAGAAGTTATACTTTATTTTTGGTAGGAACTCAACATTCAACCATAGTGTTTTGGTTATATACTTCTCTTTATTTATATTTAGGCAATTAAATAAATAACTTTAGCTATAAATATATTTGATATACCTGGACATGTGATTTGCGTCAGGAACTCAATAATCAACACTCTATCTTAAAAATCTCAAATGATTTTCTCTTCGGAGGTACTTAGAAACTTACAAAATAGGACGACATTGTTTCATACAAAATTTGATGAAATCACTAGCTGTCTGAAATGAATCATTATGAATTTCACGCTTGCAGATCGTAGTTCATGCGATAATCCTAATCTATTTTTTGAAGATCCAAGTTAACTTAATTAAGGAGCAGTCGTTAAAGCATACCTGCACTTATTTTTTCAGTAGCCTCCACATTTTTAGCTTTAGTGTCTTACTATATTTTGCATCTCTGCAATTTTACCCATTATCCTGAATCTTATTATATACTTTAGACTTTTCACTACATCCGATACCATTTTAAGTTCATCTGAACGAAAAATATGTATGATTAGATGTTGTGGAGATTGTAGAATTTTAATACCACTAATTATTGTGAGTTAAACAAATATTAAGTATTTGGAAGAGCAGCATTTTCGTCAAAATATGGGACTCCTAGGGACTGTGCACTCATGGCCCCATTGGAAATAGAGCTCAAAACCTTCAGACTTCATAACAATCACCTAACACTTAAATCGTTGAGTAACAACGATCGGATAACGGTTCAGTGTTCCAAAGGTTGAGGATTCGTCGCGAAGCCTGTGTATTTGTACAACGTAGAACCTACTATATATGTGCACCGGTCTAAGTTGCTTCACTTCAACAGCACAAGAAGATTAACACCAAATTAATAGAAGTAGTAATTATTTCAAAAGTGATAATAGTAAAAATAGAGTGGATATATAGGATATGGTCCAGGAAGGAAGAATTAGTTCGTGGAAAGAGTAACGACAAGGTGGTAAGCTCGCGATTTTAGAGAGGATCATGAGTGAGTGCTCCTGTGTCACTGTGACCGATTCCGAACCATATCACCTAAAGTTTCCAACCATTGGTTACGGCATTCGCGTGGACCGCAATCAGGTGGTCTCCATCTACCGACTCGATGTAAATCAGTAGTCATTGACTTTAAGGATTGATGCCACGTATTGGTTTGGCCGCAAACTAACTTTATCTCATCCCACTTTTATATCAGTCATCATCGCAAGTCGAGGAAAATTGTTGTTAAGCGACGGTAGCAGACTTCTTAACCACTCCAGTCACTGAAGATTCCCAACCTTGTCGATTGACAAATCATCTTCCCCTAATATCTAGTGTCTTACTTCATTATTACTTACCCTGCGGTTCATGCTGATGTGAGCTATGTTCAGTAAACATCAATGATCAGATACCAATGACTTATGAATATCGTCAGTTTGTAGTCACGTCTCATACCCATACAGCAAGACCGGACGTATTGGTGTATAGTATACTCGTCCTTTGATTGAGAAGTGGATATCTCGTCTACATCATAGGTGACCTAAGTTAACGAAAGAAAACGAGCTTTTTGAATTCATTTCGAGATTTCATCAGATAATCCGTCAGGGCTGGTCAAACTCTCAAGATGAGTGGAGTGGTCAACGCACTCAGTTAATTTAGTCCCTATCTCAAATCCTGAGGGTCATAGGTTCAATCTTCATTAGGGACATGGCTGCACAAGACTTCAGTGTTGCATTAGGACGAGTTTTAACGACTACTGAGTTGTCAACGATGAAAAACATTTGTAGGTAGCTAGTGTTAACGTACTGTAATATCTGTACTTGGCATTCAGTAAGTATGGTGTTACTGAGCAGTTATATGCTGGTATCACATGGTAAAATTTGTAGTGCTAAAAATACGAAAAATCAGGTCCTTGCCCATCAAATGATATTCATATCCATAAGAGGGGGGTACTGGTATACGGGATTGTCGAAACAGGTGAATATTGGACCTTGTGTCTAAACGGATCAATCGGGCCTGTCTTACAGTCTGTGATCTTTCTGCGTGAACGCTGATTGGTCAGCGCGTCACCAGAGTGACCAAGGTTTCTCTCATAGGTAGACGGTGATAGAACAACACCAGCAAACAAGAGTATGATCGATGGCTTTTATAAATTATATGCTTGGACCAATTAGCAGTAGGAAATGTAAAATACAGTTAGACTGAACTAAGGGAGTTGTGTACAGAAATCAGAATAACAGATCCTGTTATGTCCGTACAAAGTCTTTAGACTCCTGTCACTGTTATGACTTTGTAAAGTGCCAATCTCTGCTATGATGATTTTGTAGGACAGCTAACCAGTAGACGAGGTCCTCGTATGATAATTACAAAGGAATCAGTTTGGCGAATATAGTTTCTTAAAATATTAGCCTCAATAATATTTCGACGCCTAACTAAAGCTAATGAAGAGCGAACTCTAGGAAACCGAAGTGGTTTAAGACCTAGACGTGGCTGTGTAGACCAAATATCCTCACTTTAGCAGATTCTGGAACATAAGCACACTTTTAGACGTCCAACACTGGATGTATTCCATGACCTTATGGTGACACTTGACTCTATTGATCATGAGGTTATGTGGCAATCTATGATTGAAAGACGTGCCAGTGAAGTACATTAACCTTATACAGGCTCTCCACTCTAACACTAGTCGAGTCAGAGCTTATGGCGGACTGTCGTCGGAATTGATTACTTCAAGTGGTGTTCGCCAAAGTTGTCCGATTTTCCGACTTTTATTTAATGTTATCATTGACATGCTTTTAGAGTTAACATTTTTGTCGTCTAACTTCCCAGATGTTGACCTTCCAGGAGATACACTTATTGACTTAGAATATACATATATAGAATATATATAGTTCTATTGGGTGGAGATGCAAACAAAATGCAGCGTCTTCTGACCACCTTAAGCATCAGTGCAAGCATGTTTGGGATGCGATTCTCCACATCCAAATGCAAAATGTTGCCTCAGGATTGGCTTAATTCAACATCGAAATTAGTGGTAGGGAGTGAAGTAGTTGAATGTGTTGACCACTTCACCTAACTTGGAAGTCTCAACAGTCCTTATGGTCTGGTGAAATCCTGGCTAGTATGCAAAAGGCTCGATTGGCTTTTGCGAATTTTGTCACTTGTGGCGTGGGCGAGACGTCAGTCTTCCTACCGAAGGACGCGTTTGCTGCGCAGTAGTCGGATCCGTCCTATGTTATGGATGTGAAACATGGTCAATAAGGATGGAGGATATTCGTCGGCTTCTAGTATCCGATCATAGATGTCTTCGAAGCATTGTTCGTGTTTTCTGGGACCACCGAGTAAGCAATACGTGGGTTGAGAGTAGAGTACTAGGTATGGTAAATCTATTGATGAAATAATAAATCACCGTCAGCTGATGTGGTTAGGATATGTATTGCGTATGCCCAACTACTGCCTACCTCGACGAGCAATGCTGTTTGGTGTAGGAGTGGGTTGGAGAAAAGCTAGGGGCAGCCAAACCAAAACGTGACACCAGTCCATGAAGTCATTGACAATAGGGCTGAGTCATGTTAATGGGTGCAGATTACCTGGTTGGGGTCTGCGTGATGGTGATAGCCATATGTTAGAGACTTTGGGTGACATGGCTCAAAATCGTTTGCAGTGGTTCTGGTGTATCGTTATTTATACCCTAGATTTTTATGGAAAATCCTGTTTCTGTAATCGACTTAAACAATGTATTTCAGTATTTCGTATTGTTTTACTCAAATCACTACAGTCAATCCGTAGTATTTTAATGTGATGTTCTTTTCTAAAATTAATGATATTATAATCCTTGCGATGTTTCGCTTAACTCATGATTTTTCTTGTTTTGATTATTAGAAAATTAATAAGTATTCTCACTTTAGAAATATTAAATTTTTAATGAAAATGATAAATTGAAACGATATCTAATTAGATTTATTGTTAGTTAGTAAACCATTTGGTTTTCATCAAGTTTATCGGGCATTCGAACAGTACTCCATCTTTTCCGATTTTAATTATTAACGACCATACATACAGTATACCTAAAAGAAAATGTCTGAGTCGTACTATTAGTAAACGAATTATTTCAGAATTTCTGTATCATTATTGTGTAGTCTGAAGAATGTTTTAGAATTATTAATGAAAATAGTAATTGTGTATATCGGTTGACTAAGTGTGTTTGTTTAACCGGGTATTGTCTTGTGTATTTGTGGCGTTTCTGTAATTCTGTATGTTCAAGTTTTTGTTTTAAATATCCATTTGTTTACATGTGTTTGTTTGTTAATTTGTTTATTTAGCCAGTATAATAAACTACGTTGATGACCCACTTTGATTAGTCGAAAGTTTTTCATTTTGTTTAATTTGTCTTTGTTCAGTGTAATTTAATTCTTCATTTTCTTTTCCGTTGCCTTCGATTGTTTGGAATTACATTTTTATTCTTTATCTCTCTCTTATGATATACATCGACATTAGCGTTTGTGTGAAATATAAATATGTATGTTTGTTCTGCATACTTTTTCAACGGAATACAGAGTTCTAAATGTTACTTGTCGCACAAAATGTATTCGGTTTGTATACTACGTGTTTTACGTGATTAATCGTATGTGTAATAGTAGCACGCTTATATGGTAACTTCGAAATTATCGAAGATTAATTGCTATGAATGGTTACAAAACTCGATCTACCTAATTTTATTTTTGGCGTCTAGACAAACTTAGCTATGGCACACTGTGTGTACCTTTTGCCATTAAAATAAAATGTGTTGTGTTGTATATATTATATTTTTCTTCTTTATGTGCGGTAATTACTGGTTAATTGGTAAATTAAAGTTTATAAAAATATAGGTAATTTGGCATTTAGCTACTTAGGATCTCATCATAAAGCTAATGAATTTTCTCTATATTTAGCATACGTTTCGTTAATTGACGGCTACAAATATGAGGTTGACCTTTTAGATCTCTTCCCATTTATTTTAATCCTATGATACATTTAGGTTTTTGTGACACACGTAATCACGTAAATCACGTAGACACCGATGTTCAATTTGAAAATCTGTATAGCCAAACAGTCGGTCTAGTTCCAACTTCCGAAGAAGAATTGAAACACTTTAAGTCTAGCCTAGTTGACTGCTGTTATCAATACAAGAACTCTAAATTCAACTATAGCAGCATTCTAACGAAGAAACATAGGAATGCTATTAACGAACTTATTAATAATGAAAACTTGATTATTACCAAACCTGACAAAGGAAATGGAGTAGTCTTACTCAATAAAAAAGATTATATAGAAAAAATGAATGATATCCTAAAAGATAACCTAAAATTTCAGAAACTAGATAGCCAAAAAGATCTCACTAGCAAAATAGAGAAGGACTTCACAAAATCCCTAACAAAGCTGAAAGACCAACAATTAATCCCATCAAACTTATATGAAGCGATTAAACCATTAGGAACACACACACCAAGGCTTTACGGTTTACCAAAGGTACATAAACCGGGCGTTCCAGTCAGACCAATCCTAGATATGCAAAACTCACCTTATCATAGCGTAGCGAAATGGCTGGTACATCTACTAAAACCTCTTTGCAAACAGATAGTTAAACACAGCGTCAAAGATGTCTTTCAATTTGTAGACATGGTCAAGGAACTGAGTACAAAAGAACGATGTATGCTATCTCTGGACGTCACATCCTTATTCACGAATGTTCCACTAATTGAGACCGTTAACTATATATGCGACCAAGTCATAGAAACCGGAATAGACGTCACCATTCCAATAGACACGCTTAAAGAATTATTACTGAAGTGTACAATGAATGTACATTTCACGTTTAACAACGACATATATAGACAGGTGGATGGAGTAGCAATGGGCTCTCCACTGGGTCCCATGCTGGCCGATATCTTCCTGGCCAAACTAGAAAACGGTCCACTGTCACAACTCGTTAGTAAATTACCTTTCTACTGCCGATACGTGGACGATACATTCCTCCTTTGCAAACAGGATATTAATCGGTCTGACATTCTCAGACAATTTAACGAGGTTCACCCGGCTATAAAATTCACATGCGAAGAAGAAAGGGAAGGTAAAATAGCATTTTTAGATGTTCTGCTCACGAAAAGAACAGATGACTCGCTAAGAAGAAATTTGAACAAGAAAGCCACATGGATAGGACAATACACAAACTTCCTTAGTTTTGTGCCTATACAGTATAAAAGGAATTTATTGAAAACCTTACATCATAGAATCATAACGATATGCTCTCCTGATGTGGTTGACGAAGAAACAGAAGCGTTGCATAAAGCCCTCAGGGAGAACGGTTATCCCGCAAAGTTTATAAGTAAACATGCCATGCCCAAAACAAATAGAAAGATGTTTCAAACCGTAAACAGGAAGCCGCTTTTCATTAGACTAGCATTCAGAGGGGACGCGCCCAGTGAAATTCTGACGTTAAGGCTAGGCAGTTCCATCCGGAAAACATTTAACGCCGCAAAAATACAACTGGTATTTTCTACCCGTCCTATGGTGATACCGAAAATAAAGGATAAATTACCTAAGCTTGCCACTTCATTTTGTATCTATCAGTTCAACTGCTCCTGTGGAGCAAGTTACATTGGCAGATGCTCAAGGAATTTACTCCTCCGTGCCCGGGAGCACCTTCCAGTTTGGTTAACCAAAGGAGTTGTCAGAAATATCAATAGCTCAATATTAGCACACCTAATCGAAACAGGTCATACGGCGAGCATAGATAAGTCATTTAAAATAGTATTCTGTGTCAACAGCTATCTGCCAAGATCGGTTAGACTCAAAGTCCTTAAAACGGCAGAAGCGATAGCTATACGGATCATGAGGCCAGAACTATGCATACAGAAGAAGTACGTTCAACCCCTTCTCCTGCCATGGCCGACGCAAGATCCGTTAAACCATTCTCCAATTTAATCACACGACGATTTAAATTTAGTAATGCATATGTGTCTTTCCCTCTTCATATGTGTATTTGTACCCTGTCCAAATACTACTCTCTTTGTTCACATATATGCATATTTATTATTATTATATTATTATTATTATATTATTATTATTATATTATTATTATTATATTATTATTATTATATTATTATTATTATATTATTATTATTATATTATTATTATTATATTATTATTATTATATTATTATTATTATATTATTATTATTATTATTATTATTATATTATTATTATTATTATTATTATATTATTATTATTATATTATTATTATTATTATTATATTATTATTATTATTATTATATTATTATTATTATATTATTATTATTATATTATTATTATTATATTATTATTATTATATTATTATTATTATTATTATTATATTATTATTATTATTATATTATTATTATTATTATATTATTATTATTATATTATTATTATTATTATATTATTATTATTATTATATTATTATTATTATTATTATTATATTATTATTATTATTATATTATTATTATTATATTATTATTATTATTATTATATTATTATTATTATATTATTATTATTATATTATTATTATTATATTATTATTATTATTATTATATTATTATTATTATTATTATATTATTATTATTATATTATTATTATTATATTATTATTATTATTATATTATTATTATTATATTATTATTATTATTATTATATTATTATTATTATTATATTATTATTATTATATTATTATTATTATATTATTATTATTATATTATTATTATTATTATTATTATTATTATATTATTATTATTATATTATTATTATTATATTATTATTATTATTATTATATTATTATTATTATTATTATATTATTATTATTATATTATTATTATTATTATTATATTATTATTATTATATTATTATTATTATTATTTAGAAAGGGAAGGTAAAATAGCATTTTTAGATGTTCTGCTCACGAAAAGAACAGATGACTCGCTAAGAAGAAATTTGAACAAGAAAGCCACATGGATAGGACAATACACAAACTTCCTTAGTTTTGTGCCTATACAGTATAAAAGGAATTTATTGAAAACCTTACATCATAGAATCATAACGATATGCTCTCCTGATGTGGTTGACGAAGAAACAGAAGCGTTGCATAAAGCCCTCAGGGAGAACGGTTATCCCGCAAAGTTTATAAGTAAACATGCCATGCCCAAAACAAATAGAAAGATGTTTCAAACCGTAAACAGGAAGCCGCTTTTCATTAGACTAGCATTCAGAGGGGACGCGCCCAGTGAAATTCTGACGTTAAGGCTAGGCAGTTCCATCCGGAAAACATTAACGCCGCAAAAATACAACTGGTATTTTCTACCCGTCCTATGGTGATACCGAAAATAAAGGATAAATTACCTAAGCTTGCCACTTCATTTTGTATCTATCAGTTCAACTGCTCCTGTGGAGCAAGTTACATTGGCAGATGCTCAAGGAATTTACTCCTCCGTGCCCGGGAGCACCTTCCAGTTTGGTTAACCAAAGGAGTTGTCAGAAATATCAATAGCTCAATATTAGCACACCTAATCGAAACAGGTCATACGGCGAGCATAGATAAGTCATTTAAAATAGTATTCTGTGTCAACAGCTATCTGCCAAGATCGGTTAGACTCAAAGTCCTTAAAACGGCAGAAGCGATAGCTATACGGATCATGAGGCCAGAACTATGCATACAGAAGAAGTACGTTCAACCCCTTCTCCTGCCATGGCCGACGCAAGATCCGTTAAACCATTCTCCAATTTAATCACACGACGATTTAAATTTAGTAATGCATATGTGTCTTTCCCTCTTCATATGTGTATTTGTACCCTGTCCAAATACTACTCTCTTTGTTCACATATATGCATATTTATTATTAATAGTATTATTATTATTATTATTATTATTATTATTATATTATTATTATTATTATTATTATTATTATTATTATTATTATTATTAATCCAGATACACAGAATGAATTTGAATATCACTCAATCTTCTTTCCTAATTTTACTGACTTTACAACATCTTAAGACCGATCAAATGAACTGATTATAATTTTTTCTATTATTGTTATTGTTACTATTTGACGAATTTTGATTATCACTTACTCCATTTTGTAATTTCTTACCTATTCGGTTACATTTTAAATAGCATTCAGCCTTTGTCTAATCACATTTTGTCACTACCCCATCTCCTAGGTCACCCTTATACAGAGACACCTATACATATATATTGGATTAATAAGCTTGTTGTTCATTTCAATTGTCGTTTACGTTTCACAAGTTACATGATAATGATGACTATTTCAACATTAACATTCGTATCTTACAAATAATCTGATGAGACAAAATTTATATCCAAATTATCCTTTATATTTAAATGATGTTATACCCGCCTCAGAATTGGCTATTTTTGTCACTGATAATTTTGAACTAATAAATGTAGAACCTGATGAGCATTTATCGAAAAGAATTTGGGTTTTTGATAATACATCTTTCACTTTATTGTAGAGATTGCTGTTGATTTGTTTATGGGCGCACACTGGTTATACCAAATGGTGTAACCATTGTATCATTTATGACAATAAAGTGCTTCGTTTAAATGTTTGTGATATCAATTACGTTTATTGATTGTTTTCATAGTCGAAAGTTGATATATGTGAGTAGTTTTACTGATGTAATTCAAGTAGCTTCCTTGCCGTAGATTACTTGACGACTCCGAGACTAGATAGAAAAGGCGGGGAGATGGTCAGTTTATGGCATATTTTTGTAGCACAAAAGAAAACTAATTAAGACAGATGTGTATCGGTCCGTTGAGGTTCTATCGATAGTACAACTCAGTGGTGATTCTTATATGGTTTTCGTCTACCTTTTCCAGTGAATAACTTGGCGAAGTTCTAGTTCATATTTCCTATTGAAATATATCTCTTTAACAATTTTCTTGCCGTTTTGTTAGACTTACTTTTCCATGTCGATTGCTTTTCCTCTGTTATTTCTTTGCAATATCATGCATTTAATTGTATGGTGCATACATTTTTATGCACATTTGTACTAAGACTTTTAGGTGTTTAGATAAAGCACTATTAAAATAATAAATGTCTAACGTAAAGGAAAATTTTTTTCACTATTATCAAAATGGTATCGTCTATATGACGGATAATCAAGTTCATTTTGCATTTATCCATTTGTCCATTCAACTTTTATGTAGAGCTGCTATTATCTATCGCAATTTCGTTTGTGGTATTTACCATTTTCTCACCGCCTGTGTAAGCAAAATGTTAACTATGAACAGTGTTATATTGGAAAAAATTATTGTTTTGTCTGTTGGATTTACATCCCTAACATTTTGTAGAAATCTGGGTACATTCTACATGGCATGTTTTACTATGCTACAACTTCTGAGTCTGTGTGTAAATTCTAAACTGTTATGCAGTAATGCTAACCGGAAACGTTTCTTTATTCGTACTGATTTAGATAATCCTCATTCTTAATAGAAATAATTGTAAAATGTTTTATATGCTATGTTTTTACCTGATATAATACTACTAAAATTAATTTTTCTTATATCCCATCCCCATGCTCTTGATAATATGTACTTCTGTTAGTCGGAGGCATTCTACAGAAGCATATCTATAAAATATAAGTAGTCGCAAACTAAATTTTCTCTGAGTTCAAATATTAAATAGATAAACAAAATTCTCACAATGTAAACGATTGTCCTTATTGAAATGAAGGGGTTTTCTGAAGGTTGGCACTAAGTTAAGTTGATTGAATTCGTCACAGGTTGATGTTGGCAAGGTACCATTGAAAACCAGGGAGCACTGGTCAGGTTTGTTTTCCCTAGATGACTAGATGAACAAATCGCTTCATTTCTGTGGATGATATATCTGGGACATTAACGTGATATCGTTTATTGTTGAATAGTTGAGAGCTACTCAATTCATCAACTGTTGGTCTGAGCCATGTTGATGGATACAGACTACATGATTTGGGCTCTCTCAGTTAATTCGACTAGTGGTTGAAAATGTTAGGTGATGTGGCCCAAAATCTGTTGCAATGAGTCCCGAAATTGGATTGATATGTCCTAGAGTTAAATAATTGGAGATTATTGAACATCAGTTGGTCAATAGACGCGCAACCTTTGTAGATGACTTTGTAGTACACAACCTTTAACAATAGCTAGGTACTCCTAATTAATTGTCAACATTCCCAGTCCCTCTTTAGCCTCTATTTGTAACAGAAGAAAATTTAAAGTAGACCAATGTATCCAGTAGTGATACTTATTCAGTTATTTAATAAAATCGTTTATATATTTATATGAATACAACTAACTAAAGTTGTAACTATTCTATCTCTGCAAAACCACCTCAGTTCAGTAATAACATCATTATGAAATAATGACACATGATAGTAAACTATGATAACAGGTACACAATTAATTAGATCTAGCTCGTGATCGGAGAATGGTAGAGTAACAATTATTGATTCTGATAAATGATTCGGACAAGGAAAGTATGAAAATAGTTAAATAAGATGTTCAACAAGTATGGAATCAAAGTATATAAAATATTCTGTCTCTGTACAAGCTTGATCATTCTTCTTATCTCGTTTTTTCTAACACATTTTACCTTTATCCCGAAAACCCCGTTTCTTCAAATCATGCTCTTTTCTCTTGTCACCGATACCGCTAGTACTCGTTTCATGTTCATCTAGACCGATGCACATTTATTCCAGGTCTTAAGTTTCTTGCTGTCTGACTTAGTCATTCCTGTAACATTTTAAAGAATGTAATTAATAGTATTTGTCAGCAGCTCAAATTGTTAATCTGTTTGTGAGTCGGCATTAGTAAATAATTGTGGTGCTGTTATTCTGCATCCTCATTACATACATCACTGTGCAAAGGTCTATATTTAATTTTGATTTGAATTTTAATCCTGTTATGTCGCGAAGAGAACTGATCTGTTGTGCGTGCGCGGCCGCTTATTGAAGTGTGCCTAGTTGATAATTCGCAACTGGCTTAAGCCCACTCAGTCCCAAGCCGGAGATTGAACAAGACAATAGACCAACCAGACAGATCGGAATCAGATTTTATTTTACACATTCCCTTATATATACAAAATAATCATAGTGATTATTCATCAATGAAATTATCAACATTTTTAATAATACAATTAAATGTTGTCAAATGTGTTCACATACAAGTGATGAAAGTTTACAAATCATGTTAACAAAAAAATCAATACAACTTGATAAAATGAACGATTGTATTTCTAGGGATTTCGAATCCCTAACAAATCCAGACAAAATTTCAATACTTTTTTGTTCTAGTGTTAGTTTTTAATGAAGTTGTTTGACAGTTTTTCGTAAACTCCCAGCCGAATCAAATTTCATATTCTTACATTATGTTGTTAAGATTTTTAGTTTGACTGAAATTATCAGTATGTCACATTTTATCAATTATTTTTTATGAATCATATATGGAAACACTTAATGCTGTTAGTCATACTATCATAGAAACTATAATTATATGATTTGCTAATGTGACCTGTCTATCGGATATTGTACACAGTCCATATTATGTTGCTAAGTCATTTTATGTGTAAATAATTGTATATTGGTTCCTTCAGCTTATGCTAATCGCTCGTATTTAAAATGTTTCATATACTTAGTTGCTACATTTAGTCCATTGTTTATGTCTTGTTGGTTAGTGTCTTCACTGAATAAGTGGCATTCAATGTTCTAGAATTCGTTACTATTAATTGATTCGACATGAATTGTGTATATCTTCCTTACTAAACATTGAATGACCAAATTCGTAGTAGCCTTTTTATTTGTTGTTTAACCACACAAAGATGCTATTTAGTAATCAACGTGTTTTTTTTCTCACATTTGATCATTTTCATTATTACAATTTATTAATTCACTTTTATTTTGGCTACTTATCAGTTTCCTGTATATATTTTTTCATGAAATACTTTTATTGTAGATATTATTCATGTTCTTGAAGCTTATCGCTAAATATTCTATATGTAATCACTTTGAGATAGATGAACTTCACCGTAAAATCAGTTTATTCAATCAATTGGTAAATTAGTATCATATAATTTGATTTATTTTGAAAGTATTACGTACA
Source organism: Schistosoma mekongi (assembly GCA_034768735.1). NCBI lineage: Eukaryota > Metazoa > Platyhelminthes > Trematoda > Strigeidida > Schistosomatidae > Schistosoma > Schistosoma mekongi. The sequence continues at coordinate 33,600,320 of CM068306.1, forward strand.
TGAGATAACAACAGAGTTTTCCAAATTTAATATTACTACATTAATGATGATTCATAGTTGTAATTGTATCTCTACAAGGTGATAGAAAGTGTACAACTTAGTGGTTCCAGTGCATATAAACTCGGCAGCATTCTAGTTCTACCACCATAGATTGTTTTAATATAAATGTAAACATTTTTCAATCATTTTACTTTAATTTGTTTGATAGAATATATGTTATTAAAGTTGTTTATTACTGATAAATTTCTTTCAAATGAAATATTTGAAATTCATTTTATTTATACATAGGTTGTAATAGTGGTGCACATACTTTATTTACTTTTCAATGTAGTTCCACATTAAAATACTAAACTTAAAATGCTTTAACTGAGTAAATTATACCTCTATTTACTTTTTACTACTTGCCTATGACACGATTCCCACTTTCACTGTAAGTTTTAAGAAGTTTTCAATGTTTTTGCGTTTTCATTTCATCAATAATTTAAGTGTTCTGTAATCAACCTTGTATAGTTTATAATAAACCTACATATAAATAAAGTTTACTTATTATGAATGCACTTATCTCATTGCCTATGTACGTCTGCACTAAGTTGCAATTTTTCCCAAAAAATACATTTTTCTTCTGCATGTAGTTAATTTAGAAAAACAAAGTTGTTTTATCGGTCTTTAGTTTTATTATTATTACTATTCAAATCCTATTTATTTATTTTCATTCATTTGTTTTATTCAGAAAGGGATAATAGACCAACTGAACAAGTTATACGTGAGTCTTTACAGATGAGATTAGAAGAAGCCTATCCTAATGTTTTATCTATGGAAGATCTTGTTCGGTAGGTTTAACTCTTTCACTGCTGTTAATGTTTGTGAAATAATCGAGTGATGAATCATTGTCATAATGCTGAATGAATTAATTTGCTCATCAAAAGTGTTACATGTTCTTCTCAATACCTTGTATTTCACTATGTATGTTACTGGATTACGACTGTGAACGATTAGTTAATGTACAAAGTGAATTTGTGATATGGCTCAGTAAACAAGCGAAACCATTCGTAATAAGTGTCTCACTCAACCTGTTTGAACTTTACCTGTCACGACTTCAAAATATGTCTTTTTTGCCTTGAAATGAGTCACTAGTGAGCTTATTCTTATTGATAATTTGAAGCTCTAATCAGCTGCTTCGCCCTAGGAGAGAAATCATTTGATTTGTTTCCAACTTCGTTGTACTGTTGGTTAAACTTTCGGTGCGAGATCTGAAGGTCTTCGGTTTGATCTCTAATTGAGTTGTTGGTTCGGATTACCGACTTCCATAATAGGACGAAAAGCTATCCATTGCCCTCTGGTTTTTTATGGTACTCAACCAAGATCAGTGATAAGTATAAACAATAAATTGAAGGCAGTCTCCACAGAATTTAAATTATTTTCCTGCATTTTTAATCAATACTATCATTTATTCGAAATTTGTTTGTTTGTTCAACACATCTAATATGATTATTCAACTTTTTTCAATAGCTGTTTAATTTAGTGGCGAGACTGACTATTGCATAAAAGTGATTGACAGCTATCAATTAAAATCGTTTCATACCAACCCTTAATGTTTGGAATTGCTAGCAACCTCATAGCAGCTCATACTTCTTTAACGCTTTGCATTAAAAGGATATTAAGCTACAGTCAATAGATTAGTGATAATTCTTATCTTTGTTCATTTTTATATTTCATATGTTTGTACAAAATGTTTATTTCAGCAATATATTTTGTGCACATTATGTTGCTAAAACTACATATTGAGATATCATTTATTTATTGAAATATCTGATTTTCGGGGATTGTCTACACTAAAAGTTTGTTAGTTTATCTGTTTTGTACTAGACATGTATATCATATTTGAAACATTTCACCAGGCTTAGCAAATACGAAAAAAAGATAGCTGCATGAACAAGGATAGTTTTACCTTTCTTTGAAAGTAGCATTATCTGCATCACTTTTGCACATACTGTTCTTTTCAATTCATTCTAGTTCATTCTTCATTGTATTTGATTAACATATAATTAATAATTTTACCATTTTAAGCACTTATTTTCGTTATGAAGCTGAATTGTTATTGAATCCCTTCTCGTTTAGTAGTTTTTGTTTCTGTACAAACGTGTATGCAAACGAAGTTTTTGTTTTGATTTTTCATAGCTTTGTTGTTTACGCCAAATGAAAGTCCTTCTACTAGTTTTTGCTTTTTTCCGGTACATAACTTAGCGTCATGGATATTTATAAGTTCACCAATAAAATTATTTAATTGTTTTGTAATTTTTGTATCCCTTTCTCTAACCTATTTCTACACATTGCGTACAACTAACAAATAGATACAATCATTTTGCTAGATTGCTTTATGTTCCAAGTTGTGTTGCACTTTTTCCAATATTTCGTTACCTACTACCCTAATTTTTCAAGACAGCCACATTGTTAAATATATAAATTGGTGAAAAATGATTGATACTTTCCACTATGTAAAGTTTAGTGTTTAGTTATTCATATTTGTAGTGGTTATATTGTTGATTCATCGGTACGAAGCATGAATAAAGTATGGAGTTGTGAAATGATCTTAAGTTTTGAACGATGCAAACAGCATATGTAAAACGTACTTACTATAAATAATTTTCAGTCGCACTAATAAAGGTTCCCTGTCATTGAGTTTTATGTATGATAAATATGTTGCCAATACATTGTTGAAATAAGCAGTTATCAAATTTTCTGTATTTACTCTAAGGAATCATTCATTTGTAATCGATTTGTCACGTTGTTTAGCTTTTAATTGGTTGATACATCTGGGATCTTGACTTGTATATGGTCATACTATAGGGTTGAACTATACTGTTCAGATTGTAAAAATGCTGAATGGTATATTGTCTTCTTAAAATGCAATCTACAATTACCCCATTCCAGGGAACATTTAAAATTATGAATAATAAGGCGGCTACTAGGGGCTTAATACACTAGATTTTTAATAAGTAGGTTGTTGATTAGATTCCTGTTCCACTTACATTTATGTATAATCACCTTGTTTACTGGATTACACTGCACAATAATCACGGACACAAAGTATTTTTTTAATGATTCTGTGTTTATATAATGTTAATCGTTCTGATCTATGTGTCCACTTATGTCAGCGTCACCTCTTTTATCTGCTTACCCATTAATTTGCTAAATAATAATAATAATAATAATAATAATAATAATAATAATAATAATAATACTTATTAAAGTCTTCTATTTACCTGATCTCAGTTCATTGTTCTGCTTCCTATCCTATAGCGAAAAAAATATTACCCTATATTCATCAGCTGCATCTTTGTTTATGTGTAAAAGCATATATGATGCTGCCGTATTAGTTTGTATATGCTTATTCAAATACTGCTTAGTTCATGGTGTTAACTTATCAATTCTCTTGGTCAATGTGTTACTTTATGCATTTATTGATACTGTGTTCACTGTTCATGCATATTAGCCCTTGATAATTCTTCTTTACTATTTTGTGTGAATAATTGTTGACTGATTAGAATATGTTTATTAAAGGTGTAGAATAAGAAAGAAACCTGTCCGTAACTAAACATTCTTAGCTATGAGTATTGTGGATTTTTAGTTCTTTTCAAGGAAAGCTTATCTAGATTTTGATTGATTGGAAAAGAAGAGAGAACGTTTTGCAGCTTAGTAGCCTTTGATTAGCATATATGTATTACTTTTCAGGTACCATTTATATGTCTCATTCAGTTTGAAATAATTCCTACTTTTTTCATCACATGAAGTGCTGGAACCGAACATATAAATTTAACTATTATTACAGCACATGACAAATTATTTAATGAAAGACCACACGTAGCTGACTACTTAGTAAGTGATGACTTTACGTGAACTAAAATCATGGGAAAATTTCTGTAATGTTGACGTATGCTGCAGTATATCAGATAAATTAGATCACGAGGGCCGAAAACTTAGTTTGGAATTCATAATGTAAACCAACTGGTTAGTACAAACTTTATTTGAAACATCAACACTCAAATCACTATTTCTCTAAACTTCTCGCAGCAAGATAAATGGGAAAATGAATGGTCGGTTGCGAAGTTCTGCCCGAATAATACCAGTGTTCTCTACACGGAAGATAGTGTTTTTATTATTCTTTTAATAAAACTGTGTGTAACCTTAACCAATGAAGCACCATAACTAAATTAACAATCACGTTTCTTTTCCCGACTAACTTTAATTAAAGATACATCTTAGTATTTTGATGAAGTTAATCTACGAGCTATTTTGAAGTATTTTATATATTCTCCGATTACGACTACTTACTAGTAGTATAATCCATATTGTATATTTTTTTCTCACCCAGTTGATTTCTTAGACATTCGTGTACTGTTTTAGTTCCCTACCATAGTCTTGATATCAACTCAAAGTTAAGTGGTATTCCGTAGACGTTTATAATCCACGTCAAACAGTATCAAGTATATATTCTTAACTTTTTGAGTTTACACTGACTTCTATATTCACTTGATCGATGACATCTTGTGGATACTAGCTGACCAACCCTATAGTCTAGTCCACATTATTTACTACAGTAATAAACCTATGATTTCTTACCAATTTTGGTCATCCATTTAACTAGATGTAATGTCAAGTTTGATTAGTTACCTTTGTTGTCCCATTGCAAACGTGATTTAGAAATAGGATTTAGGTTAATAGTCACAGTGCATTCAGTTTAAATCAAAAAAGATTATTAGAATGTCACTGTCAATTAATATAAGCTCATACCGATGAAAAACGACTAGAAAATTTAAACCTTAGAGTCATTTTCTAACAAAGTTTGATAAGCAATCTGTTTTAGAGCTTTAGCACCACTACTCGAGTAGGGGGAACATCGTTGACATTCACCAAATTTCCTCGAAAAAGTGTGGCTTTGTATCTATAGAGTTAAGGAAATATAAACTAACGATAGTTTTTATACCTCATATTGTTCCTTATTTTGTTTATTAAATTACGTTGTATTACAGTCAGACAAGTTTGACCTTAAACATCTATACACCCCTACGTTTTACACAAATCGAAAGTGACGTCTTAATCACTTTACACTTTCTACCCGTACATTTTTATCTTTTTTCTTAAATAAAAGTTCATCCTTGTTTGGTCACATCTTTACTGCTTCAACATGGGGTTACGAGCAAACAGATAAATTGGATAAGTTAATGGCTGTGGATTTCTTTTAACCAAAATCGTTTCGTCCTTTTTTGTTGAATAGACCTCTCCTACTTCTGGTTTTTCTTGCAAAATGGATTTTATGTTAATTGTTTTTCGAATTTCGGTTTGATGTTTGTCTCATCAATGGGATCTCATAAATGTAATGTTGCACAGTTTTTTTTCTCTTCGTTTATTTTTTCTCCTCATAGTATTTTAGAATGTGATAATCGTGCTTTATTACAAATCCAATTGAATGAATTAGCTGATCGAGATCTTATACAGTTAGTACCACTGGAAGGCAAACATGTGGGTCAATTTGGTTTTCGAAGAAAAATCCACTTACAAAATCATGGTCGGTTTATTTATGGATGCATATATTATAGTCATTTATTTTGTGTTAATTATCTATTTTGTAAATATAACCTAGACTGAGTACTAGCGGAAAGTGTAAACTCTGTTTATAGAGTTTTGGATCTGTACTGACTGATGTGGTTGGAATATGTCGTACTTAAACTCACTCATTTCTTACGTCGACACATTTTTGGCTGATGTAGGAGTAGTTTGGATGAAAGGTACAAGCCATTAAACCAATATGTGGCATCACTCCATGAAGTCGTTAACTACTGCTCTGATATCTGTTGGTAAGTGTAGACTGTATGGTTAAGACCGATTATTATAACCGGTAAAAGACGTAAAGTAATCTGACTAATAATCGGTCGCAGTAGCGCAGGTACATTTCTTGTATTTCTTTACTTTCTGAGTGCTAAAACTACTCTGTACTTTTCTTATGATGATCTAACTAGTTCATATCCTCTGTTTCTCTTTTTCATACCACCGATACTACTACTACTTTAACAGTGATGTGCTGTGACAACTTGAATCTATGCACGTATATGAGTTTTACTTTGTTCAGAACTGACCGACGTAGTGGGTTTGCATGCATATCAGGAATTGTTATCAATCACCATAACGTTGTATTTGAAGTGTTTAATGAAGTGGACCTGTTTTTACATTATTCATATTCGGATTAAACTTTCGGAATATAGTGTAGATCACCTAAAAAACGACTTGTTGGAAATAATTAACTTCAGACTAACACAGATTATGTAGAAAGTTTGTGGTAATATACTCTCATAGTTTCCCTTAAATGATAATATATGAATCCTTTCATTGTGGTTCATATAAATAACCATGAGTGGTGTGATATAGCTGAACTTATCCTTAACAAACTTATAGAAAAATGTTTTAGAGAAACACAAACATTGAAGGTTGCAACTTTTTTACAAACACAGTCTCAATAAAAACATACTTGAAATGTATTTTCTATGGATATATGTTCCTATTGTGTGCAACATAAATGTCTAATTTTCTAAAATTTCATACTTTTAGGCGTTTTTGTTTATGTAAACATTATTGGTAACTGATGTAACTTAGTACGATTACACTTGTCGTCAACTAAGGTCCTTCAAATAATACGGTTTGACAAAGTACTTACTGTCACCTTATCTCAGCAATAACTTCATATGAATCTTTATTGTGTAGCATGCTTTGCTGTGACATTTTTTTCCCATTTACACGTTGTAACTTATTTTTTAAGCATTTCATACAATGGCGAATTAATTAACAGAACATTTCTTTAAATTTGGTTAAAATATTTCTCACATCAAAATTATAGATTTAATAGGAAGTTGTTTGCATTTTATAGATACACTCTTATCACATGTTTACCGCATACTAAAGTAGAAACCTTTTTCGGCTACACCTTTATTTGTGTTTTGTTTGCTTACTTACTTGTATTATTACATAACTATGGTTTCAACAAATTATGTTCCAAGTACGAAACGAAACATGCTTATTTATCTGTCAGTTATATACAACGTAAAAACTGGTACATATTTGCATCAGTGCAAATTTCCAAATCACTTTAACACGACAAGATGAATACTAAAGCAATCAGAGTTGTATTATCAGTATGAATCAGGAAGAATTAATTCGTAGAATGATGAATCATTGTAGATCTCAGGGTTTAAAGGAAAGCAAAGAGTGAATGTGTCTGTACCTTTGCTTGAGATTCTTAGCCATATCACCTAACATTTCCAACCACTAGTTTTAACAATTATACGGACCCTAACCTAGGTAGTTTGCATCTACCAACAGGACTCAGACCAACAATCAACTAATTCATGGACTGGTGCCACGTTTTGGTTTGGTCGCCCCTAGCCTTCTTCCATCCTACTCCTACACCAGCCACTATCACTCAATGGAGTAGGTGGTAGTTAGACATACGTAATACATATCCTGATCATCTCAGTTACTAAATACCCATAACCTAATCAAACTTAGCTGTTATCTTGCCCTAGTATCCTGCATCTAATTTCTCAAAGACACTTATAATCAAATATTTGTAACTCAGGAATGTTATGCATTCCTAATGATCCATATTTTGCATATATGTAATGAAACAGAGCGAACTGCTGCGCAGTATACTCGTCCATTGATTAGGAGATGGATATCCTGCCAACACCACAGGTCATCATAACCAAACGCGCCATATAACTAATAGATATGTGATTCTTTTTAACAGGCCGTACTCAGAATATTTACAGATATTACTAGTGTATATTTGTGTAACTAGCTTCAGCGGTATCAGCTCATCCAGATGGAGTTATTCCTGTTTACCTTTGAAGTGTTGTTAGGTCTATGTTTAGTTGTAGTTATTATCTTTAGCAACACACTCATTGACCTGAAATTCGTCTTATTCACAGCAGCGATTCATTCATTCAACCTAACAACATTTGTATCCATTGTTTGATAGTTTTGTGGTACTTGCATCGATTGTTTATATAATAATAATTTTCATGTATATTGATGGGATTCTAGAAGAAGTTTGATATAATTTTTCTAATGACCACAAAACAGAAATAAATCTCCGAAATATCGAAAGCGTGTGACTTAAACTAAATTTTTCATTATTTGCTAAACTAAACATATTTTTAAAGAGATACTGTTTAATTTAGAACGAGTCAATGCTCACTCAAACATTTGCTATAAAATTGTAAAGTTCCAATAATCACCTTTAGAAACTAGACATTTCAAATAACTATTTATTCTCTTGTGTTTTGTTTTTAAATTTTAATGATCCACTGAATTCATAGTTGCGTTTGGATCATAAGTTGCCAAATTACTAGACAGTTAGGCGATGAAGTTTACTTAACTAAAATTACTCTGTTTACTTGAAGATTAACTGATTTCTACTCACTATGACCTTCTTTTTTTCCTAGCTTATCAAAATGTTGTCCAACATACATTACCATTAAAGAAAATAGGCTTTGGATATCCCACTTGTTGAGTAATTTACACGTAATTAGGGTTCATTCGAACTGGAGTTCAGACACTTCTAATAAAGTTCAGCCGAATAGCTCAGCAACATGCCTTATACCTAAAACCAAAATATTATTAGATTTTTATGTGAAGGAATAGTTAGATCATTAAACACTCCTACACAATTCTGTAAAGATTTTAAGTATCTAGTTTCTGATGTCCACTATTTGTTTCTTCGTTTACTGCGAAATTTAGTTCATCACAACTTTATGCACTGAGAGAGTTACGTTAGTGTTTTTGTACCTTTCACTGATATTGTTATACGATTGTTTGCAAAGGCAAATACATGAATCATTGTATTGGTGTCTGAATAATGTCACTCTTATTTGTTACCTTCAAATCAATAGTTACCAGATATCATGTGTTCTAATGTGTGCACTAATTAATTAATTATTCAGATCAATCACATGTTAATTGCTATTTAAGTAGTTATTGATCTTACAATACGACTCATTTTTAGATTTTAAGATTCTTTTAATGCATACGTGTTTATTAGTTAGGTCTACCCATGATAATGGTGGTAGTAATATTCTATAGGGATATTCTTAATCTGCTCACTTAGAGAATTTTCGCAATTGAATAGAATGACATACTTAGTGTTTAAGAGTTAATTTTGTGTGTAGTAGGCAAATGTGACAGATTCGTTTAGAGATGAAACAGCACCACATTCCAACTTGGATAGTTAAGTGGTTAAAGTCGAATCATACTCCATTGATTGATGTTCCGTCAGTTTGTATGTTGATTTGGGTTGATAAATATTTGTAGTAGCCGCTATGTTGGACTGGTGTCGAACCCATATTTTGTCAGGTAACTCACACCTTGTATAATGCTCGGTGATAAATGGTGTAACCCGAAATAGTTTAGACGCCAACTTCCTAACTTTTTAAATAATTTAATTTCGTTATTTAATTCAGTGTTCTTATGTAGGTTCATTTCATTACCTTAAATAGCGAGAACAATAAATATTGTGGGTAAAGTGAATTCGTTTTATATTTCATATGACCTAATTCTTCCGCACACACGCAAATCGTATAAATGCGTAAAATATTTAGCAAACGTAATGCCGAATGTAGCATGCCTATAATAGTTACTTGGTTTCAATAGTGAATAACAATCATAATGACAGGTTCAGTTTATAGATGAATGGGATAAGTAAGACAAGGACACACTCTTCTTGGGCTCTGATTAATTGTGGAACCATATTTGTTAATTTGAAATGCTTCTGTATGTAGTTACAGACTAACCATTTTCGACTATAGTTCTACTAATCATTTCTACTTCATTATTTAATGAATGCTCAGAATGTAGTTTGGTTGCTCTCATGAATAACGTCTGAACTAGACTTTTTTATGAGAAATTGGGTAATAACTATGCACATGTAAAAATTGACTTGTCCAGGAGGTTTTGTAGTGACATAGACCATAGAGCCTAACCATCTTTATCCCTTGTTATCCTTTAGTCCAAGAAACTTATACTATTTTGTAATTCATAGTTCAGTGTGTATTTTATGTTTGGATGAGCTGAATTAAGACAATTACGCAACTCAAAGGCATGGTCTTTGTTGTCACATTGATAAACATATCATCAACATACGTCCAATATCTTCTTGTCTATTCCATCACATTTTTGAGCCTAGTATTTTCTAGGTATGCTAGGAAAATGTAAGCGATTATCAGGCCTAATAGACTGCTAATGGCTACACCTTTTTTGTCGGTAGCATTTACCATTAAATTTAAAGTGGACATTTTTTGTGTATGCCAACAATATTTTAGTCACTTCAGCATAGTTACATATAATATAATACCAATGGTTTCTTCTAGCAGGATATTAGTAGATAGTAATTCTACATCAAGAGAGACAATGCATTTTTCGTTTAAGCTTAGACTATTTATTCTTTCCACAAAGTCAAAATTGTTTTTCAAGCTGTGTAACATTAGTTCTTTTGTTATGAGCTCAGTTAATTGAGCAAGCCGTCGAATGAGATTATGATATGATGATTTACTCATTGCTACGATTGACCGTGTAGGATCACCCGTTTCGTTAATCTTTGGTAGGCCATACAATCTTGATAATTGCGTGCCTCCAGGTTTCAAACATTCACCAGTTGTGTCATCTATTATTTTTCTTTTTCAATAGTTGATTCATAGGTTGATTAATTTTTATCCCAGCTCTATGTATCATGTCCCTTTTTTGCTTGTCAATGACTAAATGTTTGTTATTATCCAATAATCTATGCATTTTTGATAGACTTTCTTGTCTGTTTATAATCACTACCTCGAAACCTTTACTAGTCCTATAAAAAATATTTTATTGTTGTTAAACAATTCATTTATAGCATTTTTATGCTCCTTTGGTAAATATAATGGTGTAACAACTGAAATCAATCTGTAATGACTGCAAACAACAAATTGAAGTTTCCATTATGACCGTTATTCACTATTGAAACTAAGTAACCATTACATGCATCTTACATTCTGCATTACACTTGTAAAATATTTTACATATTTATACGACTTTGTGTGTACGTAGGAGAATTATAGCACTCGAAATGAAGTGAATTCGCTTCATCCCACAATCGTTCTCACTTTACAAGAGTTCATCAAAGGAACATATTTGATGAATAACCCATTCAGATTGACTACGTCATCCTCTTTTGGAAAAGAACTAGTTGTATATATTGTCGTTAAAAACTGTCATGCTATTTATTCACCAACATAGGTCTTATGAGGTAGTATCTGACTACTTAAAGTCATGTAAGTGAAGCGTCTTTGGAACGTGCTAATCAATTCTTCAATCGCTTAACTACCGTTCTGTCTCAGTTAGTTAACAACTTCTTAATAGTATTTTCTTTAAAAGTCGCATTAATGTGATGCGTACAGCTAATTTGATTGTTATGAAATACTTTTCAACTTTTTAATTACTTTTTCAGTTGTGAGAGAAATGAAAGGGGCAAACCATATGCAACAAGTATCTACTTCTGAAAAGCCTACAATTGCAATTATCACTAATTTGCTGTGTGAAAAGTTAGCTGTAGACGCAATGATGGAACAGAAAACGACATTCGTCCGTTATAAATCAGAAGGTAAATGTATTTCACATATCTGTTGTACATATACAGACATAAATGCTAAGTGGTTGGAGGTAGTTAGCATGAAACCTAGAACCCAAGCTTCAAGCTATTTGTCATTCATCAGCAGAACATGCTTGCAACCCTTATGGGACTGATACTTCCTGCGAGATTCGAATCTAAGCTAATTAGTTTAACATTTTATAGTTTTCTGATTATTGCTATCAATGACCCGACATTGAAACACTGCATGCAACGTCGAATCACTTAGACTACTAATCTCATTGCAGCTTGATCGATAGGATCCGATTACCCGACCGTTCTGCCTTGATGTGGTGGTCGGGCTTGCCTACTGTGATGACTCAATTGGACTATACTGTCTGGAACAATCGTTCCTCAAGGTCCAACCATTTCAGGCAAGTCGGTTGAAGAGCAGTAAGACCAAAAGTAGCAAATATGAGGACCGGGGACGAAGTCATACTGCTTGCTTTACAGACGTGTGACGGCAGTAAGGTGTTTTCCTCAGACAACCAGCATTACAGCGATGATGCTTTTCCACAAAGGAAGTGCGGGGTTAGAAAAGGTCGACCCTAAAAATGCACACCTCACCTCACTCCACGGATTTCCGTTTCCAGCAATAAGTCCCCAACAAGTACGGAGCTACAACGACGAAAACCTCTCGAAAAGACCGTGTGTGGCTGGCCTCAAGCAGTTGTTCCTTGGGCACTGCAGTCACGCTCTCGGATCTTACAGACTAACCCGGACCCAATTTACTTTTCAGGTACATCAAAGAGAACCCTTCCACAGTGTGGGCAACTGGGGAGAAATAAACGCCCTCATTTGCTGGTCGCAGAAAAGTTACATCAGGCAAACCCTTTAGATATCACTTTGAGAGTGAGAATGCTAAGATTGCATTTAGGAATAGTCTGGCTAAGCATTTAGTCGCCCACGACCAACAGGTTTATCCCGAAGTAGTTTGGAATGATTTTAAAGCAGGTGTAAACGCAGCAGCGCTATCTGCATCTAACCCCAATCCAATGGTTGTGAAAGACCATTGGATCTCTAGAACTTCTAGTGAACTGATGGGGGCTCGAAAACTCGTTCCAGCAGGCTCGGAGTATGATGAAGAGCGACGACAATCGAAACGTAGACTGACAAAGAGTCTGCGTAAGGATCGTGAACAGTGGTGGGCAACAAAAGCAAAAGCGATAGAAGCATCGGTGGCAGCGGGCAATAGTAGACAGCTGTTCCGACTTATTAAGGACACCGGTATCAAAAAATCGGCAGTTAGTGAAATCATCTCTGAAAAAGATGGGCCGATGATCTACTCTCAATCTAGAAGATTAGAACGATGGGCAGAACACTTTCAGGGACAGTTTAACTGGCCCCCAGCCACGCTTAGCTTACCCACAATCCCCAAGCTACCCGAATGCAAAACTGACACAGGTCCCCCAACTCTCAGTGAAGCTGAAAACGCCATAAGTAAATTGAAACGAGGGAAAGCAGCAGGATCTGATATGTCGTCTACCGACATCTTTAAGGACGGTGGTCTAGTTTTAGCCTGCAGGTTGACTGATATATTAGCCAAAGTCTGGGAACTAAACACCATCCTATCTGACTGGTCTCGATCGCTGATCGTTCCAATCTACAAAAAGGGACAAATCCTATTGTGGTAACCACAAAGAGATCAGTTTGACTAACATAGTATCTAAAATATTAGCCTCTATATTCATTCGACGTTTATCCAACACTAGAGAACAGCAGATTAGAGAAAACCAGGCTGGTTTCAGACCTGGACGAGGTTGCATTGATCACATATTCACCCTGCTTCAGATTTTTGAACACAGACATATGTACCGACGTCCAACTATAGTTGTATTTCTTGACTCGAAAACAGCTTTCGACTCTGTAGACCGTGAGGTCTTGTGGCAATGTTTGTCATCAAAAGTACATAAACTTCATAAAGGCCCTCTACTCGGTCACCACTGGTCGAGTCAGAGCATATGGCGAATTGTCACGAGAAATTTCATCCTCAAGTGGAGTCCGTCAGGGTTTCCCTTTATCCTCTTTTATATTTAATTTCATCATAGATGTACTTTTAGAAATCTCATTCACTTTTAACTCCTCAGGAATTAATCTCCTTCCAGGAGGTTCTCTTGTCGACTTAGAATATGCAAACGATATAGTCGTGTTTGGTGAAGACGCGCACAACATTCAGGGTCTCTTGAACACCTTGAGTAACAATGCAGGCAAATTTAGGATGCGCTTCTCCCCTTCCAAATGTAAAATGTTACTCCGGGACTGGCCTGCTACTCATAAATTGGTTATAGGGAGTGAAGTAATTGAATGCGTTGATCGCTTCACTTATCTCGGAAGTCTCATCACCCTTGGTGGGTCGGTGTCTGATGAAATCTCAGCTCGGATTCATACAGCCCGATTGCCAATTTACGACACTTGTGGCGCAGACGAGATGTCCGTGTCTCAACGAAAGGCCGGGTGTACTGCGCAGCAGTCCGTTCCATTTTAACATATGGCTGCGAAACGTGGGCCATGAAAACTCAAGATATGCATCGACTCTAGATATTTGACCATAGGAATCTTCGTAGCATCGCTCGTATATCATGGAATAGCCGGACTAGTAATAGTGAGGTTAGACAAAAGGTTTTTGGGAAACACAGTAAATCAGTCGAAGAGGTCATTAACCTTCATCGACTGAGATGATTAGGACATGTATTGCGCATGCCCGACCACCGTCTCCCCGTCGTGCGATGTTGGCTAGGGCTGAAGTAGGATGGAAGAAGGTTAGGGGCGGCCAAACTAAAACATGGCATCAGTCCATGAAATCCTTGACTACTGATCTAAGCCATGTAGGTAGATGTAGATTACCTGGTTGGGGTCCGCGTGATGATCGCAATAAATGGCTGGAGACACTCGGCGATATGGCTCAGAATCGGTCTTAGTGACGCAAGTGTATTCACTCTTTAATCTCATCTAGATCTTGAATTCTATTTTTATTTTCTGGACATCTTTACTTTACTCTTCCCTCTTGTATTCTGTTTATACATTACCTCAGTAATCTCGTAATGCTAATGTGGTATGGCAACTTGAACCTGTGGGCGTATGTGCCCTGTTCTACGTTGCTGCTGCTGATGATGATGATGATGAACCGCCCTCATACCTCTATCAGCACATATGATTATTGTCATTTTAATCAAACGTCTTCTATTATTAATATTTCTCCTGCCCCTACCTTCAAGCCTAAATCCCTATCTTCAAATTCCTTCTCTGTTATTAGTGCCATCAATTCCGACTCACGAAATAATTTCCTGAATATTCTAAGACCGCGCTCCATACTTCACATTGGTGGATCCAATGTACGAACCCTGTGTCAAATAGGGCAGCGAGCCTCCCTAGCTAAGATATTAGAATCCGTCGCCATTGATGTATGTTGTGTCTCCGAAACACGCATACACGAACCTATCATGGTCATTCACTTGACCTCACCTAGTCAGAGTGAAGAATCTTCGCGATACGCCCTTCGTTTATCTGACGACTCAACAACGACTTCTCGTGGACTAGCCGGTGTAGGTATTGCTCCAAGTATGAGATCAGTACAGATACTCTTCGAATGGATTTCTCTCGACAGTTGCCTATGTGCCGTCCGACTAAATTGTTTAGTAACAACTCGGAAAGATAAGGACACACGCCGTTGTCTTTTCGTTGTTTCTGCCTACACTCCCACTGACTGCAGCCCGGATAAAGTAAAGGACGAATTTTACAGAAAACTTTCTGAACTTCTTCATAAGGCCAAACACTCACAGATTTGGTACTCATGGCTTTTGATTTAAGCTACTGAAAATAATAGCTTTAATTATTCTGAAGGACATTTAGGCGGGTACTTTGGTATTCTAGTTCAGAGAACGGCGATCGTGTGGTACAACTTTGCTTAGACAAACTTTAGGCATAAGGGGCGATATCATTACTAATGATTAGAAACTTTGGATGACAAGGTTCAGAATCGGTCACTGATACATATGCATCCACTTTTTGACCTCCTGTAAATCGTGAGCTTCAAATTATTTCTTAACTTTTTCTCCATGCTCCTTTGCCTTTACCCTAAATCACTTCCTGTGTATCCACTCTTTTATTTTTGTTCCTATTCTCATTGAAGTAATTTCTAAGGTGGTGTTAATCTTGTTTTGCTTTTGAAGTATGCCAACTTGAACCGATGCACACATGTGATAAGCTCTCTGTTAATCATTATATATATATATATAATAGACTTCTTATTTTTTAATATTTCTTAGGTGAGTCGCATGTCTATACTATCGGGAACATAGGACCACATAGAGTCATATCTACAAAACTCCCTATGGTTGGACGTGAGCTTCAGGCAAAAATTTCCTCTGGAAGTATTACAACTCGATTGCTTGGTCAGTGTATAAATTATTTGTTCATTATCTCATTAACATTTACTTAACTTGGCCAACAATCTAAAGCATTTCAACTTTTGCAAAAATAAGTAGAATTGAACATTCGTGCCCAGTTTTTAGCCATTATTTTTAATGTGTTAGCCAATATCCTGCAGTGATTGTTATATGATGTTATATTATGATATGTACACCTAACAGACATTTCATGTATTGGTAGTGTCCGTAATTCAGTATACAGATATTCTAGGTGCTTGTCGAAAGCACTCATAACTATACTACTATTGAAGAACTCTTGGTCGGAGTAACTGATATATACCTTAAAATGTGCGCTTCAGTACTAAATGTAAAATTCGTTTCTTCGTTCAAGTTTCCTAGAGTATACCATTATTCACATAAATTAACCTTTCATGTTGAAAATGCACATTTCTTAAAGGTTAGCATATCTTAGTCAATGTTGTTTTAATGAGATTTATTCAAGATCTAAAAAATGTTTTTTGTGAAGCTTATGTATATTATAACTCTGACTTGAATTCCCCTAGGGTGGTGCCAGTCTCAAGCCAGGATAAAAAAAGGGTAGAGCATGTGGTTAAAACCCCCATTCCGTAAAAAAACGCTAACTAAAAACAAAACATTTTACCCTTTTTACTCTGCCCTAGGAGCAGGAAGACCTTTATTTCGAAGAGTTATGACGCCTCATGGTGAAAACCGAAATTCTTCAGAAGTCACGAGGCCGATGCCCTTCTGACAACCAGAGTAGCGATCAATATGTGTACATGGAATGTTTACAGGATGTGGGAGACAGGGAGAAGCACCAAAATAGCTGAAAAAATAAAAAAACACAGTCTGAAGTTACTTGAAATAAGTGGAACCCACGGGTTACGAGCTGGGAAGCAAATACTATCCTCAGGATAAGTGCTTTTATACTCCAACCTCGAAGAAGAAAATGCCTCTCTCACAAACAAGGAGTACCACTAATGCTGTTCCAAGAAGCATGGAAGGTCTTATAGGATGGAAGCCTCATGGACCTAGGATCATCAAAGCATCCTTCAAGACAAAGAAAAAGGGGATTACAATGAATGTTATCTAGTGCTGTACACCAATCAATGACAACCACGAAGATGACAAAGACCAGTTCTATGCGAGGGTGCAATCAATCGTCGAGAAATGCCCAGCTAAGGACCATTCTGATAGGAGACCTTAGACGCCAAGGTTGGAATGGACAACACCAAATATGAAGACATTAAGGGACGATATGGACTGGGGGGAAAGGAACGAAGACAGTGAGAGGTTCGCAAACTTATGTGCCTCCAACAAAATGATTAAAGATGGCACCATGTTCTCCCCACCCACAAACGCATACACAAAGCTACATGCGTTTCACCAGACCACACTATGGAGAACCGAATCGACCACATCTGCATCAATAAGAAGTTCCAAAGGATTACGGAAGACGTAATAGCATGGAGAGGAGCTGACATAGCTTCAGATCACCATTTAGTGGTGGCTAAAATGAATCTGAAGCTGAAGAAGCACTTGACAACTGGAGCAGCGGTATTACAAAAGTTTAACACAGCCCTTCTTCGAAATACTAACAAACTCAACAAATTCAAAATAACTCTCAACAATAAGTTCCAAGCATTTCACGATCTACTACAAGAAGATGGAACTACTATGGAAGATAACTAGAAAGAGATTAAGGAAACAACTTCAACATGTCAAGAGCTTTTGAGCTTCAAGGAGCACCATCATAAGAAGTGGATCTCTGTTAGTAATCTGAATAGGATCGAAGAAGGAGCAAGAGGATAGCAGTTAGTAACAGTCGAACAAGAACAGAGAAAGCCAAAGCACAGGCCTAATATACCGAAGTCAACAAGTAAGTGAAGAGGAGCATTAGATTGCATAAACGAAAATATGTGGAGGGCCCAGCAATAACAGCGGAAAAAGCTGCAAGGGAATGAAAACATGAGGCACCTATACGATATAACGAAGAAACTAGCTGGGAAATTCAGTAAGCCAGAACGGCCAATCCAGAACAAAGATGGTAAACCAATCACTGAGACGTAAGAACAACGAAACAGGTGGGTAGAACACTTCGAAGAACTCTTAAATAGACCAGCCCCATTGAACCCATCAGTCATCGAAACAGCATCTACGGATCTCCCTATAAATATCGACCCACCAACAGTCGAAGAAATCAAAATGGCAATCCGACAAACCAAGAGTGGCAAATTGGCAGGGCTAGACAACAACACCAGTGGAAGCACTGAAGTCAGATATAGAAGCAACTGCAAAGATACTCTACATTCTCTTCAGGGAAATTTGGGAGGAAAAACAAGTGCCATCAGACTGGAAAGAAGGGTACCTCGTCAAGATACCAAAAACAGGAGATCTTAGCAATTGCGAGAACTACAGAGGCACCACTCTACTTCCAGTACCCGGAAAAGTCTCCAACAGAGTGTCCTTAAACCGAATGGAAGATCTAGTCGATGCTCAACTGTGAGATCAGCAGGCCAGATTCCGTAAGGATCAATCGTCTACCGAACAAATCACAACACTATGGATAATTGTTGAACAACCAATTGAATGGAATGCACCATTTTACATCAATTTCCGTGACTATGAAGAAGCATTTGACAGCATGGACAGGAGAACATTATGGATCTCGTTTCGACAATATAATGTATACTCGAACAAAGTCTACATTATACGGAATTCTTACGACGGACTACACTGCATGGAGGCCAACTCACCGATTCACGCGAAGTGAGTACTGGTGTCAGACGAGGCTGATTACTGTCGCCCTTTCTCTTTCTGCTGGTGATTAACTGTATTATGCAAACTGAAACATCTCTAGGCAAAGTAGGAATACTGTGTACAACATTGATGCAATTAGATGACTTAAACTTTGCAGGTGACCTAGCTCTTCTATCCAACACACAGCAGCAAATGTAGGTGAAGATGGACAGTGTAACAGCAGCAGTAGGCCTCAACATACACAGGGGGAGTAGTAAGATCCTTCGATGCAAAAAGCAAGCACTAACCCGATTACACTAAACGGAGAAATTCTAGAAGATATGGAAATTTTCACATACTCTGGCAGCATCATCGATAAACAAGGAGGATCCGATGCAGATGTTAAGGCATGGATTCACAAGGTAAGGCAATGGCAGCATTTCTACAATAAAAGAACATCTGGGACTCACACCAACTGTCAGCAGACACCAAATTCAGAATTTTCAATAGAAACATCAAGACATTCCTATCGTGTAGGTCTGGAACCTGAAGAACTACGAAAAGCATCATCCAAAAGATACAAGTATTTATAAATAGCTGCCTACACAGGATACTCTGGATCCGTCGACTTGACACCATCCGCAACAACCTACTGTGAGAGAGAACAAACCAACTGAAACCCACCCGAGGAAGAAAGCAGACACCAAGCTGCGTCACAAGACAAGCACTAACTTGGAATCCTGAAGGTCGAAGAAAAGGAGGATGACCAAAGAACGCATTGATACGGGAATCGGGGGTAGATAGCAAAAGAATGAACAGCACTTTAAAATAAGTGGAGAAGGGAGTCGAGGACAGAGTTGGTTGTATAATGCTGGTTAGGTGGCCTATGCTCCACATGGGGTAACAGGCATTGATTGTTTATGTATATTATAATAATCGCGGGAATAAATTCAAAACGAACATTTGCAGTCGTTATTAAAAACTAGGATACATCACTTTCATTGTTGTCATACATTCATCACTGCAACCGATAAGTAACAAACACTGCCCGTATTACTACATTTTCTTTAGCCTTAGGAATTCGACTGATATGTATATGAATAACTTGGGTGGAGAATAGTGAGAAGTCCGAAAGTCCCGATAACATATAAACTAAGTTGATACTATAAATGTGAAACACCATCATTAATTTGACTATTAAAGTATTTGCCGAGTACCGCATTATGTGGCTGTATTTACGTTCTAAGTGTGATTGCCTAAATCGAAGTAGGATGGCCAGGCTTTGAAACTACTTTATCCACTAAGCCACCACTCCAGACGTAAATACAGTTCATACATTGATACCAAAAACACTATGCTGGTATCTTGTTTCGAAATGTGATAGGCATATTGGTACTGTTAGCTACATTTCGGGAATTTTTTTTCTAACTCATATATTTGGAATTTATCCATTATAATTTACTGGGGAATAAGTAAATAAATCGAGTTATCCACACAAAATTCTGTTTGACATCAAACCAAAGCGTATGCATTTTTTACTCGATTTTTCCTTAACATTTAAGTATTGGAATAAACATGGTGTTCATTTTTAATTTACTGCATTGATTTCATTCTAAAAATCAAAACGTTTGCAAGAGAAAAAGTTTTGCTAAATAATGTTTTTCTTAGTAATCAGTTTACACAAATGTATTGCAATACTCTAAGGGTAGAGGAAAGTGATTGCACGTGGGCATGTCGTCTAACTGATTGTGTTTTACGCTTCATTAGCTTATATATCCAATTACTATACTGTTATTGTTATTCATACTCATTTGTCTCGGTATATTTTTGTATAGTAAATCACAGACACCATACTGCGTGGTGTATTAAAAATCAAAGCTGTTGTATTTATTGGTGTTTTGCTTTCAGTTCATATAAAGAATGTATCTCGTCAAATATGCATATTTTTTTTCATTTTAGGAGCATTTCAAGCTGTGCAACATGTATTTCTAGTAGGAGTGGGTGGTAGTGTACCACACGTGTATGAATTCGAGAAACATTCTCGCCTAGGTGATATTGTAGTGAGTGCTATGGCACGCTCAAGTGGATTGCATTCATCAACTACAAATAACCACGAAAGTCATTCATTGTCAAACGGTGTTGGGGATTCTATTTACATTTATTGTGATCGATTGATTGAACCTCCAGAAGATGCAGTCGATATGAAAACGCCAAGATTTGTGTTAAGAAAATACGCTGCTCGAGACCCAACTTTAGTCAACTGTGTCGAGAAAGTTTTGGATCGCTTCGAAGCAGCTCCGGAAAAATGTGAATGGAGCCAGATTTTAAAGTCTGCTTTGACTGCATTAGGTGGGGAGGATGATCCCATTGATTTTCAACGACCACCATCCGATACAGATAAACTAAAACTTAAAGTAAGTCCCGAAAGCCGATGTATAAACAAATGATAAGTACTGGTGTTGTCTTGATCGCCACCGTTTACAGTTGTATTAGTGTTCCGAGATCACACGAATGAAAGATAATAGTAAGTATCGATGAGATCAGAAATAATTAAATCAATACAACAAAACTATTTGAAGAAATAACAATTTTCGAAGTTGGCATCTATCCACATTTTTATTGAAGATAACAAATTAGACTACTCCCATTTTTGTCGATTAATTTGAGTAATGCGATCACTCACATGACTATTGAACATCTATATTTTGATAGTTTATGTAATCTCATTGCCGATTGTTGTCACCATGCATCACACACATCATTGTTACTAAATTAAGGCATCGACAGTAGAATAAAATACTGTATTGTACCTAATATTTTTTATGATTAAAACACAACGTTCACTACAACTAATCAAAAGGAATTAATACACAAGTTTTCTGCTCATATTTTATATAGATCAACGAAGGCGTGACGTTCGATATCAAACATCCAGATGTGCCCGAAGAATTAGCGCGTCTCTACCCTCAAGGCGTACCAGCTGTGCGACTTGGCTGCATGGGATCCGGCAGGCCAGTCACAGATAATGAGGCGTTAAGGAGTGATTTTGCCAAAGAGCACCACTTACTATGTTACGATGCTGAGTACGATCAAGTAAGCATTCTACAGTTTCCTATCTTCTTAATTGTATAATTATGCTATTTTTTTCTTAAATTAAAATGCTATCCTAACATCTCATCTTAGGTTCTGGAGTCCGTTATGGGAAATGGTCTTGATTCCTTTATTCTTATTCGTGGGATAGCTGACTATGTGGAAGGAAGGCAAGGGAACCAATGGCAACCTTATGCCGCGCTTGCAGCAGCATCTTTTATGAAGTCTGTAATTCTGCAACTTCCAGTAATTCCGATTAACGAGGACTAAATGAGAAGTGCAAAGTTTGTGTATACCTTAGACAAAATTGATGATAATTAATTTTAGTTCACCATACTCCCGCCTTTTGTACAGAACAATATCCTTCACGGACACCTGCACTAACAAACACTAACATATGTATGTATACCTCCTCATATAGCTTTACTTTTGTTCATCTCAAATGTAAACAGTTAAAATGAATTATCGATGCGCATTGCATAAGTATATTACTTGGTTTCGTTTTCATTCTGATATTAAAATTCTACTTGTACGCTACAACCAATGAAGCATTTTACAAGAATGAAAGTAATTAATAATAAGCGTTTATGGGTATAGTCACGGTACTTAGGTTGTCAGAGTAGAAGGAAGGGAAGAAATTATAAAGTGCCTGAACAAACATTGCTAAAAATTTGAATACGTTTGATAGTAAAACATGAGCAATCCTAATAGTTGAGAGATCAAATGAAGTTGATCTTTTCATTCTACATATACTAAACATTATTTGCATATTCAAGGTCATGATACAAAATTAAGAGCCAATAATAAAAAAATGAAACTGTTGGCTTTCGTATATTTTGTATGTGAAAGTGATTTATCAGTTACATCTGATCTGTACACTTGAATAAGCCACATACTGCAAAGATGAACTTCGATAATAATTGGAAAGACGAATTGTGATTCTTTTTTAAAATTAGATAGTTGGTTGACCGGTTATCATATACAAGGTCCTTCTGGCAAGTTGACGTAATTGCTTATATAACTACTGTATAGAAAAATACACGATATGAACTTCTGATTTTCAGATCAAGCCTGAGATGAACGTATGATGAAACTGTCAAATGCATATACTGATATGGCAGCTTCAGAAGGGTTGAACGAGCTTCCTTGTAAATGAATATACAAGTACTATAAAGGAAAAAGTGTAAACACATCTAAAACGATGAGGCCATAATGTTCGAACAAAATAAGACAGCTTAACGATCTAGTATAAGATTTATGGTGCATTATAAAGTTTACAGACCGACAAAAAGCAGCATAATTGCAACTCAATGGTGTAGGATGCTCACGAACAATATCGATGACACAAAAATGAAGCGGTCGTCGTACACATTTTTGATGTAGGCACTGTCAATATTAGAAGTCAAGAACATTTAAAGTGGATATGTAAGGGTAGTCACAAACAGAAGGGTATTCCGCTAAACTGCGTATTCAAACCTTGAGCGTTCATATTTCGTGAAGAAAAAAGGGACATTAGACAATGCAATGAATGAATGTCAATACATTTTTCCAGTAACTTTCTACAATGAACCAGAAATCTTCCGGATTTAGAAATCGAATTTCCATGCTTTCTCAAAGATATCTGCTTACTTGCTTTCCATAACGTTCTGTTATTTTCCTATAATTCATATTTACACTTGTCAATTTGCAGTGAAACATTCCCGTTAATTCTACTAAGAACAAGTTTTAACAAAACCTTTATCCACAACTTTTAGGTTTTACTTAATAAATACATTACATTATTAGATAAGTGATATATATTTGTAAAATTCCAATGAGTATAAATTAAAATTTCTGATGTTTCGCGGCTTAGAGCAAGTCGCTTCTTCAGAATTCGGTTATTCATTTCTCTGAAGAAGCGACTTGCTCTAAGCCGCGAAACGTCAGAAATTTTAATTTCTACTCATTGGAATTTTACAAATATATATCACTTATTTTATAAACAATCTATCCAATGCTCAATTTATTTGAAATTATCAAAGTTAACCTTGGTAATGATATGTACAAATTACATTATTAGGTTTTTTTTAGTTGGTTGAATAAGTCACAGATTGGTGTCAACAGGGTACCATTGAAAACTAGGGAGCACTGGACAGATGTTTCGTTCCAGTGTGGAACTCCTCGACAGTGTGCACCCCGGATTCTGCACTAGGGGGTTCGGGTTGTCGGCGAACACCTAACCCTCTGCACCACTAGGTAGGCATCGAATGGGATTATTTTCACTTCCATCAATTTGTGATATATACATATAGAGCGACATTCATTGTCATCGGTGATAACTGTTTCATTCTCGATAAGTTTGAACTCCACCAGTCACGACTTTTCATTAGAGCTTCAAGGACATCCTGAAGTTAGTCACTAATGAGCACATTATTATAGTTCAATTGAGATGGTTATTTCTGTGCTCCCTGGTTTTCAATGGTACCCTGCCAACATTATTCTGTGACTTATTCATTCAACTAAAAATACCAATATCCACAAAAATAACCATCTCAATTGAATATTAAGTTTATTGTAAAAAATGGCACGAATACTTACCGAGGACCAAAACAAATTTACATTAGGATGGGAGAAACTCTGCACGACTGTGCCGCCAGTCCGAAGGACGCTGTCCGCTGGAACTGGAAAACGATGCGTTATTACCTGAAGACCCACTTGCGATTCCCGTTGGCGCGGAGACTCTCGCGGATGCACCAACAACAGCAGCATTGTCGACTCCAAGGTTAGCAGTTTCGATGTCGAAGGCGCGCAAAGCCTCGGCATGCCGTTCCATTAAACGTCTTGTTTTTTTTCGAGACTCCTCTTTCGTCGACTCAGCATTCTTTTTCATCTAGAGTACAAAAATACTGCATCCTAGTGTATTTAGTTCAATAAAATACCATATGCTCACACAATCTGCTGTACCAGAACCACTTAGAAATGCCAAAAACGACTCAAATGACATACGAAAACTAGTGATGAGCAGTATCGACACTCGAAAACTGTTTGGAGCCTATTAGTCATCAATTTACGAACTTTATGTAACGACTGTATTCATCATGATGTTGTACGTATAATGTAGAACCTGGCACATGTGCACATCGGCTCAAGCTGCCATGCCTCAAAAGCACAGAAAGACTGACACCAAATTAGGAGTTGTAGTTACTTCATTGATATTAATAAAAATAGGGTGGACACATTATCCAGGAAGCAAGAATTAGTTCGTAGAAAGCTAAAAAAAAAAGTAATTTTAAGCTCACGACTTAAAAATCAAAGAACGATTAAATCACAATTATGACTGATTCTGAGCCGTGTGACGTAGTCTCCAACCACTGATTACGACGCTCGTACGGACCCCAATTGGGCAGTCCGTACCTACCAACACGGTTCAGATAGTAGTAAGTGAATTAATGTTCTTATGCTTATTTATCATAAACTGAAAAGGCAAATAGCACTTTATTCCCAGTGTTAAATTTCTTAGTGTGCGCCTTTAACAACTTGAGATAAGATTCAGTCATAGGGGGGTATTAATATACAGATACCACTATACAGTTCCTTTTATTTAGTCCATTACTACTCACCACCAGTTAAAACGTGATTTAAGAGTTGAATACGTTGCAGTTATTATTTACACATCAAAAAATATAATAAATTCTACGTACTTCAGTTCACTCTGTAGCACATAAAATTACCACTACTTGATGAAATATATTAACAGTTACAGCCCTACACAATGCTGCTTGATAGCATTTCATTTTGCAAGTCATAGATCTTTGTAACACTTGGTTAATATACGGAGAACTGAAATGTTTGGATGGACAAAATGGAATGCTATAACCTATGAAAGATTGATGCATTCAACCATACTCTAGATTTAAGAGCAGATGATCCTAGCCAACACGAAACAAAGACAAGGTCCGAAACTGAGGTTAGTTTTTCTAAGCATCAAAATCACGTAGGTTTTTAGCATCAAAATGATCATCATTAAGTAAAGCCAAGTCGTTCATTTAGCAAACGATGTGTTCACTTCTGAAAACCGATTATATAACCACTTGCAATGGTATGGCTGTAGAGCCGCGACACAGACATTTGGTTTCAAACCTTGATGCCTCTGTATAAGCCATTTATTACACGATGGCATTTACTCAGAACTTTGTGGGTAAGTCCTGGTCAGCATGGTTCACGAACCTATGAAGTTATGCAGTTGTTTCTATAAAAGAAAACTTTTTTGATGTAATTACATAAAATTATAAGAGTAATCAGTAAACCTCAACGCTAAGATGAGCATGTAAGTAACATAGTACTTTGTAACAACTAAACGCGTATAAAATAAAAACTCGACAACGTACTGCAGCTTCCAGCGATTCTTTACGAGCACGGATTCTATTTTCTAAATCCTCCCTTTGGCGTTGATGCTGTTTGAGCATATCACGCCTTTGTTTCTCTTGAAAATTAGAGAGAATTTTGACACCTTCTAAACGACTTTCTTTAAATTCTTTATTTTCACGAGCATGTGATGACTCAACTTTGCCCTAAAGAGACAAATAAATAGGTGATCAGATAAATCACTTACAGATATAGCGGGAAAATATCGCCTTAGCGCTACCACTTAGGATAGCAAAATAAAAGCGATGATTTTCTCTTAGTTTTTACTGTAACTTTTTCTTGCCCAACAATGGTTTACGTATTAAGCTAACTTCTTAAACCTTTTTGTCTTTCACCACTTCACTTCGAAGCGTGGAAACTAAGATAGCAGTGCTATTCTTGACCGATGACCAAAATGTTAGTAGTGTCTCATAATAAAAATAAGCCAATTGGGGTAAAGAACATTATAACAACGGGTAAAAGCGGTACTTAGACGATCGTGCGAAATTCCCGAAAGAATCAACCAGAGATGTCCTATTGGTTTCAATGTTGCCGCGAATTCGGACTAAGAATGCATAGTGAAGACAACCATTACTGTTGTTCCGGGAGAAATATAATTCTGCCTAATCTAGATTGTTGAAAAAGAAGAGTTAAATTTAGAAGTAGAAAGCAGAGTAAGAATTAGCACTGAGTTGTGCAATACGAAAGGAATTTAAAGCTGGAAGGTGTCAGTGTTTGTATTGTTTTTCATATAAACGTACTAACAGGGATTGACGTACCACAAAGTCTTAGATTAATAGACGCAAGGCTTACGGGTACCTTTAATGACTGATTTACAGTATTGAAATAGCATAAATTTGAAAACAGAAGAGTAACGTACATTTTGACGTTCATGCAGTTCACTAATGCTTTTATTGTATTGCGCCTCCAAATCCACTTGTTTACGTTTTTCCTCTAATTTAAGATTTTCTAAAATCTGACGTTCATCTTGCAGATGAATTACAAGTTGATCAACAGAATCTGAACAATTATTAGAATTCGATGACATTAACCCAGAAGAAACGCAAGATTCTGACGCTCCCGAAAAAGGTGAAGATCCCAACTCTGAAGTTCGACGTGCAGCTTTTAAACGCTCTTCACGTAGAAGTTTGAATTGTTTTTTCTGAATTCGAGCAGCATCACGAAACTGTTTGCGAATTTGTAATTCTTTTTGCTAGAAAAAAGTGCACTCAATATAGCTTACACACGACAAAACATAATGCATCATTAATAATTAGGGCATTTTGTCATTATTCCTAGAAGAGTCACGAAAACCACTACACAGAAACTTCCGATAAAAGTGTGTGTAAAATATGTAAATAGGCAGTATATAAAAGTAGTGATTAATTGGTTTAAATCATTAAACCCACATTAGCATAGATGGCAAGTCAGAAAGAGAAACAAGATATTCATATCTCTAATAATACAGTATAGTTAATTAGCTTAAACCAATAATCAATTACTGACATGACTCATATCTCGAACTTGACATCTTTTAAAATACTCCTATTTAATTCAGTACGGCACAATGAAATGATGTACTTAAAAACGTTTATCTGACTAATTTAATGGTGCCATCTTTAGCAGAAAGGGTTTTTTTCAGCAGGCAAGTAAAACGGGGAGCTTACAACTCAAAAATTTTAACAAAAAAAACATCATAAACATATAAACAAACCTTGAGATATTTTGGGAGGTTTTTTGTCTCTTCACAATGTCTTTTCTGCAATCCTACCTCAATCCGTTTAAAATATTGATGCAAATTTTCCATTTCAGCTTCGTGTTGACTTTGTAGCTGATTAATACGTAGGTCTTGAATTCGTTTTAACTGGTTAATCTCTAGATTTTCGAGTTCCGTATGCTGTCTGAGTAAAAGTGAAGTAATCTCTTCAGCTGCTTTTTGTTGCAGGCGTATATACTGCCGTAATTGTTCCATCTAGTATGAATAAAGTGATATAAAAAATCTTGTTTGAAAAAGTACTTGAGATACGCGAAGTGAGTTAACATACCTGCATAAATATGTCGAAACTAAACACAAGCGTTTAGCAGTGCAATTTAGAAGCCTAAATGTCCAGAGACGTGGAAATAATAAGTACAATGTCCACAGTAATAGAAAGTTAGAAAAGAGAAGTCAAATTACACGATGAGATGTTAAAGATAGTTAGCACGATTGACAAGGGATTCATCAGACGTATTGACTGATTTTGAGCAACGCTAGTGTCCAATCATAAATGACAATTTGTAGTAATAGTAGTATAGCTCCGACAATAAAATGTAGCTAAAAGTTGAGCAAATGAATGAGTTGTATAGAAAGGCGGCAATAGGTAACGGTAGACAACTGTTCAGACTCGCCAAGGTAACAGGTATAAGCAGTCCGACTGTAGGTGAAACTATCTCGGAAAAAGATGGAACCATTATTCACTGTTAATCCAGAAGGTTGGACCGATGGGCGGAACACTTTAAGGAACAGTCCAACTGGTCTATATCGGCTCTATATCAGTTGCCCACCATTCCTAAGCAACCTGAATAGTAAATTGATATCGGTCCACGAAGTCTCAGCGAAGTTGAGAAGGCTATAGTAAATCTAAAGCGAGGGAGAGCAGCAGGACCTGACGAATTAAACCCCCCTGGGATATTTAAGGACGATGGTCCAGTTTTAGCAACGAGATTAACTGATATAATAGCTAGAATCTGGGACCTAGATGCAATCCCATCTGATTGGTCTCGAACACTAACCGTCCCAGTCTGTAAGAAAGGACAGAAGTCCCCTTGTGACAATTACCGAGGAATCAGTTTGACGAATATAGTTTCTTAAAATATTAGCCTCAATAATATTTCGACGCCTAACTAAAGCTAATGAAGAGCGAACTCTAGGAAACCGAAGTGGTTTAAGACCTAGACGTGGCTGTGTAGACCAAATATCCTCACTTTAGCAGATTCTGGAACATAAGCACACTTTTAGACGTCCAACACTGGATGTATTCCATGACCTTATGGTGACACTTGACTCTATTGATCATGAGGTTATGTGGCAATCTATGGTTGAAAGACGTGCCAGTGAAGTACATTAACCTTATACAGGCTCTCCACTCTAACACTAGTCGAGTCAGAGCTTATGGCGGACTGTCGTCGGAATTGATTACTTCAAGTGGTGTTCGCCAAAGTTGTCCGATTTTCCGACTTTTATTTAATGTTATCATTGACATGCTTTTAGAGTTAACATTTTTGTCGTCTAACTTCCCAGATGTTGACCTTCCAGGAGATACACTTATTGACTTAGAATATACATATATAGAATATATATAGTTCTATTGGGTGGAGATGCAAACAAAATGCAGCGTCTTCTGACCACCTTAAGCATCAGTGCAAGCATGTTTGGGATGCGATTCTCCACATCCAAATGCAAAATGTTGCCTCAGGATTGGCTTAATTCAACATCGAAATTAGTGGTAGGGAGTGAAGTAGTTGAATGTGTTGACCACTTCACCTAACTTGGAAGTCTCAACAGTCCTTATGGTCTGGTGAAATCCTGGCTAGTATGCAAAAGGCTCGATTGGCTTTTGCGAATTTTGTCACTTGTGGCGTGGGCGAGACGTCAGTCTTCCGACCGAAGGACGCGTTTGCTGCGCAGTAGTCGGATCCGTCCTATGTTATGGATGTGAAACATGGTCAATAAGGATGGAGGATATTCGTCGGCTTCTAGTATCCGATCATAGATGTCTTCGAAGCATTGTTCATGTTTTCTGGGACCACCGAGTAAGCAATACGTGGGTTGAGAGTAGAGTACTAGGTATGGTAAATCTATTGATGAAGTAATAAACCACCGTCAGCTGATGTGGTTAGGATATGTATTGAGTATACCCAACTACTGCCTACCTCGACGAGCAATGCTGTTTAGTGTAGGAGTGGGTTGGAGAAAAGCTAGGGGCAGCCAAACCAAAACGTGACACCAGTCCATGAAGTCATTGACAATAGGGCTGAGTCATGTTAATGGGTGCAGACTACCAGGTTAGGATCCGCGTGATGATCGTAACAAATGGTTAGACTTTGGGTGGCATGGCTCAAAATCGTTGGCAATGGCGCAGGTGCATCCATTCCTTGTCTACCTCCAAATCCTGAGCTTCTGAATTCATCAAATTTTCTTTTTACTTAATTGTGTTTTCTTAAATTTTATCCTCTCCATTAATACTAGCTTTGTCTTTACCTCTACCATTCTGAAATTTGATCCTACAATTTAATCTCTATCTGCTAATTGAGGCATGGCAACTTGAACTGATGTACGTTGTAGTGACTGACTGCAAATGGTCTGCATTTCCATTCACAATCAATAGTTTTAGCGAATAATGGTATTTATTGAACTGGTTATCCTTAACCCTCTCTAATTTACTCCTATGCTAGTCAATATATAATACTTCGTGTTAAATGATGGCTGAGCCTGTGTACATACATACCGATTACATTACTCGATGACAGGCTCACAACACTAGGTACTGATTTATCACTTTTTCTTAGTACAGACAGTGAAAATCAGTATGGTAATAATTTGTTGTCTCGTCATACACAAGCAACGAATGAAAAACACATGACTAAGTACTTAGAACTTACAAATATCATTCACAGTCGACGAATAATTTAGAAATCGTACAATAAAATGGAATGAACTATTGCATGAAATACCCTCTGATCCATGGACTGTAATTTCACCTGCGCCACAGGTGGTTTGAGTTAGCAAACTTTAAATGGATATGGACTGAGATTTAAACCGTTAATATAACCCACTAAAATTACCAAGAACAGGTTAAACAACTCCATTACACTGATCGATTACTTTGGACACTTCTGTATGCGACGTGAACTTCAAAAAAGATAAACAGTGTAACATATAGCCACATATCAATGAGGTAGCTTGATAAAATTGGAGGAGCCAAACGTCCAAGAAGAGTACAACTTAACAAATCCACTCTAGATAAAGTCCTAACCTGGTTACAATCGTGTGAATAATACTGACATGTTTATTTACTGTCTAACGTACGGATGACATATTTTCGATAATACTTTGAGTTCCTGTTAACATTTATAAACCCACTTGATACATCTAAAAACCGCTTACCGTTACAATTTATCGTTGCTTTCTATTTTCCTAACACTTACAACTACGGATCACAGTAAGTGCTCAGAACTATGGTGGCTCTACATCGAAGTTGCTATCCCTTCCTATCCTGTTTGGAAATTGCTAAGAGAAATCACTGAGTACTCATCAGTTTGGAAGAAGTTATCAACATCAACTGACTTTCCTTTTTATTTGGACGTATCTAGCAGTTCACGCTATTCTTATTACAGAGGATTAAGGTAATTCACCTACACGTTTATAAATTCAACTTAGAGCCACACTGTCTCTGAGTGTTAATATTACCTAGCTGTTCAAACCAAAGTGGAGTAGGGTTCGAATATGTGACCAACTGGTTGCAAACTAAATGCTTTAACCACTGAGCCACTGGTGCATGCCAGATTATTTCAAAGCAAAACTTATATGACTGAAAGGTCAAACAATGTCTCTGTGCCCAAAGTTGGTACTAAAAATAAGTGAATAAGTAAATATAACTATAATTATTATTTTACTTCAATGTCCTGCAACTGTGTCAGGAGGAGACGCTTCGTCTTACGCGTTTCCAATGTGGACACATCCTGTCTTCGTTTTCGAATCGCTTCTAGTGGATTGGAATGTCCACCGGGATCTGAATCTTGTGAACTAAAAGATGCAAGTGCAGATTTTTTGGCTGATTTTAATTCACTTTTCGTTTCAGTTTCAAGTTGACGTGCCAACTTTGACTCAACTGACATTGCTCTTTTGCGCTCTTTTTCTATTTCAGCAGCATGAATTTCTTCCAGTCTCATGAACTCTTTTCTCATTGTTAATTTCGTTGCTTCGTAATCACGGTTCAGTCGTGATTTGAGTGATTCCTCCTCAACCTGAAAAGAGGAGAAATACCAAGATATTTGTATGCACTTCAAAAATGCTTAATATCGTTTATGTCATAATCATTTTATTCCATAACTGTTTTCGAAAGCTCAGAACCAAACTAACGCCTGAAAGTTATAACGATGATAATCGAAGAAACACAAGACTAAGATGAAAGTGCCAGATCCAAATATATAATTCAAGTATTTCAAACAACCATGAAAGGCAGGTTGATAGATCAATATAGTCTCCAATTAGAAATATTAGCGACCATGTGAATAAGCAGTTTTTTGAATATATCTAAGTACGATCACATAAGTTTATCACTGAATCATGCAGAAAGGTAACCTTTAAGAAAATACTAAAAGTAACCGAAATTATAAGACACTTGGTCGATCCATTACAAAGAAATAGGATAGCTGAAAAATTCAGCAGAAGTGAAATTAATTATAAACGTCCAAACCAACGTAAAACCCACAAAGATTGAGAAGTCTAGTAGAAAGGAGAGAAAATTGGTAATATAATCATACAACCTAAGAACAAACCTTGTTTTTATCTTCAACCTGTTTCAGGTGTTTATTATGTTGATTTCGAAGTCGTTTAAGTTCATTCATTTGGTCACGCCAGTTAGCCATTCCCCTGCCATAACCCTGTTGTGTGAAACCAAGAGCTACGGCAGCAGCAGGATTTGAAGCATCTTGTTCTAAAGAGAGACCTCTCATCATCTGACTAGTTTTTAATGTTGCAAAATGACCAACTGATGAAGTGTCTGGTGAAGAGTTTATTTCAACGGAGGCAAAACGGGAGGTTTCGGTGATCATACCAGAATCATTACGAGAAGTAATCGAAAGTCGATTGAAGTTTTCAGTCCCTCCTTTAATAATATGTGTTTTTGTTGGGGTAACAGAAGGACCAACAGTTTCAGAAAAGGAGCCTATCCATAATATAAAAGGAAAAATGAATTTTTAAAACTAAGGAATATTAATGTTTTTTTCTTATAAAATATGATGAGATGTATCATAATCTGTTAAAATATATACAGAAATGGCAACATAATTACAAAGACAGTTAATTTATGCTGACATGATGGACGATAAATTTCTCACTGGACAAAAATAAAAAAATTCAAAATAGCTGGGAAAAATACAAGTCAGTCTAATCTTAAATGAGTAATACAGTTAGCAGTAATTCGTTACCAGAATTCATCAGGTTTTCAACAGTTGCCTACAACGACTCAGGACAAAATTTAGCAAGAATTTAATGTAAAAACATAACAGCATAATATGAAGATTCAAACAAGGCCAAATATATATACATATATATATATATATATATATATATATATATATATATATATATATATACTGAATAGTAAAATAGTAGCAAAATACCATACAGCTGGAACTAGCTGATCACGTAGTGAAGTAGTAGAATGCAATTCAGTAACGATTGAGAATAACATGCATTAACGTTAATTAGTTAAAAACAGGACAGTGAACTAGAAAAGAATGGCATGATTATAAACCAAATGTAATGGAAAAGTGACGTAATGAAATAAGAGCAAAACTACTAAATTAAAGATAGATTGGTGACTGCTTTTTCTTTGTATGCATAAATCAAGTTTCAAATGTTCACCTAAAATAGATTCAAAGTCTTTTAGAAAACTACTGAGTACTATACCTGTCTCGTATTCTATGGTACTACTTCACCGAACAAATCGCAAATCAAAACAAGACTCGAGGAAGCAGCAAAGTATATTCAAAAATAAGGACAGTGCTGACTGGCTGAAAATGGGCCAATCATCGTATAGCTTCGCAAGCACGCTATGAGCATGCCTTAATTAGGAATGTATCGTGCTAATAAAACTTATAGATCGTTTGGGCATTGATCAGACACCGCATGTTACTGAGATACCCGGAAATCGTATTGTTGGAAGTTTTCATTCTTTTTAAATGGAGACTATTGGGACATTTTTGGAGAATTTGAGGCAAGCTGATGCTTGATAAGTCAAACAAAGAGTTATATCTAAAACCAAGTTTATGATGAAATAAGGTAGAAATGAGGAAATGTGGCAGCTATGATATTCACTACGTGATACTGCTGATTTAGAGGACAATTCGTCATGTTCTGTACCAATCAAGTGTTAGAATAAAGTCTTTAATGGGAGACTTTTCAACGGTGAGCGCTACTACCAGAGCTCACAACCAACGGAATCTTCAGATCAAGAAATGACTCAGTCGAATATTGACGCAGATACCTGTCCTGAAACCTGACTAAAGGCGAAACATCCGATTAATATAATTATAGATAACTTTGAAACCAATCTGATTTTTGGAGAACATGGTCTCCGTGCCTCAATTATTGAACAATCATGAATCCGGAAACTTCAGACACTGTATCAACTAAACTGATTATGAGATTATCGCAAGATTTTTACTCCTTTTTATAAACTAAGAGAATTAGTGACTGAAGTTAGTCAGATGAGATAATATTGTTTCCAAACTCTAGCTGGACTATCAATTTTACCAATACTCCTGGTCCGTCATCTCTAAGGTCCTCCAAAGTCAATCGCCATAACCGTCAGAATGCACTACGCCCCACCCCATCCGCCCCAAAGACACTAAGTTAGCTGTCATGACCCTTACGACTATTCGACTAACATGTCATGAATAGTAGAACCCCAAATACCAAGTATTTTTATCACCACACCTTTATTGTAAACAAACGGTGAACTTCAAGCAATTAACCTTTTTTAAACGACAATTGCAAAGACTTATGATTCCATTTAACTCACCACAACGCCCCAATTCATTGCTAGAATCAACCACAATTGGATGATACACATGATTGTTATTACTGGAATCCGTATTTGCGTATAAGTGACTATTGATTTGGGTAGGACGAGAACTCGGAGGGTGCTGTATTATGCTGGAATCCCCTCCACTCAGTCTATGTGCGTTGATTCGATTAGGTAGAGGTGAAGGTTGTGTTCCGTTAAAATCGAATGAACCACCATGACCGCTATCCGGATCAAACGTACGCGACTGCTAAAAAAACCATAGACGATAAATCTAGATGTAAACATAAACTATACATTCTCTACTTAGGATCGTAAGTTTGGTGTCTGAATTTCGGATCGCTTGGGGTTTTCAGCACCATATTATTCACGTTTAAGATATATCCTATGTTGTCAGCTTATGCGAGACTCAGGTTGGTTACCTATAGGGGTAGACCCTGTAGAACAAGTAGAAGATATTGGAAAGCAACTAGGATTTCAAATATTTTGTGCTTAATACCACAGCTACTGAAACAGTGTAGAAAATAATAGATACTGAAAATAATATGTGAGCTTAAAACTATTTTATACCTTTCTTTCTACAGACAAATTCTTTCTGCCTGTATCATATTCTACATGTTTCTACTTTTACTACCATTAATGTAATTACTATTTCTAATTATTTGGTGTTCCATCTTGATGTGATAATGAAGTGTGGTAACTTGGACCGATGCACATATATGCCAGGTTCCGTGTTTTACGTACACATACACATTCATGCATAATAGTAGGGTTTATTTCAAATAAACTGCTCACGACACCTAATTTAAAACATGTAGTGATCGTAAGATACTGTTGACCTACTTAGCAGATACAAATTCGAGTACTTAGTTCCGAGTTATATGAAGGCTAGTGATAATGTTTAGTTAACCAAACCGAATTAGTCGGAACGGAGTTCAAATCAGAAAATGAAAGCCGAAATTCCAGTTTACAACTCCACCGTAAATATATTCACACCAAGGTTATAGCCTATTTAAGGCATACAAACACTGATACTACAAATTTGAGCTGTAATAACTGCTTTAATTTTTCCAAACATATGATTGTAGTACATAAGCAATTTATTAACCGAACCTGTGTTGGTAAGTAATATTTGTCCCTGAAGCACTGGGCTGTAAGTGTTGGAAAGCTACAAATAATTCATTAAAAATATACTTGTCTTTTTAGAACATACTTTCCGGTGTTCGACAATAGCTTTTCTTGATTTGAAAGTAGCATTGTATTCAGTAGACCGAGAGGTTCTATGGCAATGTCTATCACTTAAAGGTTTACCCCAGAAGTACACAAACCTTGTGAAGGCTCTTAGCTCAAACATCATGAGTCGAGTTAGAGCGTACGACAAACTGTCAGTCGAACCTGTAGCCTCAAATAGTGTCCATCAAGACTGTCACTATCCCCTCTATCTTTATTTCATTCAGCAAGAGATTTATTGTTGGAAATAATTCTTCATCGTCTGAATTTTCAGGAATCGATCTCCTAACAGAAGGTCCACTAATTTGCTTAGAGTACGATTATGACAGTCATGTTTGGTGAAAATGATGGTAAATTGCAGTTTTTTGATAGCACTTTATTTCCTCATACTACAGTCAGTAAAAATAACACAACGTTGTATTGATATCATTTGCACCATATAAACCTGGTATGAAAATCTTTTCATTACATTTTCATGTTCATTCAATGTTCGTATATCCCCTTGTAAGTATCTCTTGAAACTGGGTTGTTAAACATCACTGCTTATGATATACATACATCGTAATCAATAACTAGTTTACACTCATAGCTAAGGCATGTTATCAGAGCACAGATTTCATAAGTTAAAATGCAGGAGTATTCAAATTGATTCAAATTAATCTGTGTAGGTTTGGTAAATACCCATTTGATAACATAAATTGTAGCGGATGCAGTGATTCCTGACATTTTTTCGGTATGTATATTTTATGGAGTTGTAAATTATTAACCACTTTCTAACTTGGGTTATAATGATATTGTGATATACGAACTCGTCGAATATCATATCATTCAACGAATTTATCAACCATGTCATTGATCATCTTTTGTCAGTTGTGTATGCCAAGTCACCGTCTACCGCGACTTGCGATGATGACGATATAAAGGTGGGATGAGATAAAGTTAGGTTGCGGCCAAACTAAAACGTGGCATCAATCCTCAAAGTCAATGACTGCTGATTTGCGTCGTGTCGGTAGATGAAGACTGCCTGATTGCGGTCCACGCGAATGCCGTAACCGATGGTTGGAAACTTTAAGTGGTATGGTTCAGAATCAGGCACAATTGTGCAGATGCATTCATTCTTTATCCTCCCCTAAATTGAGAGCTTCAATATATCTCATAGCTTTCTTCCAACGAACCAATTCTTTCTTCTCAGACCATATTCTGTATATCCGCTCTTTTTTTATTTTTATAGTTGTTATTATTGAAGTAACTACTACTTTACCTATTTGGTGTTAATCTTGTTGTGCTGCTGAGGTGTGGTAACTTGGACCGATGCACACATGCCAGGATCTCTGTGTGATCGTTTTATGAAATTAATGAGGTAAGGTTTTATTTTTTATAGATTCTCAAGTCAAAAACTACTACTACTTGGTATTTTCAGCAAAATCTAGTTCTGAAATATGTGGATAAAAAATAGGACATACCGGCGAGTTATCATTTGAAATTCCAGACACAGAGTGTTTGGGAGGTATATACACGTGTCTTTGACCAGGACTATTGCCGCTATCTGACAGATCACTGCTTGCACTACCCACGCTGTTGGAGCAACTATCACCCTAGACAGAAACAAAACATGTAAGTAGACACTCTCTAATTCCTCTGGGAGTCTATGACTGAAAATTCATGAGTCAATAAAATAAAACTAATAACTGTTTAGTGTACTCATTTCTAATTGTTTTTATCGATGACACTGTGGAACAAGTGTGAAGTGGTGGTGAATATTAGTTATCTGGTAAAGTATTATCTTACCTTACCTAAATTGATTATCACCAAAACAGATATAACATATACAAAAAAACCACGAGCCTGTGCGAACAATCATTAATCGATAAGCCTGCTTATGTGGATGAGTAAGTGTTGATAATAAGGTGAAGGGCTAGATCAATATTCGTATAGAGAAAGCCAAACTGCTTCATGTCAAGCAAAGTCCTGTAGTGACGATAATAGGGCTATGAAAGATCGGATATACAACACTATAAGTAACCCTATCGTACACTTTTAGATCTATTTAAGCTGAGAATGTCCGATTATCGGGACCTCTAAGGAGTTGCTCACGTTCACCGGGAACATAATGCAGGTAATACTAAGGTGTGTGAAACAACATGAATATTTAACAAGAAATTTGTGGAACGACAGTTATACATTTTGAGAGCTCATCGTCAATCACCACTTTGAAAATGATTAGGGAAATCTTATTTGATTTTGATGAAGTAAACAATGGTTTTCGAAAACTTCACAGGCTAGACTGGGTTACACAGGTATATTTTAAACAAAACTGAAATGAATGCAACTTACTGCAAGATACTCAACGTCATCATTTATCGAGCTACTGTCATGACTGACGTCTTCATCAATACATCTATCGGAATCACGGTGATGAATCTGATTAAACGGCTTTCGTAAATCGTGCCGCCGCAAACTACGCTCAGACCCACCTATATTTGGCCCTTCATAAGACTGTCTAAGTATTCCAGAGACGAGACGAGGTTTGTGGGAACTTCTCACGGAAACCTCTACATCTGCATTAGAATCATCATAAGTAAACTCAGTTTTTCTCGATGTTGGGCTTTCTTCACCATTGTTGGCTACGACTGAAGATGAAGAATGATTTAAAATCACTTTCGTAGAGAATTTTCTTCCATTTTTGACTAATTTGATTTTCTTGGGCAGCTACAGCTGCTTTAGTTCTCTGAATCAACTCTGGAAGAATATGGGAGAAACGAAACACACTAGCCAAGAAGGGGTGTGTCATAGCTTGGGAACAAAATGGCCTTTCATTCATCTACAAAACAAAACAAGACATTATAGTTAATCAGACATCAAACATTCGATGACAACAGTTATTTATTACTAATAGTTTTTTAATATAACTTAGATCTGCATAAATAAAGTTAGTAATAAACAACTTGGAACTCGTGACTTCATGAATAAAATAATTACTTCTTCAAAACAAAATTATGGCCATCATGAGAACGCAACTGAACAAAACCTATTTGTGGGAACTGTATGTATGTATGTATGCACAACATAGAATTTGGCGTATATGAGCATCGGTCCGAAGTGCCACACCTCAACAACACAGCAACATGAACACCAAATAAGTAGAAATAGTCACAATAATAATAGCAATAAGAAGTGTGGACATGCAGAATGTAGTATTGAGATAAATAATTGGTTTATGGAAAAGTATAAAATAACTTTAAGCTCAGGATTTAAAAGAGGACAAACAGTGAGTACACTTGCGCTATTATGATCGATTCCGAGTTATGTCACCCAATCTCCAGAAATTGGCTACGAAATTCACGCGGACCCAACCAGGTAGACTTCATCTACCAACACGGCTTAAACCAGGAGTCAGTGACTTCACGAACTGATGCCATGTTATGTTTTGCCGGCCTCTAGATCTTTTGCGTTCTACTCCAGTATCAGACAGAATCGAGCGTCAAGGTAAGCAGGAGTTCGTCACACATAACACGTTCCAATCATCTCAGTCGATGAAAATTCATAACCTAATCAACTGGTTTAATATCTACGGAAAAATGGAAATTAAACCATATTGTGTCAAGAAACTGCGTTGATATTTGGATCTCAATTTTGTCACACTATGACTTCGGAGGCGATTCAATACTACGCTACAACAAAACTAACTACAATGACTACATGATTCCCAACAAAGACGGAAGAGTTCGTTTCCAAAACACAAACGACAGGAAAACCACCCTAAAAAAAAATAAATAGTGAAAGGGTCGAAACAAATAAACTTGAAATTAGTTGAGTTGAGGCGGCTTTGCACAGATTAGTCGTTGTATTCTATAGGGTAGTTATCACAAATGGTAATGAATCCCCACGGCGCTACACCACGAGCTGATAAAAGTGAAAATTTCGCGATTGGACACCGTGGTGCCAATAATTAAGCGTTTGCTGCGAGGTCTGAAAGCCTTGGGTTCATCTATCTGGTGAAGTTGAGAATGTTCACTGTTGAGTTGCATACCAAAATGAAATTATCCAGTGTTCCCTAGTTTTCAATGTCACTCAGGAATTGACCTCCTACAAGGAGGCTTATTTATTGACTTAGTATATGTAGATAATAGTCCAAAATTGAATGCAGAAATAATTTCACTATTTCGGAAGCTTCATTATCCTTGCCGGGCCAGTGTCTGATAAAACCTTAGCGCAGATTTATAGAGCACGCCTGGCTATGGCCTACTTGTGCAACCTGTGAAGGAGGCGAGATATCTACCACTCAACGAAAGGTCGAGCGTACTGAGAAGCAGTCCATTTTGTCTTACTGTATAGATGTGAAACGTGGCCATTATGGGTAGATGATTATCGTAAGATATTGATTACTAGTTCTCGAAACATCGCTGAATTTGTTGGAACCACCAGGTTAGTGATAATGACGTCAGATGCAATAGTATTAGGAAACGACGGCAATCTAGTTGGTGAGGTTGTGAGACTTCATCGAGGATATTGGAACATGTACCACGTATGCCCGACCGTAGCTGCTACCTTGACGTGGTGGTCGGGCTTGCCTATCGTGATGACCCAACCGAGCTATATTGGCTGGAACGCTTGTTCCTCTAGGTCCTATCATGCCAAGCAGGTCTGTTGGAGAGCAATAAGACTAAAGGCAGCAACCTAAGAGCTGAGGGTGAAGCAGTACTGCTGGCTGCAGTGGAGTGTGACAGCAGTAAGGTGTTCCCCTCGAACAACCGGCATCTGCAGCGATGCTGCCTTCTCACAAAGGAAGGAAGGGGTTAGAAAACGTCGACCCTAAAAATGTCACACCTCACCTTACTCCACGGATTTCCGTCTCCGGCAGTAAGGCCTTCTAAAGAACGGAGCTAACACTTCGAAAACATCCCATAACAAGGTCGCGAGTGATCGGCCTCAAGCAGTTGCCCCTTCGGCTCTGCGATCGCGCTTTCAGGTCACTATGACCAATACTAATCCAGTTTCCTTTTCAGGTACCTCAGGAAGTAATATCCTTTCATGGTGTGGGCAGCCAGAAAGTGAAAACCGCCCTTATACCTCTAACAGCACAAGAGATCATTTTGCTCGAGGTCAAATCCCACCCTCAACTCTCAATAACTCCCTTATTCCCACGATTAACCCGTCTAGCCTAACTTTATCACTTCACGCCTCTAATGCTAATGGTTTGAGTTCATGAAACGTTATTCCTGGTATCCTGGAACCTCGCACTAACCACATATCGGAGCTTTTAACGTTAGAACCTTAGGCCAAATAGGACAACAAGCCTCTCTAGCTATGACCCTAGATTCTCGTTCCATCGATGTCTGCCGCGTCTCCGAAACGCGTATACAGGATCCAAGTACAATCATTCGCTTGACCTTACCTTGTGAAGATAAAGAACCGGTCCGGTTCGCCCTTCGTGTTTCCGGAGACCCCACTGCTACCACTCGTGGCCTTGCTGGTGTAAGTATAGCACTAAGTTCAAAAGCTGAACGGGCTCTCCTTGACTGGATTCCCATAGTCAGTCGCTTATGCGCTGTCCGTCTAAACGGGACAGTAAGAACTCGGAAAGATAGGGACACGCGCCGTTGCCTCTTTGTTGTCTCTGCCTATGCTCCCACTGATTGCAGCTCAGATGAAGTAAAAGATAAATTTTACAGAAAGCTATCAGACCTCCTTCGAAAAGCTAAGCGTACTGATGTAGTGATTACGGCTGGTGACTTTAATGCCCAAGTAGGTAGATTAGACGAAACCGAAAGGCACCTAGGTGGATCCTATGGTGTCGAGGCCCAACGAACAGATAATGGCGACCGTTTATTACAACTGTGCTCAGATAACCGTCTGTTCCTCGCAAGCACTAACTTTAAACATAAGGAAAGACATAAGTTGACATGGCGGCCCCCACAGCCAACTCAACGTTGGACTTAAATAGACCACATTGCTATCAGCCACCGTTGGAGAGGCTCGATAGAAGACTGTTGCTCATTTTGGAGCACATGTTTAGACTCAGACCACGCTTTAGTACGAGCGCGTATTAGTCTGCGTCTCACTGGACGTAAAAGACCTACGGAAAAAATCCCCATACGAGTTCAACTTAATGATGAAAAAGTCAAGAATATATTTCAGGAACAACTTAAAAACCAATTAGTGAACTGTATAAGCGATACCCATTCCGAGTCAGCTTGGAATGATATCCAAAAAGCTGTCGAAACAGCAGTAATATCTACTAGTAAACTAAACCAAAAAGTTAGGAA
Source organism: Schistosoma mekongi (assembly GCA_034768735.1). Lineage (NCBI taxonomy): Eukaryota > Metazoa > Platyhelminthes > Trematoda > Strigeidida > Schistosomatidae > Schistosoma > Schistosoma mekongi. Next base: position 33,642,909 of record CM068306.1, read on the forward strand.
AACTCAGTGGATTTCAGCTGCGTCTGCTGAACTGATAGATGCTCGGCAACACATCCCACCTGGTTCTGAATACGATGAGGAGCGAAGGCAACTTAAACACAAACTGGTTAAAAGCTTACGAAATGATCGTGAGCAGTGGTGGGTGGAGAAAGCTAAAGAGATAGAAAAGGCGGTGGCAATAGGTAACAGTAGGCAACTGTTCAGACTTATCAAGGAAACGGGCATCAAAAATCCAACTGTAAGTGAAACTATCTCAGAAAAAGATGGGAGCACTATTCACTGTCAATCCAGAAGGTTGGACCGATGGGCAGAACACTTTAGGGAACAGTTCAATTGGCCCTCGGCGTCATCCCAGTTGCCCACCGTTCCCAAGCAATCCGAATGGCAAATTAATATTGGTCCCCCAAGTCTTAGTGAGGTTGAGAAGGCTATAGGGAACCTAAAGCGAGAGAGAGCAGCAGGACCCGATGGGTTGACCCCTTAAATATTTAAGGATGGTGGTCCAGTTTTAGCAGCAAGATTAATCGGGATCCTGTCTAGAATCTGGGAATTGGGAGTAATCCCATCTGACTGGTCTTAAACACTAATCGTTCCAATCTATAAGAAAGGACAGAAGTCCTCCTGTGACAATTACCGTGGAATCAGCTTAACGAATATAGTGTTCAAAATATTGGCTTCAATCATACTTCGACGCCTAACTAAAGCTCGTGAAGAGCAAACTAGAGAGAACCGAGGTGATTTCAGACCTGGACGTGGCTGTATAGACCAAATATTCACACTTCGGCAGGTTCTGGAACATAGACACACTTTTAGACGCCCAACAATAGTTGTATTCCTTGACCTTAAGGCGGCATTTGACTCCATCGATCGTAAGGTTATGTGGAAATGTCTGTCATTGAAAGGCGTACCAGAGAAGTACATTAACCTTATACAAGCTCTCTACTCGAACACCACATGTCGAGTCAGAGCTTATAGAGGATTGTCATCAGAACTGATTACCTCAAGTGGTGTTCGTCAAGGTTGTCCGCTTTCCCCATTTTTATTTAATTTTATCATTGATATACTTTTAGAGTTGACATTTTCATCGTCTGACTTCGGCGGGGTTGACCTCCTTCCAGGTGATAAACTAGCTGACTTAGAATATGCAGATAATATAGTTCTCTTAGGCGAAGATGCTGATAAAATGCAGAATCTTTTGACTACCTTAAACAAGAATGTAAGGATGTTTGGGATGCGATTCTCTCCACCCAAATGCGAAATGTTACTTCAGGATTGGCTTGATTTGACACCGAAGTTAGTGATAGGGAGTGAGGCAGTTGAATGTGTTGACCGCTTCACTTATCTTGGCAGCCTCATCAGTTCTGACGGTCTGGTGTCTGCTGAAGTCTCTGCGCGTATACATAAAGCTCGATTAGCTTTTGGGAATTTGCGTCATCTGTGGCGTAGGCGAGACATCCGACTACTGACCAAAGGACGCGTCTACTGCGCAGTAGTTCGGTCCGTCTTACTTTATGGATGCGAAACATGGCCATTAAGGATAGAGGATATTCGTAGGCTCCTGGTATTCGATCATAGATGTCTTCGAAGCATTGCTCGTGTTTTCTGGGACCACCGAGTAAGCAATACGTGGGTTAGGAATAGAGTACTAGGTAGATACGGTAATCCTATTGCTGAAGTAGTAAATATTCACCAGCTAAGGTGGTTAGGACATGTGTTACGTATGCCTGACCACCGCCTACCTCGACGAGCAATGCTGTCTGGTGTAGCAGTAGGCTGGAAGAAAGCTAGGGGCGGCCAAACCAAAACATGGCACCAGTCCATGAAGTCATTGACAATTGGGCTGAGCCATGTTAATAGGTGCAGACTACCTGGTTGGGGTCCGCGTGACGCTCGTAATAAATGGCTAGAAACTTTGTGTGATATGGCTCAAAATCGTTGTCAATGGCGCAGGTGCATCCACTCCTTGTCTTCCTCCAAATTCTAAGTTTCTGGACTTATCATAATTTTCTCTTTACTGAATCATATTTTCTTAAATCTTATCTGCGATCTCTATTCCCTTCCATTAATACTAACTCTGTCACTACCTCCCCTACTCTGGGATTTGATCCGATAATTTAATCTCTATCTGCTAATTGAGGCATGGCAACTTGAACTTATGTACGCATGTACCAAGTTCTACGTTGTAACTGTCTGTATCTGTCTGTACCACGTATGCCCAATTACTGGCTACCTCGAAGCGCGATGTTGATTGACGTTGAACATGGAAGTAAGAAAGTTAGGATCGAGAAAATCAAGTCGTGGCACCATTTCATGAAGTCCTTGACTGTTAATATGAACCGTGTTATCAAGCACAGACAACTTGGTTATGATCTGCACAACTAGCGTAACCAATGGTTGGAAAGTGGTAACATAACTCGAAATCGGCGTAAGTGTACTCACGCTTTAATCTCACTCAAACTCCGAGTTAAAAATTATTTTATGGCTTTCTTTTCACGAACTGACTCTTTTTTCTTGAATCCTATTCTCTGTCCACTCTTTTTATCATCATTAGTGTTATTTTATTAATGTGACGTTCATCTTGCTGTGCAAACGGAGTGTGACAACTTGGACCAAGCTATGTTTTACGTGATTGATTGACTGAATGGTACACAATTGAGATCAATTTCTGACGAATTTGAACAATAGATGGAAAATAGTCTGGAAGTATACTGAAGGTAAGCCTACCTCGACTTTGGGGACCCAATCAGTATCCTACTTCACACACAATTGTAATGATTAACAATTCCGAGGAGAATGATATAGTCGTAATAATCGTTTCCTAAACCAAACAGCATTTGACTATGAGCTGTCCATCTAAATGGAACAGTATAAACTCGGAAAGATAGGGACACACAGAGATGCCTTTTGACATTTCCGTTTATGCCCACACTGCAGTTCGGATGAAGAATTTGACAGACAGTTCATTAACCTTTTTCAAAAAATTAGATACTCAGATATAGAAGTCATAACAGAAGATTTTAAGGCCCAAGTTAGTGGGTTAAATTAAGCTGAAAAATGTTTTAGTATTTTTAGCATACCGGTCCAACGAAAGTACATTAGAGACCATCTTCAACAATGTTCAGATTACCGCTTGTTCTTAACAAGCACAAACTTCAAGCAACCTGGTGACTAACATTAACACAACGATGGACACATACAGATCATGTCAGCAGGGACGATCGGTGAAGCCTCTTCGAGGAATGCCGCTTATTCTAGAGCACGTTTAGGACTCTGACCAGACCCTCGTGAGAACATGCATCTCTATGCGTATTACTGGATGTGGAAAGGTCACAACTAGAAGATCCATTAGATGAAAGTTCGTGTGCGAAAAAGGCAGGAATGGATTTAGAGAAAAGTTAGCTAAGCCCTTAGTCGATCATACTCAGAAGGTCCATTCTGAAAACTTGGAACGATTTCAGAGCGGCTGTAAATGCATCAGTGATTTCTACATCCAACTTAATTATAAAGGATTGAAAAGGCCAATAGATTTTCAAAACCTCTATTGGCTCTAAAGGCTTGAAAACATATTGCAGAGGGCTTGGAGAACGGAGAGCGACAACTTAGACGTAGACTAATAAATTGTCTACGCAAGGATAGCGAACAGTAGTGAGTGACAAGGGCAAAAGTGATAGAAAATCCTACTTAAATTTCTGAGTGTCGTAACAGTGAATATGCTTCACAGTAATCTTTCAATCATAACTAGTCTTACAGTACCCATAATCCCAACTGTGTTTCGTTAGTAGGTTATCTTTGAATTTGTTTGACGTCAATTTACCTGAAGTACGTGACAAGTGTGTTAATCTACTTTCTACAGAAACTTTTCAACGTCGAATATTCGGATGATATTATTTTACTGCGAGATAACAAAAAATCCATCCAAATCGTGTTTCACTAGTTAACAAGTGGTTTCATAGGTATAGCATGTACTTCGCATTATTCGAATGTAAAGTACTTTTGTATGAGAGGTAGATTAGTCAGTAATGACGAATTTAACACATGCGTATACATCGAAGTTGCCATACCACTCTAGCAAGACCAGATCAAATTTATGAGAGTAACACGACAATAGAATACAACAGGGAAATAATAAACCGATGTGGAAGAATCATGGGACTTCAGATCAACAAGAGGACAAAAAGTAAGTACACCTGTGTCACTGTGACCGATTCTGAGTTGTCACTCAGTGTTTCACTGACCGTTATTATCACAACAAGCAGGAGTCCGTACCTATTCTCACCCTTTGTGGCAAGCTGTTATAAATAATCGGAAAGTCCATGTATCTAGGTAGCTGTGCAAGTGTCGGTGACATAACAGAAGAAATCAATTTATGTATTATGGAAGGCAAATCGGTCTATGCCGATCTGAGCAATTGGTGACGCTGTTGTGATATGAATCTGACTATAAAAGGTCGGGGTAAAAAGGCGTCGATGATGCTAGTTCTGTTCTATTCTTGCAAAATCTGCTCTCTGTGGGCTGAAGATGTTCGGAGCTTACCTATGCTAGACTATCGTTGTCTCTGAAGGATTGGTGATATTCGGTGGCAACATCATGCTAGTAATGCTGAGGTTAGGCATAGTGATGACGACTCAGTTAGCATCACCATCTCAGAACATCGGCTTAGGTAGTTTGGTAATGTTTTACGAATGTCACCCTAGCGGCCTCCACATCGTGTATCATTTGCTGACGCTGAAGTTGGTTGGAAATACAGTGGTCATTTTGTGACCTGAAGATGCAAAATATAAGATGGATGGGACCGGCTTCTACCGACCCATTGTGACCTCCTGGTTAGGGTCCTAAAGATAATTCGAATCAGTGGTTTGAGACCCTTTTAGATACGGCTCAGAATAAAGCCAGTGGTGGTCTTGCGGCAGTTTCCTAATAAACTCATAAATAAAATGTGATGACATTTTCCTAATTGAACGAAGTACTTCTTGAATGTATTTTTATTCAAAATGTATCTCCTACCTTGTATTTCGTTTCGTTGTCCTACTAAATCTTACCTTTTGATTATGATCACCTCCCCTTTCATTTTTGCACAAAATTATATTTGTGATACATAAAATCTTGATGCCGATTTGTACCAAACTTTATGCTCAAATAAACAAAGACTAACAGATTATTTAAAATACTTATTTAGAGAATTAATCCAAAACATTGATGTATTCCATGGACCTTATGTTTTGAAGACGTCTTAAAAATAATAATGCACAGGGAAAATAATATTTACACTCAAATGTGAAACGAAATTAGGCTCAAGTGTGATATTTTATGTTAAAATAACGGTAACGGGAGGCTGACGTAAGCTTCAAGAACTGGATTGAAATACATTCAAGATATTGGGAAGGAGTCATGAAAGTTCAAAGTATGGTTCTGGTTGATAATGAATGTAGACAAAATGCCTGTTACATACAACAAAGTAAATACAAGAGTAAGTTAGCAGCATAGAACCTACGTCTTTTTGGAGAACAAATCGCACAAAATCCCGAAACTCATCAGACCAGTTACCTCCAACTAGTCGTGGGGCATCATTTGAAGCAATCTGATAAAGTGCAGCCATTGGGTTGGTAGCGCTGAAGTAAGGGGGTTCCAACTCCGCTATCAAGAAAAAATTATTGATGTTAAACGTTAGAAAATGTTTGAAAACTAGGTGGATCTCTGGTGTTGTGATGACTGTAAATCAGTCTGTTACTAGTATTCTGAATGAACTCAGTAGTAAACTAAGAGCGAAGAGTGGGTGATTCATTTCTTTTAAGGACAATTATTAATCTTTATATTACGACCAAATAAGTCTAATGCACCATCACAGAAACAAAGGTATTTCAATGAGGAAACATTTGTTGAGGCTATATGATCGTATTAACTGATATGGTAGCCTACTTTGTTGAATTCCCTTTATTTAGTGTTTATATGTACGTACAATATACAGAACATGTAATCAGCTGAAAGAGTTCAGCAATGGAGTAGACACGGTGCTCAACGTTAAAAGCTTGTGTTTAGAGCAACATCATAGGAGCTTACATTTCTGTTTATTGTGAAGGTTATTTACAAACCACAATTAAGCACCTGGATAGTGGGAATTTCTAATAATCGAAAGACTGATCGTCATACAGAACTAGGACTTCGATCTGCACAATACCTACTTCAATTTGTGATATTGAGCCTTGCTATGCATACAACATACTCACAGTTAATGGGTAAAATCGTATTACTTAAACCACTCTACATCTTGCACACAATTACAAACAAATATTCAAAGTTAGAAAAACTGAATAACATATTTGTCTAGAAGTTTTCTACATTGCCCAATAAATTGGGTTGTTCATATAGGCAGTATTGCTAGCGAAATGTACACACGACTTTAAGGTAAAAGCAAGTAAGTCATGTTAACTCCATCTTCATTGAGTAATATGCACTTGACCCTAGAGAATAAGATGGTATTACGAGTTAAAAAGTAATAATTACTTAAGCAGTAAAAGCCTAGATAGATTGTGTCAGTAAATACAAGTTGTACAAATGAACAAAACTAAGAAGAGAAACGAACTATACTAACTTTCATGGATCAGAGTTAAAGTATGTAGCTCACAGTTAAGATATTGAAAACCAGATTAACAAAGTAAATTATTGAGTAACTAGGATGGCAACACACGATAATAGGTAAAACAGACCATGGTAAATGCATTCAAAAAGAATGATAAAACAGGATAGACAAGTATGTAGTAATAGCCTTGCATTATTCAGCTCAGGAAGTGAATTAGTGCTACTGATTGCACATAGGTGTAATGACAGTATGTTTTGAGGGCAACCGACATTTTTGGTGACGATGTCTACAAAAAGTAAGAGGTCAGTTAATCAAGAACGCGGAAAAGGGTCAGTCATAGGAACAGCACATAAGTCGGCGAAGGATACAGTATATCACACATCTCAAAAGGTACTTGACCAATAATAAATCAAATACAAGTTGTCACAAAGACAGACATGTGACAAGTATCAAGCAGATGCTACTTAATAACTGTTGCAGAGAATACCAACACTAATCCTGCATCTTATTTTGACTTTACAAAATAATTCTCAACGTGTATACTTGAGGAATATTACACGAATCAACGCCATTATTTTGCATGTTAACTAGAAAGTATTGTTTTTGACTAATGTTTATACCCCCAAATCAGGTTACCTTTATTTAGTAATAAATTTGGCAACGTTTTTCCTTATGCCACCTAAATCAAAGTAATCCGAGACTTAATACAAACCGGAGATTAAATTACATACAACGAAGGATCTGATATTTATATGCACTCAAGTTATTACAACAGCAGGATGAATGCAGAACATGTGGTATTAACGTGATAAGTCATAAAGTGCATTAGACATAGGGAGTACGATTCGACAAAATTAATGCAGAGAAAGAGAACGATTTTAAAGCCTTGATTTGAAGGGAAAACAAAAGGTGAGTCTATCTGCACTATTGTGAACAATATGGGTCCATGTCGCTCATTTTCTATTACTGGCTAACAGTCGTAATGACCAAATCAAGCAATATATACCCACTAACACAACTCAGGTTGATAGGCAAGGACTTAATGGACAGAAAGAAAAGCATAAAATAAGTTCAAGTTAACAATTTGAGGGAAGACAGGGAATAAATGTACATTTATGACTAGTATTAAAAACTAACCCATTTCAATACAGGTGATTCCCAGAGACCACACATCTACTCGAACGTCATATATGCCTTGTTCCATAGCTAAAATGACTTCGGGTGCAATCCAAAACGGTGTTCCCACGAAACTGTTAGCTGGACTGACAAAGCTGGCTGACCCGAAATCACCTATTTTTACGCCACCAGAGTCAGTAAGCAAAATATTAGCTGCTTTGATGTCCCGGTGAATCCTCTTTTCAGAGTGCAAGTAGTCAAGACCAGTTAATACTTCCTGAACGATACAGGCGATTTCGTCCTCACGAAGAGGTTTTTTATGTACTAACAGCAATTCTTAATTTGGAATAATAACCTACCTTCCAAAACATCGGCAACTGAACCAATGCAGTATTCCATAACTAACTATAAAAGAATGATATAGTAATACCGACCATGCATACCCATGGAGTTTGATCTTTCATGAAACACCCTTTAGGTAAGACACAGTTCCTATGTGAAAGGTGGGAAAGGAATTTTATTTCCCTAACAATATCATTCCATTCTTCTTCAGACTTCTTACGCTTAGTATCAACCTTAAGCTCCTTAATGGCTACTACTTCACTTGTAGTGCGACTCCGCGCCTATAATAAATAAATAGGTAGGAAATGTGCATACATAATAGACTGCCCCAAAACTTCCGCAACCAATTTGCCGGAAGTCAGTGAACACAGTCGTCGGATCCTCATGATTGAAATATTTTGACAGCTCAGGGTCCTTGAAAACAGTTGTTCTGAGAGATCTAGGCATCGAGTTCTCATTCGTTGAGAAAATGGAAGCACTCCTGGCTGACGTCAGCCAAACTTTAAACTTTTATTGACCCACCTTAATGTTATATCGGAAGACTGACAAACAGAACGTTTAAACTAATGCAGAAACCATAATGACAATCTGGTTGGTTCGGATGGACGTGTTTGGCGGGCGAATGAACAGACATTAGGGTTTGGGTTTAGTTCCACAAAACACATGAAAGGTTAATTTGCTGTAAATATAGACCTTGATCATTATTATATACAGGAATTTCAGAGTGCTCTTCCTATTGTTGCCTCATATTACAGCCGTTCTTCAACTTTCACTTATCGGAATAATAAAACTTAAAAAAAATTAAGTTGTTAAGTATTCATAGATAATGATATGAGGTTAACTACTCATGTTAATTCTCATAAACCGTAGTACCGTCAAGGTCCGAACATATCGAAATGAGACACTATACTTCATATTCTGGTAGACGACTCTATTAATTCACGAACAGATACAAGGAACGAAACTCCAGACGTTATCAAATCGACCTTTCTTAGAGTGCACTATCAACTGACTGATTGCAGATGGAACGAAGACATAAGGCATATTAATGCGAGAATCATAGCTCAGTTTACGGTAAACCAGTACTAGGTCCATTCTGAGCCAACAGTAAAACCCGGAACCAGACAGAAAACAACGAGACGCGAGAGAAAAGAAGTCACTTGAGCTACGCTTCGTCGTCATAATAATGTTGGATATTGGACGACACTGTAAGAAGGCTGAAGTGTTTTATTTTATTTTTATAAGATAGGTCAGAGAGATATTCTGCAATTGTAGACCTCATGGATTGAGTAAGTTCTTAGTAAATCACCATTTATGAGACGAAGATTCACTGTTTGATTCCTATATACCATTTGAAGTCTCATTCAACTTCAAAAACTTTTGGAAAACAGCCCACAAAATCTGGAAGCTTTGCACAGCAACCATCCTGCAGTAAATTGTAGTTTAAAGGTCGCTACTGACTATGACTCCTAAATTCCTATAATCAGTGGTTTCCTGTGACGATATCCCGTTCAGTTCGTGTCACTGAAGATCATCACAGTTACCGATAGGTATTAATAATAATGACAATTTAATTTCTAGTTGTATGAGCAAACCGTTTCCACTGACATCCTCAAAAAATATCAGACCATAATGAGGGGGGATTGAGTTGATACTCGAGTGACTTAGACTGTGATAAATAAGCGTCTGGAGTCAGAGTGTATAGTAATGTAATGTTACATCCGGGTCTGTAGATAATGATGAGAAATAGAAAGGTTATGTATATTCAATTATGGCAGTTGAACGTTAAGCATTTTGAAATTCCAGACTGTAAGGAGCAATAAATTTGTACACACGGAGTGCAGCATTTCTGAAGACTGGTGTAACTGCTGACAGAGTCAGATTGTTTAAAAGTTTATGAACAGCGGTTAACGAACGTAGTTTTTACGAAATCAACCATCTGGAGATGTTTTGGGAGTAGGTTCCGGAGAATGAGGTCAGTTTCAGTACTATTTCCTGCGGAATATGGGTCTATATTCAGTTCACTTGATAGTTATATATTTAAGGATACTGAAGAAAAAGTGCAAAAAAGACGAGCAGCATAACCAACAAGTTACATAGGGGTTAAATGGTAGACATTAGGAGGAATTCACCATGTCATGTCAAATATTCAAATAACCAAGCAATCAAAATTATTACTAGGAGTTATATGATCGTTCAAGACTATCAGATACACAACAATGATGAATGAAATAACAAAGCGTGGCTGATGGTGACATTTGGAGGGAGGGTGGCCAAAGATAATGTACAAAGTTAAAGCAAAAAGGGTGCAATATTAAGAAATATAGTTGTTTAAATTTACTGGTTATCTTAAGACGTCGGCACATTCGTCGAGAGTGTAGGAGTCTATGTGTGCATGTCTTATGTAGCGTCAAGGCAGCTAGTACATTGATATTATTGAAAATTGTCTGGTTGGATTGTTGTATGTAGCTAGGCCACCAAACTTCCTGCGTATAAGTGGTCGTAAGTGTCGTGGAGTGAAGTGGTAGCCAATATAAGTTCGAAAACTTGTTTATATCTTATGAAGCCAAAAAAACTTGTACTAGTGTAATTAACGCTGAATTATCAAGTATTCTGGTTGGTTAGATAATATATGCATACAATCACAAGTGTTGTTACTGTTAATTTGGCTTCTGCGATAAGAATAACTAGTATTGTGAAGGCTTATGATCGTGACCAATCAGGCTCATCCGAATAGCTTATTTGGCAGTCTATACAGAAAAGTACCACCACATTCGGGTGTGAGCCAGAGTCATAGAGAAACCGATGGGAACAAGCATGGTCATTTATATTTCATTTGGCGCTTCACATATGGCCAAACGATAAACTTATGCAATAAACTCTGCACCGCAAACATTAGTGATGCATGTTCCGGCGTTATGGGACACTTTTAAGTTTCTTCTTGCTTGTTAGCCGTTAACTGAGGCGTGGTGACTTTCTAGACGCCCAGTTTCGGGGATGGATGGTGTAGTGGATTCGACCTTAAAAGCTTGCATTCTAGACAGGCTGCTCTGAGGCGGTTGATGCTGTTTTATTAGTGGCCATTTTTGTCGATGACATAGTACCCTTATTTTCGCTTAGAAACCTTGTATGGCTCTTCGTAGGTTGTGCCGAGAGGTTGGCGTAGAGCATTGTCATGGACAATGTAGTGGACAAAGACGTCTGTCCGTTACTGTTGAGTTTAGACTAGTTTATATGAGTGCATAGCATTTATAAGCCGGTTCATACATGAGTTGAGACTAGGGTTTGTCGAAGTCGAAGCGGTTTCTACGAATTCGTCTGTTAGTCAAAGTGTGGTTCCGTAGACCAGTTCGACAATATTCCATCCAACATCTGATTCCACATTGCTGCGAATTCCTAATAAAACTAATAGTAGAACACGGTCTTAAGTTAGACAAGAGCACTGGTCTATAGGGGAATGTACATGGCTGAAAGTGTTGCTTGCAGGTGTCGATGAAGTCTTTCCACTAAGCCGTTAGATTGTGGGTGGTAGGCAGTTATTCTGGAGCGCGTAATTCTGAGAACTCTGTACAGAGAGTGGAACAATCCAGATTCAAACCGACGTCTACGGTCTCTCATTACAGTGAATGAGCAATCAAAGTTTGCTGTCCATCATCCGACTAAAGTGTGAGCATTCGTTTCACTTTTTATGTCTTTCAATAGAACTGCTTCTGGCCGGAGTGTGAATCAGTCCGCTGATGTTAAAAGATAAAAGAATCTGTTCAATTCCGGTCAAGGTCCTTCTAAATCAAGGTGGACATGGTCGAGTCGAGCGTTAGAGGTTTGGAAAGTGCAAAGAGAGCGCTTATCAATAATAATAATAATTTACAATCATAATTGTTACAAGTCACCGACGCTCTGTATGAAATTCCCTTCAGACAAGTAATTTTCACAAAAGTCTCACCTTGTCTTAATATCAGCTGTACTTACTTAGATAAATACTTCCCACCCTATAGAATGGTAACTAAACTTAGGAACGGTCAATTTGGGCATGCCAACAACCCAGGCGTCAACAGATAATATGCACACTTACTCCAAGTGGTACTAGCAAATATAAAAATACTAGCAATACCCTCTAAGGCTGCTCTCATTCTAAACAACTCACTCCAGATCTACTAGATTATGAGCAACTATCAGAAGCTAGCCAAGTATTAACCGGTCCACATACGACTATGCGCAATGAACTAAAGAAACTTGACTGTATATCTCAATGATATCCTAAGGTGCCATGGCACACCGAAACCCAAGCCCACAATGGCATGCAGACTCTGTCCATGACATCAGAGCAAAGAAAAAGCAAGACTTCCCCTACGCTTCAGGATTCCGAACCTTCACTACGAAAAATGTTTCACTACGGACTAACCAGAGCCCTTTGTAAATAACTACAAAACCAAGCTGGACTACGAAGCAGAAAAGACATCTCAAGCTAGTTGACATTTTACAGTTCGCGTTAAATATTGGGGAGACATATTTCGTCGTAAACCAACCCCATGTGCAGTGAAGTACTACCAAGGACAATCGCGGTAGATCTAAGCACCATATCTTTATTAGGGCAGGACGCAGTCTCAATCTCTTAACGACTCGTCAGTACACACTTTATGTCGCTAAAATGTGCAGTCCGCATATAACTCGAAACCCGAACTAATGTACTTGGACTTCTCAACAATAAAAATTAGCATAAAGACAGGGCGAGGCACACCTACAAGATATTTATAAACATTGCGCAGCAGGCTTATTACACCCATACCATTGTCCTTGCATTTCCTTTTAGCAGTCACATGCTCACATCAAATTTGTGCACACAACTAATAAGCAACCCTCAAACTCTAGTGCATCAGTTGAACACGATCCTACCTTCGACCTCAGCTACAAAATAATCCGCGGGGACTTTAATCTCCCTGAAGTCGTTTGGAGCACATTCTCTGGCCCGACATTTTATGAAAGTGTAATCAGACATATCAATATACGCGGATGGAAACAAAATGTGTATTTGCCTAATCGCAACAACAACACCCTCGACTTGATATTCTGTCAAAATACGGAGCCGATATCCATAGGATATGGTGAAAACTTTACAACAGTGACCACAACAGTCTTATGCAACCTGCCGTTCCTTATGAAAGGTAGTGAGTACAGAACGACTTGTAAGCGTTTTCAGTATAGAGACTTTGCGCATGCTGACTGGGGAACTTTCCGAAATTTGGTTAGATGCTTTGAATGGGCCTGTTTCTTTAGTAGTAACAGCATTATCGAAACACCGGAAACATTCCATCATGACATAAAGCCCTTAATAGACACTGTAGTGCCAGCAAAAACGGGCTATACAGCAATATACCTTTACATCAACACTCAAGCTAAAGCCAAGATGCATAAACTAAAAAAAGGTACTTCACCTCCAATGACTTAGCTGCTCTAAATCAAATACACTATTAACTAGAACAACTAAGATGTCAATATAAAGCTCGCCAGAAAAATGAAGAATGTATAGCACTCAACGGTGCATCCGAATCTCTAAAACTATCCAATCTATTAGAAAAACGCTTGAATAAAACTGAGAATTATAGTATTCATTCAATACTGCAAAATGGAGTCCCCTACGACTACCTACAAGTTATACGCGAACTTATCAGCGAATGGTTCGCAAATAACAAAAACACAATTGAAACTCCGGACGTTAATTTAGACAGTATGTGTAATACAACGCTAAGTACTATAACATTTAGCTTAAAAAATATCAGTGAAGCTACAAGAACGTTTAAGCCATCAATATTTTACAGGCATGCTGGATCAGACTTACTTATTCTCCTACTTAAACTATTCACACTCTTATTAGAAGTAGGAACTTATCGTGAAGTCTGAAAATACTCCTATATACTCTCTAAACCTAAAACAAGAGCACCGGATCTAGTCCAGAACTACTGACCAATTAATATCATGCCAGTGATCTCACGAGTAATGGAGTAGGTAATCAAGGGTCGAACATCTGACTACCTACTAAATGGAGGTTTAAGTAGTGCCTCCTAGTATGGCTTTCTCAAAAGAAGATCATCCGCCGCATGTCTCAATGATCACTTTGTCGAGATTACTCAAAACCGTGGCCAGATGAAGTTAGTGATAATACTATATCTCGAAATAAAAGAGGCCTTCATCAGGGTGCCACATAATCTACTAATCTGAAAGCTTTGGTCCATAGGAATCACTAATCTTCTACTAGGGGTGGTTCAAGTCATTTGTCACAAACTGATACCAGGTAACGAATGTATGCACTGCGACGTCGGTACCACGACTCACAACCTGCGGAGTTATGCAAAGTAGTGTTCTATGGCCTCTACTCTTAATTGTATATATCAATAATATATTAGGGTGCTTCATAAAAGGAAAGCCATATCTGTATGCTGATGACTTAAGAGTAGTCTATACAAATGAAAAACAGGACGTAGCACATTTAATCCAAAATATCCAGGACGAGCTAAATAACCTAGATATATGGTGCTCAGATCGGTGTCTGAAATTCAATACTTAGAAATGTGGGCGGATATGTGTGGGGGGGACCCAAGACTTGAAATGCAACCTATACTTAGTGACCGTACACTTCCTAAACAATTTTGTAACCTACCTAGGAATACAACAGTCTCACAACTTTAACTTCTCTGAGTACATTTCCGCCAAACCGTCCAAATCACGACTCCTAAGCTTCATCCTAAGGAACTTTTACCAAAATGAGTCAAGACTCACTCTCTTCAAAATATGTGCAAGACCTATTCATGAGTACTGTTCCTTCCTACTTAGCAATCTACGAACGAGTGACAAACCAAGAGTAGAGAGTGTGTAACTCTACCTAACACGCAAAGTGTTTAAAAACAGTTTTAAAACTGACTACAAGATTAGGTGTCGTATGCTCGAACTCGAACCACTTTGGAGAAGGAGACTAAGAACAGACTTAATCCTCTTCTGTAAACTGCTACACAGTATGAGCCATACCCCCACTAATGTTGTGTACCGTGCCAACTCTCGACAGTATTATCTGAGAAACAAACTCTCTCAAGTCGAAACTGAAAAACACAAAACGAAAGCTTGTTCAAACTTTTACTTGACTAGGTATGGTCAAATATGGAACAAACTATCAGCGAAGTATGCATGGCAGACAATCTCTCAGTATTTTCTGAAGCTACTTAATATGCTTCTTAAAGATATTAGCTTCCTGGCTAATGAAACCATTTATTCGAACACACCGGAAATCATAGGACTCCTTAATATCTGAAATTAATTGGATATCAAAGGCAAAGCGATGACGTTTCTGAGTAAAAGATATCTATAGACATCTGAACTTTCATCAATACTTCACCTACCAGAAATAAAACGACTTATAATCAATTGGATCATGTTTTGGACCATCTATATATCTGTGCATTGCACACAAAAATTCCTTTTCTCCCTCTCTTCTTTTTAGTTTACCCGAATATCAACCTTGCAGACTCCAATATCTCTGAGTGGATTTCCACCGAACTTAGTATCTTGATACTAAGGAACATCCAGAACCAGAACCTAGTGAGTTCGCACATTTTACTCTCCATTTACTCTTAGTCAGTTTACTGTTTATTACTGTATCATCAGAATACTAATTAAACCTACTACTCGAATGGCTTGCTAGTCTCCTAATACCTATAGCACTACTATCACTAAGCTAGTTTATTGTAAACACTTGTATAGCCACCAGATACTATACTCTTTTCTTAACTGATCCCTGTCATACTAATGCTGTAGCAGTTAGGTATATGGTTTCAATTTAGTGGCCTTAGAAGTCTACATGACATGTAATAAGATGCCTGATCAGGAAAGGTTGGCCGAAACAGAACAAGTGTCGTTGAGCATCTAGTGAGACAACATGATTCCCACCAAACCAGTAAATTTATGAGCCTAACATTATAAAAGAAGAGAGGGTGGAGTTTTCGGCCAGTAGACATGATAGTGTGGGAGAACTTCAAACTCCCTTTTCTGCAGGGAGGAATCTGCCTTATGTTTACAGCTACTTACTACCGTCCTAACATAAGCGAACATTCAGTAGTGACGTTTGAAGTGCTCTAATATGTGCTACTCGGACTCACGCACACAAAGTATAATTGGCCCTACCTATCTAACAGAACGTCTTACTGCAAGAAAATCCAAACCTCTACACTACAGACTCTGATGCTGATACCTAATAAGTTAATATTAATAAAGATTTTGTACATACATATACATTTGATGCATCTAGTGACACATACTGGACTAAATTAATAATCATGAAGTTCCATTCGTAACTAACTCCGCCTGTAGCCCCTAGGGTTGCTGCCGGTCCCAAGCCCGGATAAAGGAGGAGGGTTGGGCATGGGGCTAGCAACCCCATCCCGTAAAACAACAAACGTGCTAAAAAAACGCTAACCAGTAAAAACCTTTATAACCATTTTTACTCTGCCCTGGGAGTTGGAAGGTGTGTTATGACGCCTCATGGTGAAAGCCGAGTTTCTTCGGAAGCCACGAGGCCGATGTCTCTTCTGACAACCAGAGCAACAATTAATATAAGTACATGGAATGTCCGCACGCTGTGGAAAACAGGGAGGACCATGCAAATAGCTGAAGAAATGAGAAGATACAACCTGAAGATACTTGGAATAAGCGAAACGCATTGGGTGCAAGCTGGACAGCAACGGTTATCCTCGGGAAATGTGCTTTTATACTCCGGCCACGAAGAAGAAAACGCCCCCCACACACAAGGAGTAACATTGGTGTTATCCCAAGATGCATGGAAGGCTCTTATAAGATGGGAGCCTCATGGACTTAGGATCATCACAGCATCCTTCAAGACGAAGAAGAAAGGGATTGCAATGAATGTCATCCAGTGCTACGCACCCACCAATGACAGCCACGAAGACGACAAAGACCAGTTCTATGCGAGGCTGCAGTCAATCATCGAGAAATGTTCAGCCAAGGACCTGACCATTCTGATGGGCGACTTCAACGCCAAGGTCGGAGTGGATAACACCGGGTATGAAGACATCATGGGACAACATGGACTGGGAGAAAGGAATGATAACGGTGAGAGGTTTGTAAACTTATGTGCCTTCAACAAAATGATTATAGGAGGCACCATTTTCTCCCATAAACGTATACACAAAATTACATGGGTTTCACCGGACCACATCACGGAGAACCAAATCGACCACATCTGCATCAATAAGAAGTTTAGAAGGACCATGGAAGACGTAAGAGCAAGGAGAGGAGCCGACATAGCTTCAGATCACCATTTAGTGGTAACTAAAATGAAACTGAAGCTGAGGAAGCACTGGACAACTGGAGCAGCAGTATTACACAAGTTTAATACAGCCCTTCTCCGGGATACTAACAAACGCAACGAATTCAAATTAATTCTCACCAACAAGTTCCAGGCATTTCATAATCTACTAGAAAAAGGTGGAACTAATATGGAAGACAACTGGAAAGAGATTAAGGGAACAATAACCTCAACATGTCAGGAGGTTTTGGGTCTCAAGAAACAACACCAAAAAGAGTGGATTTCTGTTAGTACTTTGAACAAGATCCAAGAAAAGAGGAACAGAAAGACAGCGATCAATAACAGTCGGACAAGAGCAGAGAAAGCCAAGGCACAGGCCGAATACACCGAAGTCAACAAGCAACTGAAGAGGAGCATCAGGTCGGATAAACGGAGATTTGTTGAGGACCTAGCAATGACAGCGGAAAAAGCTGCAAGAGAAGGAAATATGAGGCTCCTATACGATACAACGAAGAAGTTAGCTTGGAAATTCAATAAGCCAGAACGGCCAATCAAGAAGAAGGCTGGCAAACCAATCACTGAAGTGCATGAACAACGGAACAGGTGGGTAGAGCACTCCCAAGAACTCTTGAATAGACCAGCCCCACTGAACCCACCAGTCATCAAAGCAGCAGCCACGGATCTCCCTATAAGCACAGACCCACCAACAGTCGAAGAAATCAAAATGGCCATCAGACAGATCAAAAGTGGCAAGTCAGCAGGACCAGACAACATACCGGCGGAGGCACTGAAGACAGATATAGAAGCAACTTCAAAGATACTCCACATTCTCTTCAGTAAGATTTGGGAGGCAGAACAAGTTCCAGCAGACTAGAAAGAAGGGTACCTCATCAAGATACCAAAGAAAGGTGATCTCAGTAATTGTGAGAACTACAGAGGCATTACCCTATCTTCAGTACCAGGAAAGGTCTTCAACAGAGTGTTATTGAACAGATTAAAGGACCCAGTCGACGGCCAACTCCGAGATCAACAGGCTGGATTCCGTAAAGATCGATCATGTACCGATCAAATCGCTACTCTACGGTTCATTGTTGAACAATCAATTGAAT
This sequence comes from Schistosoma mekongi, assembly GCA_034768735.1. Classification (NCBI taxonomy): domain Eukaryota; kingdom Metazoa; phylum Platyhelminthes; class Trematoda; order Strigeidida; family Schistosomatidae; genus Schistosoma; species Schistosoma mekongi. The sequence goes on from CM068306.1 coordinate 33,661,363, forward strand.
GGAATTCACCACTTTACATCAACTTCATCGACTATGAAAAAGCATTCGACAGCGTGGATAGGAGAATATTATGGAGCCTTCTACGACATTACGGCGTACCCGAGAAGATAGTCAACATCATACGAAATTCTTACGACGGACTACATTGTAAAATCGTGCATGGAGGTCAGCTCACAGATTCATTCGAAGTGAAGACCGGTGTCAGACAAGGCTGCTTACTCTCGCCCTTCCTCTTCCTACTGGTCGTCGACTGGATCATGAAGACTGCAACATCTGAAGGCACTCTCGGAATACAATGGACAACATCGACGAAACTAGATGACTTGGTCTTTGCAGATGACCTAGCTCTTCTTTCTCACACACATCATCAAATGCAGAAGCAGACCAACAATATAGCAGCAGCCTCAGCAGCAGTAGGCCTCAACATACACAAAGGGAAAAGCAAGATCCTCCGATACAAAACAACAAACACTAACCCAATTACACTTAACGGAGAAATTCTGGAAGACGTTGAGACATTTACATATTTAGGCAGCATCATCGATAAACAAGGAGGGTCTGATTCGGTTGTGAAGGCGCGGATTGGTAAGGCAAGGCCAGCATTTCTACAACTGAAAAGTATCTGGAACGTAAACCAACTGTCAGTCAATATAAAAGTCAAAATTTTCAACACAAATGTGAGGACAGTCCTGTTGTATGGAGCTGAAACTTGGAGAACTACGAAAAGTATCCTTCAGAAGATACAAGCATTTATAAACAACTGTCTGCGTAAGATTCTTCGGATCTGTTGGCCAGATACCATCAACAACAACCTGTTGTGGCAGAGAACTAATCAACTTTCAACCGAGGAAGAAATTAGGAAAAGACGCTGGAGATGGATTGGACACACACTGAGGAAACCATCAAACTGTGTCACAAGACAAGCACTGACTTGGAATCCTAAAGGCCACAGAAACAGAGGAAGACCCAAGAACACATTGCGTCGGGAATTGGAAACAGACATGAAGAGAATGAACAGCACTTGGGAAGAGCTAGAAAGGAATGCTCAGGACAGAGTTGGCTGGAGAATCCTGGTGGGCAGTCTATGCTCCACTTGGAGTAACAGGCATTGATTGACTGATTGATCCCTTCGTAACTACCGCAACCATTAAGAATCTACCCATTATTAAACCTCACCTTCCATAGAAACCTGCTCTGAACCCTACTACTGTACCCTTTCGTAATACCCAACCTGTCAAATATAGCGAACTAGCACTTCTAGACCCCGTGATATTTCGCAAAAGGTTGAACATCTACATTTTCCGTCATAATGTAATCCCTCAAAATGATGGTATAAGTCTCTCCTGTTAGTCTCTCGCACCAGAAGGTCGTTCCAAGGCCATTTTTAATGGTCGCTGCATAAATGCCGACTTAAAACATCCGTTATTCCACTATCTATGTGTATCGCTGTATAATATGTTTGTGCAACAATTAAACCCGTTTACTATCCGATGTTTTTGTTGATCATACCTGTAAAAAAGGCTTACTCGTGATATCAAGAAACAAATTATTGTTACTATTGTAACCACGGGTTGCTTGGTGCTGCTCCTATAGCACACAACAACAACGTGCCACTGTATGTTTACTAGATGCCTGCTGTCAATCCATTAAATTTTTTCAAGTGAACTGCTATCCACGCTATTCCTCACGCCAATAAATTCAGATGGAACCTCAACCCATAACTTAGCATTTTGCACGGACAATAAATCTCCTAAGTCTGCCTCTTCGTTATCCCATCGTACTTACTCTTGTTCAGTCCTCACTTATCCCACATCATTATATAAAAGGTGCCCTACCAAGTGACAAAGTATCCCCTTCCAACCCTCCCATGACTAATGTCTCACTACTACAACTCCCCTAAACATCATCTTCCTTTTCCGGTCCAGAAAGCTTTCATAATGATTCTCCACTAGTTCAGCTAACTCGTGATTTATCTAATTTCATTATTCCCACACAGTTCTCCACTATTCTATTTAACTCCCGTTCTCTCTGCAATGAAATCATTTATCTTGAATCCTTAATGCACATAGTTAGCCCATGCTGTGTCCTAATAACCAAAACTTGGTGTACTCCTGATATTTCAGACCTTACACTTGAAGTTGATAACTATGTCATATACCTTAAAGATCGGAATTGAGGAAAAGGTGGAGGACATATAATGTGTTTGATCCCATTTTTCATCATCACTTATCTTCCCGAAATGTAGTAAACTTTCAGATGACGCAGACTCCAATAACTTACAATGAATGTTCGCCGATCCTGGTATCTCACCACTGAAGTGTGTCAGTAACCAGAACCTATAGATGATTATGTACAGGACAAACATGGCACGATACTACTAGCTTTTCTTCAATACCCGAAATCCAAATACTCTTGGTTTTATCCCACATGTGATCCATTCTGCTAACTCAGCCGGTTTTTGGAATCGTAACGCACTGGTCAAGGAGCGCGCGTTTCTCTGTAGTATATGCTCCATGCCACAATACATATATTTAATGTCTCAGCACCGTAAACATTGTTGCAGTTGGTTTGGTTTTCAACTCAGCTGTTTGTGTGTTATGAATGTCCTTACAGTGACACTCGAAATATCTGTACGAACTTAAACTCATATCATTCTGATCATGCCTGTAAACTGGCATGCTCTCATGTACACAATGAGAATAAATGCTATTTATTTATTTATTCACATTTGTCAGCATTGACAACTGTTCCGTCACCAGTTGTTGATAGGTTGTATTTATAGACCACCTAGTACTACTCATACCTTAACCGAACAATGAAGTCATTTATTCGCATAATTATCATCGCTGTCTGTAACCAAGTTAATAAGAGTAGACTTCAATATATCTTCCATTACTTGAAACTCTGCACGGACCTTCACACCTTGATCAATTCTTTAAAGTACTCGAAAGTAGTACGTGGACTTATATAGTACGTAAAGCCACACGTAAAGTCCAATTTTTTAAACTCGATCCTTCTAAATAATGCCCCCAACTATACAGGGAATAATTGCTTTGGATTTCTCGGCAGTGATCATAAAGTTGTCATTTACCAGTTAATTGTCAATGAATGTTCAGGTACTAAGAACAGGACAAACAATCTTTTTGATCTTAAGAGAAACTATACTCCGATTAACTGGTCCAATGCCGAGAAATTGTTACATGATCTGAATCCTCCTTCCAGGTTAATAACTCACTAGATGCTTTTTACCAGAATATGAATGTATATCTTGACTGTGGTGAACCCTTTAAAGTGATTAAACCACATATCTTAAATAGTAAACACATCCCCGTTAAATTTAGAGACAAATTAAGGAAGTTACGACAGAGATTGTTCGTTTAACATGACTTTTGTGTGACTTTTAGTATCCATTCAGTATTCATAAATATAGTAAGCTACAGAAACACGAGAGAATTAGAAACTGAAAAATGCATCTGAAATTACCTTACAAGATGGCCTGTTCATCAGTCATATTCAGAAAGATACTTCTTAGTAAGATGAATTTAATGTACAAAAAAACTGTAACTGTACGGGTCAAATTTATTCATTACTGTTAGCTAACCTAGCTCATATCGCACATGACAGTAGGCAGTTAGTCGGTCTGAAAATTACGGATAGATAACTTACAAAATAATGCAGTCAATGGGTAAAAAACTTGAGGGTCTCGTAAAGACTAGTCTTAAAAAGTAACACAAAGTTTAGAGTTTACAAACAATTTTGTTCACGAGACATTACAAAGGTTTTGAGAGTAAAATGCTAACTTTAGTTTACAATAATAGCCGTTTAAAAAATTGTTAAGAAATTAAAAAGTTCAAATTATCCGGAAAACAATTCTTCAGTTTTCCCATTAAAAGGACCCTGACGTTTCGTAGCAGCACGATTAAGGCGTTTTATATGACAATTAAAATCAACTTGCCTTTGATGTCGTCTTTCACTACGATTGCGTTCACAAATTACTTAGACTTCGATCAAACTAAGTGTCGTCTTTTCTTTTTCCCCACCGAACTGGTTAGATCATCTTTACTATTATCGTCACACACTGTTCCTTCAGAATGCGATTCTTCATCACATTCAGATTGAAGTTGACCGTTTTCTTGGAAATTGATGCTACCTGATCTGGATTCATAGCCATCACTCGCACTTTCGTTATTTTCCGATGACGATAACTGAAGTCGGGCAACTGTACCCAAAGGTAAATCATCTAACGTATGTTGAAAACGGCAGTTAGCAGCATTTTTGGAAATGTAACCTGGAGCTTTCAGACGAACATCGACATCATCACTTCGTCTGATTGAATCGAGAGAGGATAGTAGATCGTTGGATAGGATATCAAAATAGCGGCTGGAAAAGTTCTCAACACACTTAGCATCTCTTTCATAGATAGTATTAGCTAATTTGTGATCACAATTGATCATTTGAGGGAAGTCGATAAGGATTAATTTGGGATTTACAACAGCCATATCTTCACCCAGGTTCAAGTCGGAAACCATCAGATTAAACTTACTCAAATCACCATGTATGAAATTTAGGAAAGCAATCCTTTCCAATATATCCTTAGCTTGGTAATAAAGTGATCGTGCACAAGTAGACTTATTGGAACTTGATATGCAAGGAAGTATCCTGTATAGTGGTAAGCTGTCCGAAATATAGGACATTACCACAATATTTCGATTATGAGCGCATGGGACAGGAGCTGGAATACCGTTACTTTAGAGGCCCTGCATCATAACAAACTCACGGCCAGATGCTAGGCTATCCAGATACAACCAGGAACAACTGTTTCTATGTTGATGACACTGCTTTTTTCTCCTACTTTTCTGAAAGACGTTCTTCCGAGACTGTGAAATTTGATGACGACAATACCATCTTTACTCGGGAGCTCTTCCAAAATGCTTTACGAACCTTCTGTTGGTCGTCCACATTGCCCAGCAGCAATAGCTGAGTAAATATCAAACTCCTTCCCTTCCCCAACCATTGGTCATAGGCCTGTTAATTGTTCTGATTTGAAAAGGTGATTTAAGGCAAGAATGTTGTAACCCAAGTTGGTAAGACGATAGCGGTTCATTGAATATTGGTTGTCTGTTTCATAGGCCACCAATTCATTTGGTGCTAGATGTTCTTGAACTAAATGGCTAAAATTAACACAACTTCGTTTGAGGCGAGAAATTTTAAGTGCCAGCTCAGGAGGAACGACTTCGTGATTCTTAAGCCCCATTTCTATCGCCATTAATGCAAGTAAAGCTTCACAGAGTACATATCGAAGGTGATCCATTTTTATACATTTTGGCACGGGATCTTAATGTTGATGTATGTATGTGGTAGAGTGCAGAACAATGCACGTTTAGTCGATCTATGCTATGTTAGAAACGATACCACGAGTAGTACTCTGCATCTGACCAGAATATACTTAGCGTTTCGAAAGTGTTCTGGCCCACGTAAATAAGGGAGAACACGCCAGGATCAAACTTTGCTCAGTGAACTTAACGGGCCACGGTGATTCCCAGTCCGTGCCCACTCCAGTATTCCTACTAATCTGAACTTCAAAAATAAGATAACTAGTAACCCTATGGAGATTCGTGAAGTGTTTAGCGAATCTTTTGCACATTCTTTAGCAGAAACAGTCCACCCATGGGAACGATCGACAATTTCAAATTAACTGGCTTGGATTTTGCAACCAGTAATGTCAGAGATGCTATATGTTCACTGAAACCTATATTTAGTAGTGGAGTGGACGGAATATCGGTTAATTTAACTAAATATGGTAGCTTAGTCTTTCCAATACTGCTCGTTTGGTGAGTTGTGAAGAAGCTAATAAGTTTGATGTTGATGCATGTTCTGACATGTTTAATAACTTTGGTGTTGAAACATCACAGACTCCAATAGTATATAGATATAAGTTGTCATTTAAATCAACTGAATTTGTTCCGTAATGTTTTTATGGAAACCCAGCGGAATGCTTCAGTTTTATGAAGGAGTTAGATGTGATGCTATCAAATGCTGGTATTAGTGACAGGTGCTGCAGCAAGCGCTATTTATTTATTTATTTATTTTAATCACATACTACTCATTTACAATAAGCGTTGTGAAGAAACCATTTTGGGCTTCATCAGTTGAGTATAATAATTCAATAAATCAAATTAGCGAAATAGTATTAAGAGTATAAACGCTAATGTAATGTAGGACGTGTAAATAAAAAAAAGAAGAAAAAAAACGAAAATGAAAAAAAAGAAGAAAAAGAAAAAAAATAAAGAATAATTCTAAAGAGTTCAATGCGTAGTCGTAGCTTGGACTTTGCATAAATAGGTTTGTTAGCCAACTAATAAACCCAATATAATTAAAAGGTCAAGTTGTAATCAATATTTAGAATCGGTTTCTATGTGATGACAGAAGTCAGATAATAGTAATAATAATAAAGTACATTGGAACAGAGCGAAAATATGCACTATTAACCATATAAAATACATAGAGAGTTATATTAATGGAGAGATCATACAGTGCAATTAAGAGTGTGATGAAATTGTGAATTTTCACTCAAGTGATATTAAAGGGGTGAAATTTCTGAATAAAGAAGTGTGCTTGTGTGTGTGTGTGTACATGAATGAGTATATGGTGTTGAAAATCAATGGATAATTACAGTATAAAAAATCAATGTATATAGGATTATTAGACAACTAATGAACCCAACATAAATAAAAGGTCAAATTGTAAACGAAATAGTGAAATAGTTTATAAGTGATGACAGATAATAATAGTAGTAACACTTATAGCAATAATAATAATAATACTTATAATAATAATAAAATGAATTGGAACAGAATGGAAATATACACTGTTTACCATATAAAATACATAGAGAGTTATATTAATGGAGAGGTCATACAGTGCAATTAAGAGTGTGATGAAATTGTGAATTTTCACTCAAGTGATATTAAAGGGGTGAAATTTTTGAATAAAGAAGTGTGCTTGTGTGTGTGTGTACATGAATGAGTATATGGTGTTGAAAATCAATGGATAATTACAGTATGGATTCAATGTGAATAGGATTATTAGGTAACTAATGAACCCAACATAAATAAAAGGTCAAATTGTCATCGAAGTAGTGAATTGGTGTATAATTGATGATAGAAGATGGATAAGATTAAATGTCGGTGTAATCAAATTATCAGCTTTCGCATAAGTGAATTAAGGTGTATGCGTGTAGATTGGAACAATATGAAAATATGCATTATTAATTATGAGTCCTTAGGCATATGGTGTATTATGAATATATTTGATAAATTTTAAAACTGTTTATACGGAGTTGGGACCATGTTTATATATATGATCAGTTATTTTAGGGTAGTTGAGGAGGTTACATAGACCTTCACCTGAGAGGTATTCTTGAAGTAATGTTTTGAACGCGGCTAACGACTTGCTGCAGCGAATATGCTTGGGAAGTTTATTCCATAGAGTCGCATATCTCACTGTGATAAAGCTCTGGCGTAGCTGAGTGCGACATCGCTGGATAGTAATAGTATTTTCCTTATTACGTAGGTTATGTGTGGAGGCGTAGAGGATGGGCTGTGATGTGATGTCGACGCGTAAGTTGCGCCACTAATAAGGCGGTACATGAGAGTAAGGTTTAGTTTTAAGCGTCGGAGCCAAAGGGGTTGTAGCTTTAGTTTATTGCATCGTTGGCGATAAGTTTGTGTACTGTAGTCAAATAATAAGCTCTTAGTAAATGTTCGTTGAATTCGCTCAATTTTCATCAAATCTAAGCGTCTACAGTTGCTGTAGAGTAGACAACCGTAGTCTAATATTGGACGAACACACTTTGTGTATAGTAATATTTCTGAGTGTAAATTGAGAAAATTTTTTCTTATAAACCCAGTTAACTTTCTCGCTTTGGAAGCTTGGAATGCAACATGCTCCGAGAAGTTAATGCTATCAGTATATCTTAGCCCCAAATCTATCCCGTGCTATAAATTCCTACCTTCTGGTGGCTATGAGGAAGCGTGATGGATACTTAAACAGAGATTAGGAAGATCTTCTCTGATAGCGAGTAGTGTGTTTGAAGCAGTAAAGAGTGATGGAAGACAGATAAGAGATAGTTCACACGAAATAGTTTTGCTCCTAGATGACTTGCTGGTATATAAAAATACCCCGAAAGCACTTAACGTAGCCCACAAACTAAATTCGATGTATGTAATAAAAACAGTCGTTAGGAGTCTGCCTACCAGACTGCAAGGAAAATGACTAATACAGTGTATCCATGGAAATCATAGGTTCCTTTAGTTTTTATAATAGCACTCCTAAAAAAATTACCTGCATGTCTTAAGAGCACTTTTGACTATTCATCTACAGGTAATAAATTGTTTTTCCTCCTGGTAGATAGTACTCTGGAATCTAGTAATGCCGAAATATTTCTTGGAAATGATGCGGTATCTTTTATTCATGTATTTTCCTATTATATACTTCCGTTAGCTGCTTATCCCAGAGTAGGTCTAAAATCTGTCATAGTCGTCTCTAGTGTTAGTCGATGCTTTTCAGAAACAACAAATACGTATCATTTGATACATCAGGTATACCTTAAATTCTACCGAAAACAGCTGTACTTAAATGGTCATTTGTGTCCTCTCGCCCTGCTGCTTGCTCTTTTTCTTTATCTTTTCAGTTCCCAACTGCAGTGTCACGTTGAAATTACCACCTAGAATTAACGCTGATAAAGGAAGTGAGTTCTTTCTGGTCTATTCATGATATCTTAATGTGATACTTCCGATCTCCGTAGATTTCTCACGAGATAATGTTCACACAAGGTCATGTTCGCACTAAGAGCCACAATTAATTATTTCAAGCGAACATCTATTATCTAAATTTTCCTAGTGTCACGTTTATTACACTCGTTACTTAATCCGATTTCATATATTAATAAGTATTCTCTACTCATCTATCTGTGAATACCTAGGATTACAAAGTACCTTCCAGTTGATAGTTGACGGTTTTGTTGCATTTATTCAATCTCCTTGAGCATAAACCTAGTGGTCTGTAAATTTTATTGCTATTCAGGCACTTATTTCTGTAAAAATCTATGTCCAATAGTGTATAGGTTAGTCTTTTTGTATCATTATGACCATGCTGGAAAACAGACGTGATCTCTACACTAAATTTCATAATAATAATAAGTTGAAAATAATTTATTCTGTGATATCAGGAGCAAGCCATTTTACAGCAAAAACATATAAAACCATAGCAGGCTTGAATGGTTACACAAACATATTCTTCTACCACAAACATCCAACATTAAAGTGACGTAGTGAGACATTCAATTGTTTGAATAGTGACCAGAGATGGAAATGTTTATATACATTTAGATGCAGTCATTAAACGTTATGGAATTGGGAATTTCAAACTGCAAGAAGAAATAAAATCATACACACAGAGTGCAGAATTTCTGACAAAGGACATAATAGTTGATAAGGTTCACTTGTTTAAAAGCGAGGAAGCATTGGTTAAAGGGAGCGGACTTTACAGAATTGACCTTATCTAGAGGTTCGGGAGTTAGATGAGCTTTCTGTGTAGATCTTTGTGAAGTCATAGGTTTCTATTTAGCCCGATTTCCGGTTATGTATTTTGTGAAACTAAAAACGAAAAAGTAGGGAAAAAGTGGGCAGCGGATCAAAACAGATAGGATACAAGATTAGATAAGAGTTAGGATGGGTTCACCACCGTATGCCAAATAATCGAATAGCCAAGAAGCCAATTTCTTTTTCTTTTACTATGAGCTATGCTGTGACCTAGGACTATCGGACAAACAGCAAGTATAGCATCCAGTGGTGGATGCTCGTTTTGGCCAGAAATTGCATTTTAGGTTATAAACTTATCTGAATCATAGGGTGATGTGTTATGCTTGTTAAAGATAGAGATGATAGATGATGTGTCTATATAAAAAGCAAAGATATGTGAAGTAAATGGAGGAAACTGGTATTTGAATAACAAGGGGCCTACAGGCTAGAGTGTCAAAATATTCAGAGAATATTTTATCGGTTGTTTGGACTAGTGAGGGAAGGGTAGTAGCGTAAGTTATTGATAACATACAGGCGTGTGATGTGGGCCATGAACTCATGAACTGGATGTGAGGCAGTTCGTGATTCATCATGTCTGGACTTCTATATAGCTCAAAAAATATTTGCTGGGTCCCATCGGTACTGAGGAATAAGTTTATCATAAGTTTAAATTTTATTACATCAGCACAGAAGCGAACAAAAGGTGGTAACCTATTTCATAGTAGACTGTAAAGTGCTATAAAGAGTCATTTCGAGACCTATGTTTGCATTTTTCAGTACACAGTGTTTGAGCCAGATTCCTTAGCTTATACTGGGGTGTGGTCTTTCAGAGGGGAGAAGAGGTTGAAAAGGTGAGACTGAAAAACCGTGGAAAAACTTAAGGTTGGTTTTAAGGCGGAGTCTAAATAGAGGTTTTAGAGAAAGCAACCTGCATCTTTCTGTATAAGTTGTGTTACAGCCATAATCCAGTAATCGTTGGGTGAAAACTCTCTGGCAATTTTTAATTCGTATTTTCGGAATTGCATAATCCCACATGCTGTAGTTGAATGGCAATTACCATTTCCGGCTCAAGGTCGATAAGTTATCCAGGTTTTGTAGGATGAGCCTTTATCATATGTGCTAGGCCTAAAGCTGTATATTATTTTCAGATCATCCGCATACAGGCATGGTCTGCCAAAATGTATGACTTTACATATATCATTTATATACATGAGAAAGACAAGAGGACCTACGACACTGTCCTAGGCAGCCTCGCTAGCAATAAGTATGGGTGAAGATAGGTGGTCAATATAATTAACAATCTGGCTCCTTCCTGTGATAAATGAGTTGAGTGAAGAATGTAATGGGTCTTTAATTCCGAAAGTCCTTAGTTTATGAAGCAGCTTATGATGTGGGACTATCAAAAGCTTTATGGAAATCGAGAAAAACGGCCAATACAATCATCTTTTTATCGAGTTGATTGGCTACATAGTCTAACAAGCACGTGTAACATGATCTGGTTTCTAGAAACCCGTGTTGTTAGATGTCTCCAGGTAATCACTTTAGTAGGGTAAGAGTGGTTGTGCAATGTGTCGAAGATGATTCGTCGATAATTCCTGAGGACGATTGGACTGGTTGTACCTGTAGAAGAATCACAAATTAAAGTGTTATCACCTTTTCCAATCGTCCTTACTTGGAGTCTTAACGTTGTTGTGGATAACGTGTGATGAAGATCTTTGTCTTCATTTTGAAGTCGATCTAGTTCAACAAGGTCGATTCTTTGGATACAATTCAACGAATGTATTCGCAATAAGGCGTCGACAACTACATTGTTGACTCTGGATATATGTCATATATCAGTAGAGAGCTGGTAAATGTAGTTTAGATGATGCGATTCTCGTGGAAAGTACTTATTTGAGGATGACCTGATAGAAAACGTCAGTGGTTTATGGTCAGTAAATATTGTAAAATCTCGGCACTCGATGGAATGTTGAAAATGTCGTGCAACACAGTACATGGCTAACAGTTCACGTCTGAAAGTTCTCTATCTCGATTCAGTGTAGTTTAATCGCCTTGAAAAGAATGCTAGAGGTTGCGAAGCTTGACCAGTTCAATGTTGTAGAACTGCGTCAATGGCTGAGTCAGATGTGTCAACCTCGATGTTGACGAGAGCTTCAGTATTGTGATGTACCGGCATAGTCGTATTGGCTATTGCTTCATTAGTTGCAGTGAAATCTTTGTTTGATTCTGCATCAGTTGTGACCACCATTTTATCCCTGCAAAGCTGATTCGTCTGCGGTTTCATGATAGATACGTAGTCGGGTATAAGTCGTCTGCAAAACGTGCCAATCCATTGAAAGCCTGCAACTATCTAATGATGGTTAGTTCCGGATACACCAGAATAGCCACAACCTACGTTTTTGAGGTTGCATACCATTAGCATCAATAGTCTGACTCAGGAAGTCCAACGAGATTGTTCCAATATTAGCATCTCTGTATGTTTGTTGCAACTGCACATTGTTGCAGTCTTCTAAAGGCTGTGTCCAGATGTGCCATATGTGTTTCCTTATCTGGGCTTACTATCAAGCAGCCGTCGACACATGTTGGTTGACGGTTTTCTTGTTTACATTTAATCCTCCTGCACATAAATCTAGTGTCTTATAAATGTAAATGTTATTGTTAGTCAAGCACTCATTACGGAAAAACTTTGTATTCCATTATGCAAGAGTTAACCTTTCTGTATCATAATGATCATGCCTGTAGACTGGCGTGAACTCTGTATTAAATAAATAAATAAAACTCACTGGTTTAATAGCATCGAGATCGCAAAGTCCTCACTAGTGAAGTCCACCATGTATATGACCAAGTTACATTTGTCGTACAGCCAGAGTAACCTCTAATGAGTAAACCCACAAGAACAAACTAGAAAGCAATGATGGGCGGAGATGATATGTCTGATTGGGGGGGAAGCAGTGATCGGTCATGTCGGCTGAACAGCGAGTCAATCACTAACCACCACGGGCTTGTTAAACTCTACCTGCATTCCTATATCATTATCCTAAATTTAAATGACTAAACAGACAACAAAACCAATCAATTTATAACTATGAGTCGGTGATTGATTTAAGGTACAGAGACAGAAAAGTCAGTAGAAGCTACTGAAGCTTTCAAACATACAAATGAATTTTCAATGATTTTACAACCAATATTTTGTTGCTCTCATACCATGGTATGTTTCAATACATACCTGTACGGTTCTGTACATGATAATTTTGATATACTTGCATGGTGCGACTCACCAAAATAAAACAACCTGTGCCAATTAATTTTCGACGTTTGCATAACAATTTGAACTCGGTTTGGGCATCCTGGCGTTCATTGAGGATGGAATGGGGGAATAATAAAAAAATTTATTTTGGGGTAGGAAAAATATCAAAATATCATTTACACAACAGGTTAGCTAATACTCTATTACACCATCCCCATAATAATTTGGTGAATGGAAAGCGATAACACGTCTACGTCACTTAAATACATCACAATCGTTATCATCATATTACTTTTACTGAGCATTAATAGTACGTTGTGGTGAGATATTCTCCAACGAACGTGGATTATTCACGGTTAGAATGGACCACTGACAAAATAAGTAAACTTTGGGCTTTTTAAACATCCTGCATTTTTTGCAACACAGATAAAATATACAGTCTGTTCACCGCTTACTAACTCATTTTGAGAGGGTGCATATTGTAACTACACAGTCAAGCTGCAACTCTATATATATAGACATTACATAGTCCGAATCTTTGGAACTTATTCATGAATCTCACTACATATTTTGTCTATTGGAAGTGCATTATCATAACTTGATAATTATAAATCTGCTGAATATTTTTGGTGAGCTTGATAATTTCCGTTTATATCTCTTTTATTCTTTATTTTTGTTACAACTTGTTTCGAATCCCTCTTATATCAATCTACTTTAGTTAGTACTGTTGGCAGCAGTATCTTTCATCCAATCTTTTCGAGCTAGAGGTTCGTTCCTGTTGATCATATAATTAAGTAGTTTATCGAGGCTTGTCAAATTAATGTTTAATGTTTAGTTTAATCATACTTGTTGAATCCTACCAGACGACATTTCAGATAAATTAGTGAAATTTGTTTTGAACTCTGACAACCTGTTTGAGATTTTTAGGCAGGATTTACAGCCTGCGACTAAGAGGAGAATGCTTAAGAGCGAAGTTTAGGGTTCCTTACTTACTTATCCTCTGTAAGTATTACACTTCCTATTCAGTGAAATAAGATAATGAAAAATGTTCTGTTTTATTTGACTTCGAAAAATCAGCGCTAGTCTGGTTACTGTTCGTGGGTTGAAAAATGTTTAGTTGGTATCCCATTTTGGCCGTTCGTTCTAATAACTAATAACAGCTGTGTAAAAAGAAACACGGAGACAAAGGTTCAACAATATTTATTAAGACCACTTTATTATCTGGTCAACTAGCTACAGATCAACTACTTACACACGTTAATTTGAGTGAATATACTCTGTCTTAAGTAAAGTGTTAAGTGAGTAGTTTCTGAAAAAAATCGTCGGGGTAGCAATAAATTGTTCTATAATTTACGTCTACGCCGTTTATTTTGAAGCGCACAACACATATTAGCTGTTAACAATGAAATACAGTATCAGTTCTGGTCACCTATTTATACCACTAATCATTTGTATCGTTCGTTGTAGTAACCATACTAGACGTTGCTAGCAGCCCTGAATGACAGATTTAGGAAAAAACCTTATTTTCTAACCAGCAAGTTGTTGATATTTATAATTTTTGTACAAATACACGATTGGATTATTTTTAGTGGTACAGGGGTTTCGTGGATAATCAAGTTGTAATTGTTTCGAACAATTAGATAGTGCGTAATCACTGTGGCTGGTTGTAACATAGTATTGTAGCTCAAGGGATCCGATCAAGCTGACTTAGATAAGTTAGCAACTATAGAAGATGGTACCTACGTACTCATCAGACGAATATTGGTAACCGATGTGTAACTAGACCGAGTCCTAAAAAAACTAAGCGTTCCCCACAACGAGCATCGTATAAAAATGCTTAAACAACAAAAGTGATTGAGACAAGTAGGAAAACTGCACTCTATAATTTTTAAACTAGTCCACTCGTGCTGGAGAACCTTCTCTACATCATTGTCAACACACTACGTACCCCTCCTCTTTCCTAATATTGTGACACATGCGTAACGCAATCAATCAAATGCTAGCACAAGTCGTTGACCTATATGCATGAATGTATACATAGACGGTTATGTCGAATACATTGTGTGGAATAAGTGTTTATACCTATTAATCAGTGGTGATCAGAAGGACATCTTCATACCATCTTTTCACGAGTTCGAAATCTGTATACAATTTCGGACCTCACTGGTCATAACTGAGAGTGAGTAATTTGACACATGTGCGCATGTCAAGGGAGAATGGGATAATACATGTATATCGATCACAGCCATTGCGTAGCAATGTCTATACATATTTATAACATGTAGCTACAAACAGACATCTGAAAGCTGCACTTATTAACACGCTTTCAAGGAAACCTTTATAAATGCTAGATGCATTGGATTGCATTCTTTGGGTAGTATCTTCACAAAGCAAACGGGAAGGAAATGGGCTGTATCAGCAATTGATTTCTTAAAATGGTTTTGTCGGCGGTCGCCACTGATGCTAATTATCCTTGTTTCATTGGACGCCGATAGCTGATGGCAATCAACTACAAATAATCAGTAGATCACAATACAATGCAGCAATTAGATATATTACTCTTCACATTCACATCTGTATTCTGGAGGTTACAGGTGAAACGAGGTTGCGAAATTTTCGGATCACAAATTTTGTCTTACTAGTGCTGATATGTTGTCGTATTAGCCACATAACTAAGAGGATATTACATTACCAGAAGATGCTAACTTTATACTCTAGGAATATATTTTATAGTAATCCCCAACAAAATTTGTGTACCACTATGAAGAATTTACTACACTATTACCACAACGCTGTCTGGCAGTAATTAGCATGGAATAATAAGTGAAACTTCTTCTTTATTAGCGAAATATCATAAGGATGCACACAAGCAAATTTTGAATAGCAATTTGGTTATTTGTTATGCTAAATAGCCAAGCCTCTTAAACGTCTTATACGTAGCGGTATTTATGTATGTTGGACGTCTTTCCGCGCATTTATTTTTAAGCATCATGGAAAATAGCGATTCAGAATCTTCACTCGAACAGAACAGCCTTGCATCAGTAATTAACTTATTTGAGCAACCTTACAGAAGCACAGTGCCAACTCTCCATGTAATTAACGATGTGCATAGTTTGACTTCATCGTCCAACCATAGTTTTAATGATACATCTAATTTAACAAAACATTTCTCACAAAGTACTGATGAGTTAGAACTATTATCATTTGTAGATAATTCTTTTGGTCAAAGTTTCAGTCCCAAAAATTCGGACTTGATTTGCTCTCAACATTTGATCCCATATTACCACAGATATATTGACCGCAAGTAAGAACAGAAGACAGTGTTCATTGAAAATGTAGTGATTTTTACTGCCCTTGGTTTTTTAGAATATTTTGTTGACTATCAGTTATACAAATGTTTGAATGTTAACCAATTATGGTAGCGTAGTTATGCAATAATGGATAATAAAATTTCCTCATAAGCAGTACAAGTTTGACTACTTGGTATAACTGTTAGTGTATCTACCGTACTAGATATTTGTCCCTTATTTTTAATCTGGGAGTTTTATCGTTTTGAAACCTCAAAAAACACGCCGATTGATGCATATAGTAGTAAATTAGAATGAATTTGTCAACTGTTGTATTATATCACAAATATGTTCAACCCGAGTTAGTGTGTTTTATGACCACGTAGGTACTCGTAAACCATACTGTTTGGTGCACATATGTAAAAGACAAATGTGTATATAAGTTTCTTTGTACTGTTATTTTGTTTGAGTTTTACAGTAAATGTTTTCTGCTCAATGGATTCGAAAACCACCAGTCTAGTTAGGTGAATATGAATATAATAATAATAAGGTAAAGCAAAGGTAGATTATTTTGATCGTCTTGTGAGCAATACACTAAACTATTTAGGTATAATAGGACCATTTTCAATCTTATAGCATTTTAAATCACGCTTGACTTTCAGATTTTAGAGCAAATGATATCCTGCAAAATCTATAACAGTAAAAACTCTGGGTTATGGCGACTCTTGTTCCTGTAACGGCTTAGTCTAGTCGTGTCAGCTTGTGTCAGCTTTTGATAATTTTAGCAGAAATGGCTTTAACAGTTAAAACATTTGGAGCTTCCGAGATGTGAGATGTAATGGCTGATAAAACTAGATTATATTAGTTTACTAATGCCATAAAACTTTTGAGCAAACTTAATTTGCCATTTGAAGCAATTTTGATAAAGTTAAATTAAAAGTACTTTTGACCTACCCACAAAGCCTAGAAAACCATAGAAAGTAATTTTTGTACTAAATAACCTACAAGCGTAATGTGATTTGTATTTATTAGATCCTACCTTTGATTAAAGTTGAATAACTGTAGTGGAAACAATTTTCATCAGTGCTGAGCCCCGAATCAGCCATTCAATTTTGTTTCCGAGATTGTGTAATATGCACAATATTTAGACGTTTAGCTGAGTAACTCCATTCGCCGCAGATTGCACGGGTTTATTATGATGTAATAAAAGGACAAAGTATGCTGTGACTATGTGAATTATGACAGGACCACATTTCAAACAGAATAACCACGTATTAACTGGTTAACATATTTCTATGAAAGACGAAAATCAGACTAAAATAATATGAAGATAAAAAAAACAAGCCTAACTGGGAAAAATGTAAATCTCACTACACTAGATGTAAAGATAAAATAAAGGCTCATATCTAAACAGGTTGTCAATCGCATTTATAAGCAGTAAATTTATAAGCAAAATACTCTTACGGGTAGATTAATCAGACAACTCGAATAATGCCAATGCAATGGGCTGGGTTATATAATAAGTTGACATGCAGAAATGCCTTTGTAAAACTTCTGCTGTAAAGCTGATAAAAGCAAGAACCTCAAAGTGCTTTGCTTTAAATTGAAGCTTTATCTATGTATATACATTTAAATAAAACAGATTTTGTATTATGATACCTGTCAAATAAAAAATCAAGAACTGGGAAAAATTAGCATTTTCGGAACAATGTCATATAACAAAAAAAACCACATTTGGATAGATACTGACAATAACAAAGGACCAACTTTTTTACTTAATATGTTAAATTATTTTGATTACTTAAATGAGTGACTAAAATTTCTGCTTTAAGACATTTATAGCTGTGAAAAGTTAGTAAACAAGATTCTTTAAGATTGCATTTTTATGCAAAAATTCCGATTGACTTTAAAATATGCACACAAAAATCTCCAGATCATCTTAGTTAAGATTTGTTACTTTACTTCGGGTCTTAAACAAATGTTTGGGCTTATAAACAATTGAATTGGTTGAGCCTTCCAACAAATATATTTGAAGCAAAAATTTTCAAACTTTTCAAATTTCAAAAGTTTTATTTGAATTTAAAAACTTAATGCATCTGGTGTGTTCAAGGCTGCCTCAGAAGTTTTTCATAGTTCTGGAGGATACCTTAAAGTATAGTCTAGTATATGTAAACATTATTACCCATATAGGTTCAACATGGTGTACATAAAACAATTTAGAGGTGGAAAAGACCACTATGTTTCTTTAACAAAGTAAATGAGGGAGACATTAATCTGTACCTAGTTTACCAGACATGACCTTTAGACAACCTCATAGACAGATATTGTTATCTATAAGTAGGCTTGTAGAAAATGTAACCACACTAAAATCTCAGTTTTACATTTCATTAAAGTGTAAAGACCACATTACAAAAGACATCCCAACTATTTTTATTTAAGTTTTATTATCATAAATGAGGATCCTAAAGCTATATTTGCTTTGTTTTTCTTGTTATTTATGTTATTTAGCTTTGTTATGTTCAGTTTATCTAATGTTTTGCATTTTTATATATACGGTGCTTTAGCTATCGTGTTTAGACAGGGCATTTTAAACACAATAGATAAACGGTAGGAAAGTGGTTCTTTAAATATATTAAGCCGTTGACGAAACAATCACTACTAGGCAGAATTTAAAAATATATTAATCGGTCATCTGTTATAAGGAAAAAAAGATTGCATAGATTTGTGACTGTGAAGCTTATTGCTTAAGTTGATGCAAATAATATAGCCTTATAATAATTATTTAGTGTTTCGGTAAACAAATATCAGTTAGCAGAATAAATAGTTATCAAAATACTAATAATTTACTATTAGAAACTTACATTTAACATATTTTACGTCAAACGTATAGAAACAGAGCTCGTTTAATACATTATTGATTATATGAATCATTTATAATCCTTATAATCAGGTTCATCACATGATTATTAAAAAGTACTTTTCAAATTTGCTGATATGTGCTTCAGAATCGTTAACTGTAGAGTAACAATAATTAAGTTGTTGGCTATTAAATCTTTGCGTTAAGTAACTGGAGAGATAGCTAAAAGGTTTTAGTTTGGTCTTGATAATGTTTAAGCAGAAAACTAAACGATAGCTAAGCCATATCCATTTATTGATTTGCTGTTGCTTACCCACGCAGTTTATCTATTTGAAAGTTTCCACCTCAAGTTTTCGTGAAAAAAACATAGTTTTTACAATACGGTATAAACCAAAGCACTACTAGAAGACAAGGTTTACTGTAAAGTTTGATTCAAATCGACTTCATATTTATCAAAATATTTTGAGCTCAGCTTTCTTCAAGGAAGAACATCAAATATTTGTAATGATCTATAAATAAATGTCCTTAAATTTTAAAGTTATTACTACTGAGTTCAAGCAGATTGGATATTACTGCGTTATTTGTGTGTATAACATGGATAGTACTTTGTATTTACCAGTTAGAATTAATATCATTAATATAATCCTATGTTTTGACTACGGTATTTACCCTAGTAAATATGTCTTCTTGGGAATATAGTCAAAATGTTTAATAAGTCCACGGTAACTTTTCTTAAATAAGTTGAGATATGTTTGAGTATTTTTAATTTCTAAGATTTTTTAGTATTACTCTCACCAACTGAATAATAATGGCTATGTGTAACAAAATTAATTCTTACAACCGCAAAATTGATTTTTGCTAAAATGCAAAATATCCTGGTGAATGCAATTTATGTAATAAAACTAGACCGCATAGTTCATGATTTGCAATCTGTTTTTCAAAAAATATGAAAATTAAGTCAGGAAATGATTTTATGATATTTAATATTTTCATTTCGCTTATGTATTATCATATGTATATCTATTTTGGTTTGAAAAATTTGACTGTTTTTACTTTGAAATTTTTAGTAAACAATCAAGTAGTATTCAAACACTACCTAAGTTGAGCGAGAGCTTTCTTTCCAGTCAAACATCATCTGTTGAACTAAATGTCTTGACAAATCCATCAACTGTGTTTCCTATTAATGTTATAACAAATTTACATATTCCACAATACAGACCATTACCTGCTCATAAATTAGGAATTATATCAGAGGATCTAAGTTCAACATTTTCAGTTTTAAACCTCACATTAAAACAACAACATGAAAGTGTATTTCTCCAGGTGTCCTCATCAGCATCAACAACATTGTTGCCTTCGTCAAAATCATTGTCGTCAGGAACTACTTCATTTGTATCGTTGTCATCAGTTATTAATACGTCATTAGAAAATCAAGTAGTCAACACGGTAAATAATCGCGATAATTCTTTAGTACAGTCATACGACAGGAGTTCCATGAGACTAATGTTAACTGATTATTCTTTGTATAACCAACAGATTTATGATTACAACAAATGTTCTGGTGAAGGATCATCAGCGCTCACTTGTCGTAGCATAAATAACTCAGAACCATCAACTTCTAAAGTCTCCCATCCTGGTGGTGATTCAGGTAGGTTGCGCGAATTGTCATTGTTTTACTGTTATGTCATTACCATATAGCTCCTACTGAGTACTTAGAGTGCTAGAGTTTTGTTGACTTGATACTGTATGTATTAACTATTTACATCCCTCTTATGAATAATCGCTAAATCATAAATTAACCCCCCCCCCTATTTCCTGTAGACGAATTCTATCGTTTTCTTATTATATTCATGTAGTTCTTTATGAAATGTCTCATGGGTTATCTCTTTCGGCTGTGATGTTTCATGCATACTAATGGAGGCAAAACCTTGTCTAGGAAACAACAGAAAGGAATTAACCCGTATAGGTTCCACAAGTTTTGAATTCACTGGCGCAAATTTATACAAAAATGTGAGCCTAATTTTAAAGTTATGAACCCTTAAATGATGGATAACTTAAAAGATGAAAAGGCAGTCGTGATGAAGAAACTTTTTAAAATTTGTTTATCTCAATTAGCGGTTTATTGTCATAGCCTAAAATACGCCCACTTTTTATTCTTTATATCACTGAAGAACATAACACTAACGGTTGATTAGGTTTATTAATACTTGTGTTTTGTTTATTATACTTATCCGCCAGTCGTGCAATACAGATCATTGAAGTGTATTTAGCACTTAGACACTGTAGTTTGTTGACCTGTTAATTAAAGTGTTCTCATAAGTGTTTTGTCAACACTGTTATGTGTTAAAGACACACCTTTAATGGACTGACATCAGGAGGACATGAAGGTTTTAGTTCTGTTTCATAATAATACTTGTGACTGTCGAACCCAAGCTAGGACGAAACCACTCACTTTTACTGGTTTCTGAAGGTTCTTTAGTCAGTGTCAATTATGGCCGAAGGCAATTTAAAAAGATTTATAAATGTACATAAACATTAACGCAGATTTTGTATATCAGAGTAAATATAATTTCCTAAATTTTAAAGGATAAGTGCTTGTTATTAAAGTGAACTATAAAAATCTAATAGCATGTGAATACAAGTATGAAAAAGTCACAAAATTAGACGCTGAATATTTTAAATACATAAATTAATATTGTCTCATCCGTGATGATAATAATACACAATAAGATAGATCCAACATTTTTACTTGCTCAATAATAAAAATGTACACTGTACTTAATTTATAGAAGCTAGATATACTCCAGCTATATAACTTTTCTCTAATCATCTAAATATAATTTTGTATGAATTCCTATTTATTAGCCATAGTGACTTTGACTGTACAAATATTGATAAACTAGTATGACTAATACGTACCTGTTGACTTTCTGAAATCCGTAGGGTATATGCTAATCAGTTCAGAGTAAAGCAACGTTAGTGCATTGAGAATTGAAGCTATTAATGTCATAAATAACAGACTGAAACGCTATTCACAATCCAATATTTATATAAGAATTCTGTTGTTTCAGTTTTGTTGATGTTAATTCAATTCATCACTTCAGAACTCAGTTCCTAGATGAACTTGACAAATCTTTAAATTGACCATACATTATGTCATATCTACGGATCTTAAATGATTATAAATAACATAAAAAGCGACAACATAGCATGACCAAATACTTTACTACAATAACATTTTTTGTCTAGGAATGGAGTATACATAATACTTTGAAAATATAGTCATAAGTTAATTTTAAATAAGCGGTTATTATTACAAATCTCTTACTTTGAATCCTAGGTATTTTATGGGACTAAATTTATGAGTCTTTACTATTTATTAGTTTTGAAATAGTTTCAACTGTGGTATATTTCTTTACAATCACTTGTGATAAAACTGTTATAATAAATGTAAACGTTGAAATTTAATAAATATTTGAAGTGTTCAGTTTATTGATAACACTAAGGAATCATTCTACACAAAATCTTTTGATTCTACGGATTATACCTATATAGGAGCTAGAGAAACATTATGCCTATTGCATTTAGTTTACAAGCAAGTTATCATAAATGACCTTAGTTTTTAAAGTATAAAATAGATGAATGAAAAATACTATTTTCACTCTAGTTTTTCTGGTTTATGTAAATGAAATTTACATAGTGTTAAAAACTAGTGATTTCAAGTAAGTTTTAAAGTCAATATATATTTATGAAGACATATGGAATTCTAATTCTACTTATAAATTAAAGTAGAATTTTCGGGTTATAGAAACTTAGAATTTTGTCTCGAAATAATTTAAAGCAATGAACCTAATGCACCGGTACATGATTATAAAGTAAGAGGTATAGAAAATTTTCTAGTAGGAGAACCGAGAGTTTATCTATATTTTTGGTGATTATTTACTTTACGTATTTATCATAAGTCCAATGAGACTAAAAATGTGAAATATGCCTAAGGCTTATTTATTCATTGCTTTTTCAGTGTGAGTTTACATTAATCAAAAAAACTTATAACTCCATAAGGATCATCTAGACTATATTGTTCATACCTGCTAGTTTGAGGATAATGCCTTTTCCATCAGACGTTTTGCACCGTACAAGTTAAAACCGATCAAAAGGATAATGTTATAACCAACTAACCTATTCATTTTTCAGTTATTTTAACTTAAGACGAGAGAATAAATTCTTGTTTTTCATTAGGTGTTAGGACAAGTTGAGAATAAAGGTCTCTAAACAGCTTGGCAAACAAAAGCTTGTATATTTTCATTTATCCATCAAAGTTTGACTTTATAAAGAGATTAATAAACTGCAGTTAAATTTTGTTGAGTCACTTAACGATAGTATAATATTAAACTGAATATCGGTGAAATCTGTCTTCAATTGATTACATTTAAAATTACGATAAGTGAATCGTAGATTATTTGCAAGCAAATTTATGTTCATAAAACCAATTACAAATATTAGTAAAGCAGATCATAAACTTATGAATTTGCAACAGTTTATCAAGGTAGTGCTCATTTTAGAAGAATGAATAAATAATGTATTGCTTACAAAACTTTCTGAAAATAGACCAAATAATGAAACCGTCAAGAATTTAATAATTCTTCATACGATAAGATATAGTAAGTGTCCTGCATTTTATTGGTCACTCAATAAATATTATCCCAAGTATTTTAAAACAGTAATTTAGCACCAGATGAGAAATCAGCAAATATTTTATGTATTGGTATTGTATTTCAAAGTTTTCACTCCGGCACAATACCAGAGGTATAGACAATCTATAGACAATGTAAGTATAAAGCTGTCTATAAAATCAAACACACTTCACATTACTTTAAATAAAATACAAAATTCCACACCAATAATAACTATGTCGTCTTACAAATTAGGTCATATTTTATTGCCCATCCGTGAAAGCAAAATTTATCGTTGAGAACATTTCACGTATCCGAAAGTTCGCTTAAAAATTGATTAAAATCTAAACTCGCAATGTGCATTACACATTTAGTAACTGTTAATTAATATTGCGAATATTCAAATGACATAAAGATTCATTTCCAGCTTCAAGAAAGGATAGTAATAACTTATAAATAATGTTGAAACCTATTTCCTTTAATAAGACGGTATTCTTACTATTAAGCCAACCTAAATCATCTACCTGAAATGTAAATGTCATTCAACTATGACTATGCTGCAAATATAGTTGCAAGAACGGTCTTATATTT
This sequence comes from Schistosoma mekongi, assembly GCA_034768735.1. Classification (NCBI taxonomy): domain Eukaryota; kingdom Metazoa; phylum Platyhelminthes; class Trematoda; order Strigeidida; family Schistosomatidae; genus Schistosoma; species Schistosoma mekongi. Next base: position 33,685,599 of record CM068306.1, read on the forward strand.
GGAAGTGCCCACTCACGTACATAAAATCAGGAATGACCGTGAGTCAAATATTTCTATATTTGATGAAGAAATAATAATTATTTATACATATGTTCACTCCTTTTTGCTTCATTTGTGCTAACACACATTATTTACTGCATGAAGAAATGGATGCCATGAAGCTGAATATTTTCAGAAATTCATTTGCTCAATCAAAGGGTTGTTAAAAATGTTTTATTTATAGCATAAAGTTAAAAACACGTTTTTATCATTGTAAGTGAAAACAAATTATTAATTGTTAATATTGACAGTATGCCATTAAAAATCATTAATATAATCTAACATCGCATTACTCATTTATTAAAGTGGTTATTTATAATCGGAATATGTTTAACACAATATATTTGGTTGTAAAGTTGAAACAAAATATGTTTAGTGAAACTCCCACAAATTTATAATACTGACATCTTACTACTAGTTCAAATAAAGTGTGCTTGTAGCCACTACCAGCTTTAAATATATAACGCTACTCATTTTCTAAAGACTTTATTTTGAAATTTCTATGCCGAAATTTGACTACCAGTATACTTATGGTTTAGTGATACAAGTTTTGATACAGTATGATATAATGTCAGTACTGGAATTAAATACTTTGCAAGATTCTGTCATTTTGATAACTGTGGTTAATATTGTCAAACTAACAGATGGGAACATAGATAATAGTGTACTCATGAGTGTATTTGCTTCGTACAAGGTAACTTTTGTTTTCGGCCTATATTAGCACTAGTTGAATGTTTTAGTTTCTTTTCGATCATTACTATGCATATAACCAGAAAACACAACTGATTTTCGTCTCAGTAGATATCGATTGTGAAATTAATAATTTATATAAATTAACAAGTTATTATTTCGAGAATATGGTATGCAGATAAACAACAAAGCAATTTAGAAATTAGACATGACACTAGGAGACACCAAGTAATTACTTTAGCCAAAAAGCTGTAGCAATCAAAATTGTTATATATTTCATGGTACAGGTGTCATTAAATCCACTTGGAAAAGAGCTATTCAGCATGTACTTCTAATTTTCAGATTCTGCGGCTTCCTTTGAACTAATTCAATACAGATCGTTCCTGATTACAGTCCCGTTTACTAGTTAAATTCAAGATTTGGTCCATAAATTTTCCTCAATACTAGGAATACGTTTCGAAAATGATAAATTATGTCATAAATACAGGAATAAACAATAGAAATGATTAATCATTGGAAATACTTATATTCTTTCTCACATTATTTCAAACTAGATTGTGTGACGATTTCTATCCACGTAGTAAAAAGGAGATTTTTGGAATAAAATGAAGGTAACCAGGATCTCAGCTCACAATCTGACTGGTTTAGAAATTATTATGAATGTTTTACGTACTTAACTTGTTACTAAAAAACGGCATTCTTTGATACCTATGCAATAGGCTAGGTTATTTACCACCACGCAGTTTCAAACCAATTATCAACTGGGCTCTGATTCAGAATATTGAGTTCAATTCCTCTATTTCGTTATTATTTCATGTCACACCGACTAACTATTATTTATCCTTCTTCATATTTTGCCACTAAATGTTTAACCTTGTTTAGCATTCACTTTTGTGACATTATCATTTTCCTTGGTTTGTGGGTTAAAACATACTTAAATGTTGAATGTGTTTGAATCTTCTCACTGGTTTGTACTAGTACATTCAGCAGATGAGTTCTTAATAGGAGGAAATTCTTGCGCTGGATTCCACCTAACAGCCGCAATCTGGGTTAAATGTCGCCTAAATTTTATATATAAATCAAGATAATTCAAGTTTAGCCCAATATATAGTTTCTAATTAAGTGTTTCCGAGTTTAGATATATATTCAGTAAAAATAATTCAACAGTATATTGAAATGTAGTAGTTAAAGATAGAGCAAGAGAATGTTACCAAAGTATTTACAACAAATATGTAAAATTTGGTAAAATTAATATCAAGCATCTGAATAAACTGAAACTCACAATTTACATTGTTATCTTAAAGTCTATCTAACAAGAATATATTATAGTCGCTATCAGATATCATTTCAATTATAACAAAAATTAAAATGTCGACTAATGTAACGGCAAACGGTTAATTATTTCTCTTTTCCAACTAATACATCAGTCTTTTTCGCTATATTTTAGAAATCAAGTTGTATTTTGTGTACATTTTAAGATACCCACAACATTGAAATTCGAGTTATTATTCAGTAGATTCCGAACACAATTACAGATGGATTTGTGCAAAAAGTAAAACCCTAAAAATGATAGTGATAAAATAAACAGACAATTTAAGTTGCCAAAATCGTCACCAGCAATGAATATTAATAGAGTGAATGGTTTTTGGCATTATGTACTTGTTTTAAAACTGTTCACTGAACATGCCATGAAAGTTTGTTATGTTTTATTTTTCACAGCAAAAATTCCACCTTAAAATCCCTCTGTAGATGCAGTTATAGTGTTCGAATTTGTGTGTGTTTGGTTCATTTATCAATTATTTATAAGCTCTCAACTCAATGATCATTTGACGTTATATAATAATTTTTAAAATATTTTTATCTTTGTTTTATTAACTATTTCCAAATATTACTACTTTTCATTTTATTGAAATGCAAATTTTCTCCTTTTATTTTGAGGAAACCACCTAACGTTTTTACTCTTCTAGTGTTTCACAAGTTCTTATGTTGTATTAGGATCAATTGACTTTATTTCAATATTTATTTCTTTTATCCATACACTACTAAACTTTTTAGTTTATAGAATGCAATATCGTCAGCATTTATGAGTATTGTTCTGTTTTTCTAACTGAACTAATAAAAGCAATACAAGTGGATGTATATTTGTATAAATGTAATGAGTATTTCATTAACTATTACTTTCACTGTTTTACATATCTGACACCAACAGAATCATTTGATCAACCTATTGTCTAGATTATTAAGGCTGTTATTTTTCCACTGGATGTGTCCAAATAATTTTTTTTATTAGAAAGGAATTTTACTCATTCTGTTGATTACTTAATGTCGGTTATGCCTCTTTAGCCATTGTGCAACTTGTTAATGTGGTTGTTAGCATCAAAGTAATAAGTGTAGGAAAGACAACCAAAAGAAATGAAAGCCATTAAAAAATTAGATGTGACAAGATGAATAAGGCCGACAAACACGATGGTGGTTATTAGTCCTTTTACATCATTCGAGAAGATCTGTAATTATCTATGATAATACACTCCAACGACTAGAGTATGATAGCGTAATCCATGAACGTAAATTTTTTAATTGATATATAGTCATTTTTCTGAAAAGCAGATGAGATGCGTTTTACCACAATATTTTACGTTCGTTAACATATTTTTACTTTAAAAAAATAATGATTGTCAGCAGATATAATGTGGTAAAAAATTGCTTAGGGATTACGAGAATCATATTAACAGACAAGGTGATATGCATATCATGTCTATAGTCTTCAAGATAGTTTCACACTGAAACTTCATTGAACGTGTATTGTACTTAATAATACAAGATAATATAATATTCAACTTGTAGCCTCAATTTTGATAAAAACATTTACACTTTAATTAGAGAGAGAGCAAATGCTTCCATCTAGTTCGCATAAAAGTATGTTGCTTCCGAAACTTATGCTGACCGTATGGACATGTTGCTTCCGAAACTTATGCTGACCGTATGGACAAAAACTTTGATCTTACGTTTATTCAGAAACACGACGTTTTTATATGAAGCATTATAAACAGAAGTAATGTTATATTTAGCTAAAATTTCGTAATATCCATTTCGTTCTGAAAGGTAACTTTATAACACAGCAAAATATTTATAGTCATTTTAAACTTTCTTGAATAGTTTTGCTTTAATTTGCCTTTACGCTAGTTTATTGAAAAATTGTGTTTGCTGTGTTGATTGTTGGCCACAATTTGTACAAATGTTGTTCAGCGTGACTAAGCGGAAATAACGGACTTTTACAAAAGCCAGGTTACATATAAAAAATATTTATTGGTACAGTTTTAAGTATCTTAATATTGATAAATAAGTTTTTGATTTATTAGTAGTGTTCTGTTTTTCAAAGGTTTATTGACTTGTGTTTCCACTATGATTGAGCCAAAATTCTAAGTCAGAGTGATGAGTATATTTTAGGTTCTATCTAGAAAGTTGATAAACTGACGGTGAAAGCAAGTAAGCAGTAGTTAATCATTGTTATTTTTAATATGATAAATTATATATCAATTGTATTTTTATTGTGATAGCCTTATTTTAGGAAAAATAGAATTCAAAAAACACAATTTCAGGTTACATCACAAAGTACTTGAAGTTGCATAACATTAGAATTATGTATGCACCAGGGAAATTACGTGGCTACTTGAGCGTGTTGTTCATTTTGAAACCAGAGGCAGCGTTTCCTAGTAATGAAAGACAAAAATATTTAGTAACAGAAGCGTAAAGTGTGGCCTTTATTTAATTATCATTTGTTGACCAGTAAGTCAGTTTTTTAATGCATTCTACAATAAATTATTCTTATAACCACCCCTTAACCTATGCTTTCTTATCCTTTCTTCGTATTCCAGTGAAATCTACATTTAAATTATTTTCTTTGAACTATGGTAAGGCCTAATACATTCATCAGATCTCTTTCTTTTCAAAATAGCTTTTAGTCAGAAAAATAGAAGCATAATATATTGATGACTTACTGGACTAGTCGTGATTATGACATTGTGAGTCAGTGATTTAAAGAATTTTAGAGTTAACAAAAATTGCTTTCCTCGCCATTTTTTATTTATAGTTAATATATTATGCAACTTACTTGCACATACAAAAGCTGGCTAACCTTTTTAAGCCTACTTGTCTTGCCTCTTTATTCATTTTGTATAAATTCCAGCTTAGGAAGTTATTTCACACAATTTTCTCAATCATAAGCTTGAATAAAGAAAGAATAACTAATGTAGCAGAACAAGATGAATTCATTCATTTCGAGGTTTCTCTTCAGCTACTTTACAATCTCAATAGCAATAATCATAAACATTGTTTAAAATTACTGTGTGTCATATAAATCATGAAATTGTATCAAATTACGTTTCCAGTTTTTTCAGTCATGCTGTATACGTGACGTCTATCAACCGATTTCCTGAATTACTATCACAAACTCTACAGTTTATTCGTAGTACAAACTTTAGCTCATGCTCTCACCCACGTTTTTTCCATAGTATTCTACCAACCTTCTCTATTTTTAATATAAAGAATGATGCTTAGACTACTTGTGTCAATAAGCTAACGCTTGTATTTCTCGAAATCATCAAAATAAAAGCACAGATGTAAATCTAGCAGAAATGTGTTGTAAGTTGAAGTGAATATATTTTTCAATGTTTATAGATACATGTGCTCACAGACAACAGATTTAGATGTAAAACAGATGAAGGTAGAATAACAGAGAGAGGAACGAAGTAGAAAGAATACGCAAAACCAATAGCAATAAGACTAGCAATTAAAGTATAGACAAATTATTTATATGACCGATTAAGTATATACCCATGTTATTATAATGAAAATGTCTAATAATTTATCAATATGTCACATTATTTTGATAGATGAGTGAAAAATGCTTATTATAAGTGGAGTAATTGACTTTTAAACTTCCAACTTCAGTCTTATTTCACATACTTAACTATTTACATTAATTAAGTCTCGGTGCTTTTACTATTATTTTGTCTTGTTTAAGAATAAAAACATATTTCATGCAAGAATGATAATGACTGTCATTTAGTATTCATTTTACTAAATTTGCTAATTGGTATAGATATGTATTTCTTAATGAAAAAAGTTGAAGGCATGATTCCATCAGTTTTTGTTTTGATATGTTTGGGTTATTGTGATCTGCAGTCACCATATTTATAAGAACGTTTTGCATGATGAATTGAAACCAACAGCAGTAAAGGGAATATACTGCTTTCCATGATACTTCAAGGCTAATGATTTTGTATATCTCTCTACTTTTTCAAAACACATTTTATAATCTCTTTAAAAGGTCTTAAACTTTCTGTGCATCTCATTTTAATTAGTGGTTCACCTGGGCTGAGATACCGTGGGTTTGTTAAACTAGAATAATTTAGTATTATTTTAGTTGTATCATTTTCAAAATGTTCGGCACTGAACAAAATTTTGTTTATTCTGCAGTCATGTTTCATTTCAAAAATCCCATTCAGTTCCTGAATACTTTTGTACGTATATCTACGTGTAGCGTTCGGTTATTGAACAATTTGCTAAGATATGAAGTATTTTCTAAAAATTCTAATGAAAGTTAGTACAGGATATTGTTTAGAACATAGCGAATAGTTGTAACATCTTTCATGAGTTACCCTGAACCATACTCTACAGGTGTAATCACTTTAAGTAAATACAGTTGACAAACACTTAGGCGACATATATATATATACATATATATATATACATATATATATAATCATTAGACTTCTTTGTGTTTAAGGATGTGAACATCTCTGTGAAAATCTGATTGCGCTATCTATAAAACTATTTATGAATTTTACTGTAAGTCGTACGAGTATGACAGAAATATGTTAAAGTAATGTTAAGAGATTTGAACGCTACCTAAAGCAGATAATTTACTTCGCCTCGCTTGACTCACTTAACCTTTAAATTACGTATAAAATCACTTCGCATCACAAAATAAAGTTCCAGTGTATTTGGATTAAATATATATTAGATATCTAATTTTGATTTAAGTTTCACTGAATATACTAAGAGAAAACATAGTGTTAAATATAGGAACATGTAGAAAGTTGTTAATAATAGATACTTTTCACCATTGTCCTACCCTTGTTATACTACTGCCTGACTGAAAGTCGATATCTTGTCAAATTAACATTGAAAAGAGATAACTACTAAAATCCTTCAACTAGATTTTAGGTATTTTTAACTGAGCGCTAAAAGATGATCCGAATTAGTTATTTCACAGGAAGATAACTGTTGACCAAAGTTTACTGTAATTCAGTAGTTGATTTTTCAGCTCAAGATATTAATGTCTTGGGGAATTTCACATTCATATGTTACTTGTCCATATAGTATACTGAGTGCAGAATGCTAGAAACATATTTTTGGCATTTTCGTACAGCCAACAGAGACTTTATTGGCAACCGACCAAGGGGTACTTTATGTTTAGTTGGTGTAAGGTTATCAGCTTATACGTTATTCTGTAATGAAGGTAAGTGGAGAATCAATATCAGAACAAGAGTTTTATATTTATATTTTTAATAATGTCGTCTTACATTCATATTTTTGAGACTAATGTAAATGTGTAAAGCTATTATTTATATGCCAAGACATTTAATAATACGTATGTTAAGGTTATGACTAGTTACTTAAAAGTTATGATTCATATTCAGATGGAAGATAGTATTAAAATTCACGTTCAATATTTGCAATTGAGTACATGAATCTCGTTGTCTTTATGTAATTATATTTTAATTATTGCACTACTTGACGACCTAAACAGGGGTATTTGAATAAAACTATTGCAACCGATTACTTTGAAAGAGTTTATGAAAGAAAACCTTGTAAACACTTCATGATACAAAGAAGCATATTATAAACGGTCAGATAAATAAAATTCAAGCAATCACACTTAAAAGCTTTGATTCGAAGTAAAAAATAAGACCTTATGTAAGATTGTGATTTTCTTTCTTTTCTCTTTTCTAATGAAAGGAAATAAACGGATGTAAATTACACTGTTAAAAAGAGTTTTATCGACCATTGCTATTGCTGATTTGGTGGTCGAGATTGCTTATCGTAATGAAGCAATCGGGCCATACTGACTGCAACATTCATTCCTTAAGATCCTTTCTTGCTAGTTAGGTAGATTGATAAATCTCAGAGCTGAAAACAGAAAACCCATGACCTGGAGTAAAAGTTGTACTGTTAATGGTACAGAAGTGTGACGACAGTATGGCACTTCCCTCAGATGACTAGCAGGACATCGACTCTATCTTTTCATGAAGATAGCATGATTAAAAATGGTAGGCCTTACAAATACACCTTACCCTACCTCGCGAATTTCAGTCTCTAGTAGTATGTTTAAAGCCATCGCAATAAGTAGCTTTCACAAATAGGCCACGTGTTACTATTCTGAAGAAGTTGTCCCATGAGCACTACAGTCACGCTAGGGTTATGAAGACCACTTTTAACCCATCTCTTTTATTAGGTACCTCAAGGAGAAGAAACTTTTTACATTATAGGCAACCGAAAAGTAATAATCACCATAACTCCCTTAATAGTACCCAAAATTACTGTTTCGTTAGTTTAGTTTCTTCTTCGGTTTCTAATATTTCTTCTGCCTCTACTATTAACCCTATGTTTCTCTCTTTAACTTCCTCTTCATGGGCCATCACTGCCAACTATTCTATTACACAAACTATTGTAGAGGTTTTAGTAAAACCGTATTCCAAACTGGATGGACCCTACGTCAGGTCGGGAATCAGGTCTCTGTGACTAAGACATTGGAACTTCGTGCCATAGATATGTACTGTATCTCTAAAGCACGTATACAGCATCCCGTCGTGGTAACTAATACAACCATACATAGATAATACGAAGAGGCTTCGCGATATATTCTTCGTTTATCTGGTAACTCGCCAGCAACTTCTCGATGGCTGGTCAGTGTAGTTATATCACTCAGTATGAAAGCAGAACAAGCACTTTTTGAATGGGTCCTTGTTGAGAATCGCTTATCTGCTGTCCTATTAATTGTTTCAGTAAAAACTCGGAGAGATTGGGGCATACATCTTTGTCTTTCGTCTTTTCTGTCTATACTTCCATTGACTATAGCCTGGATGAAATGAAAGATGGATTTTATAGAAGTCTTTCTGAACTTTTTCATTAAACTAAGCATTCAGATATGGTGCGTATAGCAGATAACTTAAATGCTTAAGTATTTAAATGAAGTTAAGCTGAAAGACAATTAGTTAAGTGTTTCAGTATACTATCTCAGAGAATGGATAATGGTGACCGTCTGCTGCAACTATGCCCAGGCAATAGTTTATTTCTAGCAAGCTCCAACTTCAGTCTTAATGAGAGACATTGTTTACCATGGGAACCTCCCTGCTCCCAGCCAACGATGGTCTTAAATAGACCATCTCCCTGTCACTTACAGTTGGAGAGGCTCTATGGAAGACTGCTTCATTTTCTGAAATACATGTTTAGACTTTAATCATGCTCTAGTATAAGCACATATTTCCTACTGAATGCAGGAAAACCACAACATGAAGACTCATTAGAGTCCTTTTGAGCGATAAAAAAAATGTGCAAGTCCCAGGAACAACTGAAAAACCATCTCGGAAATGATAAAGTCGAGAATCACTTAAATGTTATTTGACAATATATCTAAACTAGTAAAACGTTTGAGGAATGATAGTGGGCAGTAATAAAGAACGAGAACAAAAGAGATGGGACGGGCGTCGGCAACAGGCAGCTTTAGATAACTCTTCTGACTAAGAGAAGAAATCAAACTTTAAAAATCAAGTGTCAGTGAGACGATCTTTAGGAAAGATGAAAAATCCCTCTGCTCCAAGCCTTAACGTTTAGATCCGTGAGCGAAGCACTTCAAAGAGCAGTTTCGGTGCCCTTCAGCTACTTCACAACCACTCACTATTTCTAAACAGGCTGAGTGTAAACTAGCATAGTCCTCCCCGACTTTTGCTGAGATTGAAAAGGCAACTACTATTTTGAAACGATGAAGAGCATAAAGTCATGATGGATTAACTTATAAGGCCTTCAAGAATGGCGGTCTAGTTTTAGCAATTAGGCAGACAAATATTTTTACTAAGGTTTGGGAATTGAACATAATCCCATATGACTTGTGTCTATCGATGATGATTTCAGTGTGTAAGAAAGACCTAAAGTCAACTCATGATAACCACAGAGGAATTATCATTAATAATATAATGTCTAACGTGCCGTCTTCAGTAATTATAAGTCGCTTAATTATAACTCACGAATTGTGAGACCGGGAAAACCATGCTACTTTCGGACCTAGTCGTATTCACTATTCACCAGGTTTCAGAACATAGATATAATACCCTGCGTCGTACAATAGTGGTTTTTCTTGACTTGAATGCCACATTGACTCTGTAAATTAAGGGATTCTGTGAAAATGTTTGTCTTTGAAAGGTGTACATCAGAAGTACATAAGCCTTGTGAAGACGCTTTACTCGAGCTCTACTGGCAAAGTCAGAGTGTATGGTGAACCGTCATCTGAACTTGTAATCTCAAGTGGTATCCTCAAAGCTGTTTATTATCCCCTCGATTTCATTTAATTTCATAATAAATTTGTTACTGGATACAACGCTCTCATCCTCAGCTTTTCAGGAACTGATTTTCTACTAAGAAGTCCACTAACTCACCCAGAATATGTAGATTACAATGTCCTGTTTGATGAAGATGCTGAAAAAATGTAGTCTCTTGACAGCATTGAGCAACAATGAAATTTGTTCAGGATGTGTCCCCCCCTCTAAATGCAAACTGTTACTTTGCGAATGGTCTGAGTCAACACCAGAACTGAAGATAAGGAATGAATTAGTTGATCGCATTGGCCACTTTACTTTTATTAGTATTGTATTCAGTCCTGATGGGTTGATGTCCTACAAAACTTCCACACTGACTCAAAAACCTCAGTTGGCTTTTGTCACTTTCGCCGCCTATGATGTGGGCGAGATATCAGTCTATCAATTTAAGAACGAATATACTACAAATCAGTCAGTTCTGTTTTACTGTATGGATGTGAAATGTGGCCATTGAGATAAGATGATATTCGTAGGTCACTGGTATTTTATCTGATATTTTTGAAACATCGCTCGCGTTAACTGAAATCACCGGTAAGTAATAATAGGGTTAGTTGTAGGGTATAAGGAAAAAATTAATAAGATAATTGATGAGGTTGTGAATTTTCGCCGACAAGAATTATTGGCACATTTATTACGCATGCCTAACCACTGCCTATGTCGATACACGATGCTTATTGATACTAAACCTGGATGGAAGAAAGCTAGTGGGGAAGCCAAGCCAAAACGTGGCATCAGTCCATGAAGTCACTGACTGCTGGATCAAGCCGTGTCAGAAGATGCAGACTGCCTGGTTGGGGTCTACACGAATGTCGTAACCAGTTGTCAGATACCTTGGGTAACATGGTTCAGAATCGATCACAGTGGTGCAGACTTATCCACTCCTTGACCTTCCTTAAATTGTGAGCTTTAAATTATTTCATAGCTTTCTTTCTTCTCACCAGTTCTCTCTTCCTGAACCGTATCCCATGCGTCAATCTTTTTTATTTTCCTTATCATTATCGTTAAAGTAACTTCTATTTCTACTGGTGTAATGTTAATCATGCTGTTGTTGTGATGCGGCAACTTGGACTGGTGGACGCATGTGCCAGCTCTTATGTTGTACATAAGTACATGCATGCACATACAACATTAGAGGGCTATATTAATGTTTGAGATCTTAAATTATATTCATTTGGGTTTTACCTACTTTAACTATCTGTGGCGCAGGTAAAATAATAGTCTGTGTATCAAAGTGTATATCATATTTTACTCTCTAATACTACTACCGATTTAATAGGTGACAAATAATATCACTACAAGTGTCTCCTCATTAGGCTTATTAATCCAGTGACAGTTAAAACCATTGTCTGTAATGTCCGTACTTTACTGAAACTTCTTAATGCAATGTAGCAATGTTATCCTTTTCCTAACATGGAGCTACTATTTATTTCGTAGTTCGATTTACCTTTCCTGTTATTGAATTATAATTGTATTCAGGAAAAGTTTTGTGTTTCATTCATTCAGTGGGAGCATATTTTTAAACTTGTTGACTAGTTCACTTAATCTTTCAAGAAGTAGTATTTAAGATATTTTTAGTTTTTTAAAAGTATAACTGTATTGACGAGTATTGTATTGTCCAATTTGATGGTAATAGTCCCGTTATTCTTTCTCTCGTAGTTCTAAATGTAAATATACAATGATGGGAAATATTTTTTTATTGAGCTAATAATCTATTAGTAATATTATTCTATCAATAAACTTTTATTTTCACATCAAATAAGTATGCTATTAACTAGTTTTACCAATATTCTCTGTTCTCTTCTCTCTTTCAACCATTTGGAATCGACGAAGAAATGTTTATTTTAATGAGTATTATGACATATACGCACATGATTGATAGATAAATAAAAAAATAATGAACAAATAGACAGATACGATAATAGATGAATGAATTATTTCTTTTCAGGCATATTTATCAATAATTATGTAAATACACACTGATATATTATGACAGATGCAGTAATTTTCTATCTGTATTATTTCCAAAACTTGTTTTTTTCTTTCAGTTTTTTTTGGAAAACAAAGCGAATAATTTATGTTTTATGGTTATTTTTTATTTTTGAGGAAATCCTTCACTAGAGTTACTCATTTTTCTTATATAGGCTAAATAACATAAGAGGCGAATAATTAGAATCAAAATTGTTTTCTTACATTTCTAATCAAACACCGTTTGTTGTAATAAGTTCTGTGTTGTCACAGTTATTTGCTTCGCGTGAATAAAGTTGATTCGGAATCATAGTTCATAGATACTCCAAGGAAGTCTTCTTTTACCACTAGACTTTTAGACTTTAGTATTGTTTCAGGAGTATGGTTTAATTTTGAAATAATTCTAACTAAGCAGCATTTTGTCTATGTTTGTGCTCCTATTGAATACCGAGCACATTTTCAAAAGTGCCTATTTTGAAGACCCGGAAAATAAATACACTAAAGTAAACCAGCTTCATAGTCTTTTTGGTAGCAGACTATTCAAATATTACTAAAATAATGCGAATAGCTTGAAATATCAATGTCCTTTTAATTAGAAACGTTGAGTAATTTTTTAAAGCAATATCTTTATTCATCGTTTATGAAGGTGAGTCGTCAACATATCATCTATTCAATGGATTCTACTTTAATATATCGATGAAAATCAAATCAGCAGGGTAATAGCAACTACTGATTGATAAAACAGTTATCAGCGTTTTTATATGTATCTGCTGACAGAATCTAATTTTCTTTATTACAATTTATGATGCGCAGTGGTACATCTATTTATAAAGAATGGTGATAAATCCACTTCTAGTTTCTACTACAGTGGTTTGTTTTTACTTATATTACTTCTGTCTTTTCAATGAAAAATACAATTCCATTTTTCACTGTAACTTTCAAAGCATGACTATAGACCAATAATCGTAGATGTGAATTACTCTTGAAGTCGTAAACAGTATACAGTCACGCAACTTTATTTTGATCATTTTATAGTTACTTTTCCATTCAAATACTTATTTACTTTAAAGTAACATTATTACTTCATTATATTGGTCTGCAGTTAATGCACAATTTACATACAATGCAAAGTTTTTGATTATTTCATCATTTCATAATAAAAATGCTCAATTCCGCATGATTGAAATAGAAGAAATTTTATAGGTCATCAAAATATTTTATATCATATAAATCTGGATAGTGTTACCTTTATATTTAGCACTTCGTGATTATTATCCAAAGTATTACTTTAGTTGAATTATAGGCTCGAAATTATCAGCTTACGGTGTTTGATATGTATTGACTACATTCATTCGCCTATGGAATAAATGTTAAACGAAATAACGTTGAGAAAAACTGACTATGATGTGATAAACAGCTTCATTTCCAATTAGTTTATTAAACGTTTTAGCAACATAAATGAGTAGAGAAAGCAAGAGAATGATGGTATCAAATTGTGCATACGGCTGGTAATATTATGTAACTAAACTACTGAATTGTATTCCTGAGTGATTATCCAGACATGCTTTTCTTTGCCATTAGGTTATTTTAAGCGGAAAAGGCTAAAATTCTGCAGATAAATGTTAAATAATGACCAATTAGATTCATGATAGCAAGCTTATGTTCATTTTTGTCCAAACATTTATGAAAGCGAGATATTAGAGTTTCTTCATATTTAGCTTTGTGATAATGTAACTGAGGAATGGATGTTAGTATTAATTTTGATGTTAGAATTATTTTAATTAGTTTGATTGACTGCTACTTTGAACCGATTTTAGAACAGATCAGAACAAAATCAGTGTATTCTTTCCTTACCTTGAAAAGTATATTGTTTAGAAATTTTGCAACCATTCCACATGTTTTGCATATGCTTCAGCATGGTTAAAAACGATTGCCGGTACTTAGTCTTAAATTATCCTTTATATTATGTTAAATGATATTACATAAAGCCCATGGTCAAAGTTGATATTCAATATTTGATGAAACAATATGTCAGTTACCATTGCTTATTATTAAATTAGTTCTTTGCTTGATGTATATATTTACAGATGTTACCCATACGATACCACCAGCCTTCATTTTCGGTTGCGTTCATTCTTCATTAATTATTCAGAAAAATAATCTAAATTTATGGTGGTCTATAATATCAAATTCCATTAATGTTGGTGCAATCGTCAAAATATGACTTTTAACCGAATTACTATAAGTTTGAACTCAGCATCTCCAGTATCACCAACTTTCACACAAATTTATGGCCTAATAACGGATACGTAAGTTCTAACTATATAGCCAATTGTAAAGTTGAAAGAGATCTATCAGGCCAAACGCTTCTGCTGGGGAGGGGTGATATATAGATAAGTAACTTCAGTTCTAACTTATCCTTCATTCGTTTTGTTCTGAAGCTAGTCATTTTAGATTAAATAAATATTACGACTGTAACAATCATTAAATAAGAATATATTAGAAAGAAAACGTGCTATTTCAGATTATTGTAATATATCCATTTATTCTGAAATGTTATTATTATCATAGTTTACTAACCAAAATCGGTCTTGATACCATATCAGATTTATCATTTCTTTTAAAATAATAAATCTTTGTTTACCTAGTAGTTAGAGAAGATAAACAATAAAGTGAATTGACAAATTAAATATAAAAATTAGAAAATGTCTGCTTCAAAAATGTTAATGTTATCACAAAGCTATTTAGGATACCAACTTTTTTCCAGAATAAAGTGAAAATGGGTCATTATAATTTTTCCTGTCCTGTAAGATAAAAAGAATATATGTATTCCTCATTATGGTATAATGCTACAATGTGCATTATTTTTATTTGATTTGCTGCTGAAAGTTGAACATATAAAGTCTTTGGAAAAGACTTTAAATTCTGAAAGATCACAATGATTGGTGCACTCAAACAATAGCTGAACAATCATATCAGTGCTGAAATCAAACTAATCTCTGATTTGGTCAAACGATGCTTATTTATGATAAGTACATAAAACATTAACAATGGATACTTTCTCTTATTCTAGCATGTAAATTATAATCAGACTTGACGTTAATTTCGTACATTCAGATAATAAGTATTAACTGTCCGCTTTTCTCTAGTGTGTTGATCCTCTTCTTAAAATTTATTCTTAATTAAAGTACAAACATTTATGACTCTATACTGCTGGATTTTATCCCAGGGCAACCTGGATGGATGTTTAGGCAGGCGAAATTAATTTATATTCCTCAGGTGCACTCCACATTAGGTTTAAATCAACAAAACCGTTTTGCAGTTTAGTATTGTGGAGATTGTTGAATCGAAATTCAATATCACTAATTAGCAGGAGTAAAACAACCACTAAAAATTAAAAAGCACTAGACAGCTGTTACGTCCTAATATTGGATTCATGAGTGCACATCCACGGTTACACCAGAGTCCAGAACTTTTAGACTGCCCTGAAAACGCTTAACCGTCAGATTACTGAGCCGGCATCTAGTGGTTGATCTTTTCAATTCGCGATGTAATTACGCTACCTCATCGATTGTCATCCATGAATAACAACTTCATGTCTAGTATGGTTGAACTCTACTTGTCACACGTTCTTACTGGAACTTCCCCATCACAAAATGGTGTACTTATGAATATGACATTAGTGAGACGCATTTCCTGTCAATATAGCCTTTACCTGGTTAAGGTTCCCTTTACATATTATATTATTTCCCTAAAGAAATAACATAATAGAATTTCGATTCACTACTGCTGTCAGTAATAAAAGTGTGTTGTAACGTTTTAACTGATATAAAAGATTTATTTATAATGTGTAAGGATATAAAGTTCTCCAGAATAAATACGTAATTCATCACTTAGCTTCTCATTACAGTATTACATTAATATACTGATTTCACTGTTAGCATTCTGATATCAGTTTATTGGGAACAAGGTGACAGTAATTATAAATAAAAATGATCCAGGTGATCAGCGTAAATGAAGAGAGTACATATATTTGATGAATACATACGTTAAAAAGTTGGTAATTAATTAAGAATTTTCTTATCATGTATTAAGCGAGTTTTAAGTTTGCATAAGTATCTCGTTCGGTTTCACCTACAGGACGCAGTGTTTATATATATATATATATATATATGTATATATATATATATATATATATATATATATATAATCACACAAGTTGAATAGCAACGACAGTAACAACAGATTTTGCAAGTTCATATTTTATATTTCCCATTCATATCTTCTGTCCAATCTTAATGAATCGTAGTGAAAGTTCAATCGTAGCTGTTGGTAATTGTGAACCGAAAGTAATTTCGGTCGCAAAAATACTTGGATTTCAAAACTCAAATAAATGATTAGAAAACATAGTGGAATCAAATCATATAATACACAACGCAGCATATTACTTCAGTTTAATATAATGGTTTTCATGCAATGATTTCATAAAAGATTGCATTCATATTTTACAATATAAAATCTGATATTGTTTTTTATTTCTGCATCGGAATATAGTCAGAAAAGGTTTAGGATATAAGTGAGTTTTAGGTAGTATGTTTACATGAGTTTACTATGAATTACTGGTCTGTAGCCTTGAATAAAGTGGTATAAGCTAGTCAATGTGGAAAAAACTAAACTACATTGTCTCACTTCAGGTCCAAATCATTTTTTCACTATTCACATCCATTTTCCCAATCACACATTTTTTAAATGTCTTCGATGAATTTCATCAAATTTACTTATAGGTTCCTAACATGCCGATCTAGTAAGATATTCTTTGATAATGCCGTAAAGCTGAAACTAGATATCATACTTGACATTTTAGAGGCACATTAATGATCAACTGTAACTTAAAATACAAAATCGGGTTGGTAAACTGTTTAAGGTTGAATAAGCATTTTGTTTTCTGCTTAAATTAAACTAAAATGTTTAACTAGGAAGTCAGTTATATTGTAAAATTTTGTAGTCTGGTAATGATTAGTTGCCAGATCAAACTTCGTTTCACAGCTCTTTCTTTGTGACTTTCCGAAACAAGTCTGTTTAAATCGATATAAGATAATTAGCCATTAAAACATTTTCTCCATTTCAGTTTTAAAAAACAATTACCTAGAAATCAAAAAAATTTGCTGAAATTACATTAAGAAATTATTTCTCCTGATAACATCTGGTCAGTCATGTATAACCCAAATTCTATTACTCAGCTTATGCATACTTTGTTAGACTGAATATTTAAGTTCTCTAATTCAGATTTATTTACACTGAAAAAAGCTAACTGGGATATATTTCGTACTCATTATTAACTCTACGTTTAATAAAATCTAGTTTTAACATAATATATATTACGGATAGTAAGATTGTGTTAGTTTTAAATATTTCAGACAGAATGTCTGTAAACCATGTTATATATATATGGATTATCGAATCTCGAATAGAGATCTTATATGTTTAAATGATACCACTGAGCTCTTAGTTGGTCTCTAAATAGTGACCAATATCATAATGGCTATCCCTTAGTCACTAAATTCTTATTGTGCAACGAAGATTTATATATATTGCTATGTTTTATTTGTTCGCACTATATAAATATGAAAATAAAGTCCTTAAAGTGTTTGTTAGAATATGTACATATATACCACTTTAACAGAATAAATCCCTGACTTTATGAGATCAGACTGAAATTTTCTGAATTTTATTGCTTGTACATCATTTTTCCTGCAGGTTATCATTTAAAAATCAGAACACTTTACCTTTAGTAAGCTTAGTTTATATTTCAGTCTTTATCCAACATCATCAGTTAGCGTCTAACTTCACTCAAGAATTTGTTAACAGCACAAGTAACATTTCTGAACTAAGAATCTGATTACTTTACTTCAGAATAATCAATTAGACGTAAAGTCATTATACTGTATTCGATGATTTGTCAAGATTTGACTAATCCGATAGTGACATTTATATCAAATTTATTGAAATATCACAAAATATTTATTTAAATATATTTATAATTTATTGTCTAGTACTAATTACCTATGAATTTTGTTCGGCATATCAAGTTAGTATATTTTGACAAGGCAAAGGACATTAAAAATCGCTAATTATTTGTTGTTTGGCACAATAATCACGTAATTAGGAATTTAAGTGGATGTTCTTGCCTTAACATGCCGATAAAACTGTTGAACCGTTTGAATTAGCACAACTTCGAAACTACAAATTTTAAGTTGCTTGAAGAGTACAACTTGATTATTATTAAAATGGGGTTGTCTTAGTTTAATAACTTTTTAATATTATTTTTATGACACGATTATTGATTGCACACATTTTTATAAGTCTAAATATTGTTAAATGATGTAACTTGATAAAGCACTTGTCTGGGATATAGGTTCGCTGCATCTTTTACTGATGTTCATAACTAGATAGAAGCGGTTATGTGTAATGCAATGCAGGCGACTTTTAGGTGGTTTGCAATTACAAGTATTACGTTGAAGCACGTTTGAAGAACACTCACTTATTATTTTAAGTGGCTACACATTACAGTTTAACCACCGACTAAGAAATTTGTTCTCATCCGACACTGCAACACATATCACTGATTATCATTTAAGATACTGAAAATCACTTGCTCCAGGCTGTCGTCTCACGTGAACTTTTACCATGAATTGTTTGTGGTTTGTGCATTTAAGAAGTATTAGTTACTTGTATCGTCTGTTAAATGTGACAAAAATGTTGCTCTGGAACTATGAAGCGACTTGCAATATATTTGAAATAAAGTCAGTTTTTTGAGTCACTTCTGTAGAAGAATGTATTATAAAACTACTTTTTATAGTTCAAAGAATCTGAGGAAATTTGACTCCTAACTATACTGGTGGACGTTCAAATTGCCCTTCTCGTTTTGATAAGTAAAATTCTCAATACAATGAAAGTTATTAGGTTAATGTCTTATGTAGTAGGTCTAGATTGTTTGGTTTCGGGAAACATGGTTACTTTGATTATTGTTTCATGGTTTACAGCACTCCAGCCTTCAAAATAGTATGTTCTGTGTGAATGGATAATATTTACAAATGATAAACTCATTGAAAGCTTGTTTCGTAATTTTAATTATAAGCGCAGAAGAGATAGGGGCATAGTTACCAACGATTTATAACAGTTATAATGTAACATCTGGAGCAATTAAAAATTAAAAAATGAAACCAAAAGGTTATTAGCAACATAGATAACTAAAGACCCAATTAGTGTGGTGAGATTATATTTTCTTAAATTTTAAGCAGTAGAAAAGTGTGGCTAGATCCTTATTTCTCTAATTGTAGTCTGCTATGAATGATGTAGGGGGGTATGTAGCTCTCATTTTCCTATCTGTTTACTTACAAAAAGCATCGGGATGTATATATATATATATATATACATATACATATATATTTTGTGGATTCATGTCTCCTCGTTTTTTCCTTTACTTCCTCTCTGTTATTGTCGAGGCTTTCTTTCTGTGGTAATGAGATGTTTAAACAACTGAACTTTTTCTGTAATTACCCGTCATTAATTGCTTTAAGGAGAAATAAAATAAACAAATCAAATATTAAGCAAAAATCTGACAATAATTAAACAATTTCTTCTAAAATTGAACATACGAAACCAAGCTATGTCATAGTGAACTTAACACATCAAATCAAACTTATTACTGCTAATGATATGCATGTTGCCAACGCTATACAACTTATGCATTCAATATTACGAGACAATTTTTTCTGTCTACCTTCCAAACAGTCATAGCATCATAATTTACACTCCACATTTCAGTTTTATGACCCTGGTGCATCTGCTTTCAAATAAACAACGGATGGATTTCTCAGAACCTGATAATTGCACACATTTAAATAGTCATAATCAAAAGACTTTCACACTGATCCTTTAAATCACATGCCATCTTTAAGTAATTGCCTTTATATTAATAAAATGCTTATTTATTCATGTAATGGCCTAACAATAGAAAAGAGTATTAATTTTGATTTTTTAATGCAGGTATAAGTAATACAAGCCCAGACACTTACAGTCTTTCAGAGCCTGGTATGGTTGCTTCAGCATCTCCGTATCCGTTTGATAATGTTGAGAGTTGTAACGAATATCAGGAACAACGGAACTTCAATGTTATCTCACAAACTATTCGTAATAATCCTTCATATTACTCTGATAATGATAAAAGGGACAACAAATCAAGACATAAGGTTGAACAGTACTCAATACATAATCAACATTTATACACTCCTGGATATAAGGTGGAAAGGAATGCATGCATATCAAACATTTCTACCAATTACAGTAAAATTAAACAAAGTCATAATGAAAATCCTCATGACATAAAGCAGATGTTTGAAAATAATTTGTGTAAATTCAACGAAATCACATCAACATTTTCGTTGTCAACATCATCATCTTCGCCGTCACCGGCCAAAAATCTGTCGTCGCTGTCGTCAACATCATCATCAAGGTCATCATCATCATCGTCATCATCATCATCGTCAACACCAACTAATTCGTCGAAAAGCGAGTTATTTGCTGTCACATTAAATAGGAAACTTAGGAATAACTTATCTGGTGATGATAGTACAGTTTATCAACAAGATACAGTCCATGAAAGAAGAATTAAAAATAAACAATCGATCGCTACCAGTTTTTCCTTGGTTAGTAAACGAAAATGTCCATGTAAAGAAGACAGTGCTAGTGATAATACATTTTGTCAAACTCAACACAAGTAAGCTTTTATAATAAGTTTTTTTTAGTATTTTATCTCACAAGGCTTCATTAATTAAAAATTTTATGCATAAAGTGTAAGGATTCAATGGTATACATATTTCTAAAATTCTTGATTTGTAATTAATTTTGACTTTTCCTAGAAACGTTCTGAATTATGTTCCGGTACTTTTGGTCACCGATTGAAAGTATGGTGTTGTTACTGATATCATACGAATGAATTATTTTTACGCAATGTCGACTTTGTTCTACTGAGAGCCAATACTATGCAGTTAATTATAATGAATTAATACAACATACCTTTCCATCAGGATAACAAACATTTTTACAGTAACGATTCCTTTAAATCTGTAGACTGAATGTTACCTGAGGTTTGTGTGATTGACTATTGGTCAATCACTTCATTGCTGTTGAGAAAAATATTATTTATAAAACTACTATTTTCTACTTACCTTAATTACAATTTACATTATTTAAAATAAACTGATTATGCATATTTATAATAGACAGAAATAATAACAATAGGTATTCAAACAAGGACATTAAGAGCGAACAGTAAAACTATGAAAGAAAGTCTTTTTAGGCTTGATAGGGTGGTGTTTAATGTTCTAGATACGATATCATAATCTATGCTATCCTTTAGCTCAGTTCTTCTACACTGTAATTGGTACCTGGAGGCATTTTAATGGAAATTTACGATTGAGAAGAATGAGAACTAATCAACTGAAAAATTCGAATCCTATCCTTTATTGTCAAATATATAATTTTAATAATAGTATTTACGAAACTAATGTCTCGTGAATAATTTTTAACTTTTAAATTTCATTTGACATTCGTTTATCACGAATTAATTGTATTGTTGATGTTGCGTCAACGTTTTTCTCTGACTGTGCGAAAATTAGTTTGGATAAAAAGTCAGGGAGTGGATTGAAAAAAGCTGTTAATAACTTCAAATCTATTTATTTAGACAGTGATAAGACATGATTTTAAACAAACGTGGCTTTAAGTTTCAAACATTATTGTCACCATAAATATACATTCTTAAGAGACTAATTTCATATAGTGCATATTGTTTCAAACTTTGGGAGGAACTTCTGCACAGTGAAATTCGTATAGCAGTTAAACTGAGCAAATTTGTGAAGCGATATAATAGCACTAAATTTAAAATAAGTTTGTAAGTAATGTACACTACAATCGATCAAAAAGTCAGATACCATATTTTTAAGAATAACATTTTATTTTGATTCTTTGTCATCAGTCATTTGAATATAGGCTGGTTTCTACAAAAATATTTATATGAAGGTGATGTTTATTCGGATGAGACAAACGTGTGGGTCCTTATTGATTTAGTACGGTTTACGACACCACACGGCTAAATTATCTAATGTAGCTGGATTGTATGTCTGATTCCTTCGACAGTCTGTACGGTTAGTGCGAATTGTTATCTCTGATACTCGTACTTCAATTGGATACCATGATTTGTCCCTTTCCAACCCACAGATACTCCAAAAGACTAGACATGTAGGAAGATTATATTGTGGAACAAAAATATGAGGCGAGACTAGCAAACAACGTTTATGTATCTCACATTTGAAACTGAATTGATTGATGAAGGTTTACAGGAAAATTAATAAAACACCTTTCGCTTGACTTACTGAACTATTGTATTTTTGAATTGTATTTTGAAGCCTTAACACCTTCCGCTTGTTAATAGCGCATTTCTTTGGGATTCACTTGTAATCGCACCGTCTCGCGCCGGCATCGGATGTACCTTCTGGCTTGTAATTTTGATTCATGAGTTTTATCTATTTGATTATTTTGCAATTTGGCAAATTAAAAGTATTCCAAAAAAATATCCATGGGCATCATTGTAGTTGTAATTGGTTCGAACACCTTTCTCTTGCATAATTAATTAAAGTGTCTCATCCGTTTATATTTTTTCACGGTTACTTCATGCAGCACTGTCCCTTGCCTTCTTGTCACATAACCTACTATCCATCTGTTCCGTTGATGCCGGTAATCGCTGGCGAATACTGGCGTACCAACTTCGGATCCTGGGGAATTTTGCTTGATTTAATGAACTATTGTACTTTTATGGATTTTGGACCCCCAACAGAGTCTTTTTATAAAAATATGTGGAAGCTTCAGTTTGAACACAACAAATAGTTTATTCGGAATTCTTCACAAGAATGCAAACAGAAGTGATATAAATCTCAGTTGGTTAATTTATGTTCATAAAGCGTATGGATGTTGACCAACAGTGATTTGTACTTGGAAGAGGCACAGAATACAGATAATGCTATAATTTGGGAAACTAAGCAATGCTACACAGATTGTTTTGATTTTATCAAGTAGTATCACTTTGATCACGTTATCTGTGTCTGATGAACTGTAGACTGTGGACAACTGCGATTCCGTTTATTTGTAAAAATGGTGCTACTGAAACACGTATGTTGCAAGAAGTATGGAGATATGATTTTGTTAGAAGTCGAACGTGGATACCAGGAAATTTCGATCTTCCCTGGCTTTTCTATTTTTTTGTAATATGGTAATGCGGCATATAATTAAAACGTCACTTTAAGTTTCCATTTATAGTCCAATCTCTTGAAAGAATTACTGTGGAGTAAGATATCTTCACAGGTACGTTCTAAATATCCATGGCCTTTAGTCCCACTAAAGTTTAACTTTTCCATTTAATGTAAACCTGTAACTTAATTACAAACAAAAATTTGGTTTTTAATAAGACGGTTTGTGAAAATACTTTTAATTTGAAACCAGTTTTTACTATGAATGAAGTAACTGCAAAAATAACTGCAGGACTGGCCACTATCAACTAAGTGTTGCTATCTGATTTGAAACATGCGAAAATTCTGGACCATGAACCATTAATAAAAACAATTCGAAGTGACTATTTATTGGTGTATATTTACACTTAATTATCCAGCTGGTATCACAGCTGTTTTCGTGTTACGGATATTTTTATAATAAGCGTCTATTCTGATAGTTCAAGTTAGATAAAGTATTTTTATTCTTATAGCATTCATCTCATTATGCTGTTTTTTTCGCCACTTAAAATAGCTCTTAACCATTTGTCTACCCATGCACGACAAATTTGAACTTGTAGAAAGTCAAAACTGTCGAATGTTGCGGTTTTATTAATATGGAGTTAGTTAGTCTTGATTTGCTTTCAAAAACAGGCTTACATTCCTAGACACGAAAGGAAGTATTCTTGTTTAATATGAAGTGTCGTTGAAACTGCTCTATTTGCAACAAAATTTCGGATTGTATGCTAGGACTTGGAGTATCTGAAAATGTTCCAGCTTCCATAACTAGTCAATAAATATTTATAAATTTACCTACTTCTAATTTACTATTTTTTAATCATATCATATACAATTAGTTTGTACAATAGATTAATCACAGTTTGGATAAGAAAACAGTATAATTATTACCTTTAGGTTTTTATTTAAAGCCATACTGTATAAACCTCATAGTTTATTCTGTGTTGTTAAGTAGATGAGTATGCTTGTGTCTTCTAAGTTTGATTGTGAATATATTCAAACTTGGAATATCAAGAAGTATTAATGTTGGTAACGCTATATTGGAAAAATTGTTTCCTAATATGGTTTCATTTATACTTTAATAATATCAACCATGTACAAAGCAGAGAAAAATCTTTTGCTAATGAGTTATTACCGTTTATAATCTACAGAATGATCACTACAGTTATCAATTAAAGGTTAACTTCCTAGCACATTCCTGAATATGCAATAAACCTCTGTAATTTTGAATTATTAAAAATTAAGTTTTTTAATAAGCATCAGAAATTTAGTGAAATGATTTACAACTGCTAGAGAGAAGAATTAAAAGATATTGTATGTGGTCGGCTCTTGAGATAAGCACTTAATTTGTCTGCATACTATGTTGTTCTTTACTAAATGTAATAGAAGATTTTGTTGTTTAGCCACTACTTATTCTTTTAATTTTCCTTCCATCCTATAAATATTTTGACTTTTTGACATTATATCTCATTTCTTTGTTATTGTTCATTGTTTTTTAAAATTTGGCAATGCATTAAAGTAACGAATTGTATGTTATTTTTCTAATCAATCAGTTACTGTATCGAATGATTATGGATTCGGTAATGCCAATTGCAGGCAGTGATCGAAAAACCAGAGAGCATTAAATTAAATATAAACAATAACAATTTCTGTAATACAGTGCAACGCAATAACAGTAGTGTAGACAAATACATTAACCTCCGTTCATTAAAGTGGCTAGTTTGATCACACAGGATATTGGTCAGGATATAATGATCATTAGAATTACGTTCCTTAAATTACTGTGATTTTTCAAAGAAGCCCGGAGATTTAATTATTTTCATAAATGACCATATACTTTTACGTTAACACAATGACTTAAAAAGATTCGATGGGTCTTATGATTTATGTCCATAGAATATTTTATCTCTATTTCAAAATAAAACTGAAAAAGACATCTAATTATGTCGACCTTATTGTTTCTAATGTCATTCTTGTTGTCATTACTATTAATACTAAGAGCTAGGTTCCTATTATGACCTAATGTTTGATACCAACTTGTAATATCATGAAGAATTCAAGTCTAAATATAAAGTGAACTTTTATGCTTTGGATCGTTTACTATTGCCAAAATATAAGTGACTGTGTCAAAAACAAGTAAGTATACTCAAGAAGTATTCATATGCTTTATTCTCCTGGACTCATCAAATGATAATTTGTTTGATTTACAAAACGATCTTCAATAAATAAGATAGTATATGTTTTGAGTTCACTTCCAACAAATCATTTCGATCAGATGAAATCTACTAATATGTTTCAAGTTACTGCTTCATGGTCAATTGATTTTTCAAATACTGCCTCATTTACTCGAGTTTACGAAATAGCATTAACTAATGAATTAAATCAATAAGATACTGCCATTATTAAATTTTTAATGGTAATTGTATCTACAGTCATAACCTCATCAGAGTACATACTTAATCTGAATTTCAGATTGTAGTGACTGAGTAGTTACAGATTTGATTATATTTTAGCATAGTTAAAACTACCTTATGTATACTAATTTTTTTATCGATCATTGCTTTCTTCTTTTTTCCTTGTTTAAAAGCTAGCCTCTCAAACAGGTTAGAATAATGACAGACAAACTGCTTTCTTTACTTTCAATCACTTACTTCTGTTGCAATCCTTCTTAATGCTTACAGTATTCTGGGTAGTTTTATATCAAGCTCATTAGCCTTGTTTATCTCAGTAAAGCATATATATATAGTAAATGAATGTAAACATAATTTGACTTTCTTTCGTTATTACTTATTTGATGTTTGTAAGTATGAAATCTAAGTTCATACGTTTCCTCTTAACGATTTTAAAAAGTTTACAGCAGGATTCTTCTATACAGTGCCAACGAAAAACCGTATCATATATAGAGCGTGATAATACCATCTATAAATGATATTGCACACAATTTATTTTCAACTGCTTTCAAGTTGATGGTGTTCAGAAGTGTCTAGCGTTGCTCTATTTGATTTTTCCAGTCTTTATATTTGTAAAGTATTAATATACAACCTAACATAAATACAGATTAATAATCAACCTCTCATTGTGTAAAATGTAAAAGATTGTTCATTTTATCGATGACACGAAAGTAAAAATATCAATCAGTAAAAACCATGAAAATCACTTGTCTTTTAGCTTTAAGAGTTTTATTATGCATTCCATATCAGATTAACATTGTTATGTATTTCAGCTACTGGGCAAATGATACTTGTTTCTTATAATTATAAACAATGGTTGAATGCGTGGTAAATATTAATAATACGTTATTAATTTCAACCTAAAATGCAGCTGTTATCATTTATTCACTATTGAAAAATGTTTTACATCAATACACTACTAACAACGTGAAATAATAGACATGCTTGCATTAATTGCATATTTGCAATAAACGCAATTGTTAATTTTCTGATTGTGCCACACGTTAGTAAACAATGTAGCATGCAATTGTTGACAAATTTGCATTGTAAACGAACTGCTGGGACCAGCTTCTATTACATGCCGTAAATTGATTTGTACAAGAGAAAAATAAGATTGATTTTTGTAACTTTATGATGATAGATGGTAGAAGTAAAATATGTCTCCTAATTAATTTGTTGCAATAGAAATACTCATAGTATGCGGTGTCCGTTGCAATTGAATCAAAGAGAATAAATTTTCGGATTCATTTAGGCAGTTTACCGGTAGAACGTTATTAAATAATGTAGAAAGAATATCAGTTACCATACAGACCTTTATGAGTCCAAGTAGCAAAATAAACTAATATAGGATGATAGCATTGTAGAAACTAGTATTTTGGCTTTTTATAGGGACTTTAGAAGTTAGTTTCTACTTTCATCAGTAATCGTTTTAGACTATCTTCTGTTTGCAATATCTGCTAGATAAAGTAGTTTCTGAAGAACTGATTTACAATTTATATATATATATATATATATATATATATATATATATATAGTTACAATGTACACCGGAAAACGATGTTTAAATATTTATACCATAAAAAAATCCGTAGGAAACCAAATGAGAATGAAGAAGGAATTGAATTTTATTCATTAAACTTGGATTTTCATTTCATATTATTGTAATTCTTTGAATTAACTACTAAACAAAGTGTACGTTTTGCATTTCATTGTAAACTTAGCTACTTCGCTATGATTCGAATAATCCCGATTGCTAAATATGTATGAAGTAGATTGAAAGAAAAAAGTTACCACGAAATAACTTAGTATTTATTAAATGGGATTCTTATTTTAATATGTCTGATAAATGTTTAACATTTCACTTATACTCTACATAGAATAGATTGTATATAATCTTTATTAAATGTCTACTTTTTTTAGTTTATAAGAGCTATTTCTTTTAAATTTGCACAAGTCTAGCCATATATTATAAATCTGTTGCACAGAGAGCGAGAAAATAAAGTCAGAACCCATTGAATTAAATAATATAGAAGTCTTCATAATAATTAGCATCTGTACTTTAAAGGAGAGTGATACATTTTTAAAACTGTCTAAGAATATAAGCAATTAGTACGTCTTTAATTAGGTTAGATAATGCAAAGTTATGTTATTCGTTTCCAGTAATATAGCAATAGTTTGCAGATTCAATTATTTAAAGTCATTTTGGCTCTTTTGATGATTTTTTTATTCTATGTAAACAACATACATAAAAGTTTTTAATTACCAAGTACTAATTTATCACAACTTTATGAAAGAGTGCTTACTAACTCATATACAAATAAAAATTTGCACTAGTTGTAAGTTCAGTTCTATATGTCATATGGTTAGCATTATTTTGTGACATTTACTGAGATTTCATACGAAAATAATGCTTCATATCTAGTTATTTTTTGATGGGTAAATATTTTATTCATAAGAAAACTAGTAAGAAATAGTGGTGTTGATACACTCTGAAGAAACAAAACTGAATTCGATAATCAAAAACGAACTAGTAAGCATAATAACTATGGACAGTTAACTTGTTACAAAATATTGTTGTTTTGCTTAAATACAAAGAACGAAATGCTTGAAATAAATTAAGAGAGAACATGATTGTTTTAAAGTAAATTATTTGCGCCATCAAATTTATTTAATTATTATGACTATCATTACTACAAACTGCTAATTATGAGTATCTGCCCAAGTAAAGTATATTAATGTATTCATGTCTTGTTGAAAGAGATATTAGTGTTTTATACAATTTAGGCTCGAATCTCCGCCTGTAGCTCTCCTAGGGTTACTGCCGGTCCCAAGCCCGGGTAAAAGAGAAGGGTTGGGCATGGGGCTAGCATCCCCATCCCGTAAAACCCAAGCTTGCTAATAAAACACAAACCAGATTAAACATGCTAAACCATTTAAACTCTGCCCTGGGAGTGGAAGGATTCATGACGCCTCATGATGAAAGCCGAAATTCTTCGGGAGTCATGAAGCCGGTGCCACTTCTAACAACCAGAGCAAATATTTTTATAGGTACACGGAATGTTCGAACAATGTGGGAGAGCGGGAAGACAAATCAAATAGCTGCAGAAATGAAGAGATACAACTTGACAATACTCGGAATCAGCGAAACCCATCGGACTCAAGCTGGACAGAAAATATTGGCTTCGGAAGAGACGCTACTATACTCCGGCTACGAAGAGGAAAATGCTCCTCACACCCAAGGAGTTGCTCTGATGCTGTCCAAGGCGGCACGTAATGCAATTGTGGGATGGGAACCACATGGACCCAGGATCATCCAAGTATCTTTCAAAACAATCAAGAAAGGGATTACAATGAATATTATCTAATGTTATGCACCAACCAACGACGGCAACGACGAGGACAAAGATCAATTTTACGATAGAGTGCAATCGATTATAGCAAAGTGTCGGGGAAAGGATCTGACAATCCAGATGAGGGACCTGAACGCCAAAGTCGGAATGGACAACACTGGATATGAAGAAATCATGGAACGACAGGGACTGGGAGAAAGAAATGACAATCGTAAGAGATTTTCAAATCTATGTGCTTTCAACAAAATGATTATAGGTGGTGCAATATTCCCCCACAAATGCATACACACGGCTACATGGGTCTCACCGGATCATACTACAGAAAATCAAATCGATCATATATGTGTCAATAAAAGATTTAAAAGATCAATGAAAGATGTAAAATCTAGGAGAGGAGCTGACAAAGCTTCAAACCACCACCTGGTGGTTGCTAAAATGAAACTGAAGCTAAAGAAGCAGTGGACAACTGGAGTAACAGCAGTACAACGGTTCAGTACGGCCCTTCTTCGAGATACTGACAAACTCAAGGAATTTAAAATAGCTCTCAATAACAGATTCCAAGTCTTACAAGATCTACTGAAAGAAGAAGAAACCACTATGGAGAATAACTGGAAAGGAATCAAAGAAGCACTGACTTCAACGTGTCAGGAGGTTCTAGGCCGCAAGAAGCACCATTATAAGGAATGGATCTCCACTGAGACATTAAGCAAAATCCAACAAAGGAGAAACAGGAAGATAGAAATCAACAACAGCCGAACAAGAGCAGAAAAAATCAAGGCTCAAGCTGAATACTCAGAAGCAAACAAGCGGGTAAAGAAGAGCATTAGAGCTGACAAACGGAAATACATCGAAGGCCTTGCAACGACAGCGGAGAAGGCTGCAAGAGAAGGAAATATGAAACAGCTACACGACACAACGAAGAAACTGGCAGATAAACATGGTAAACCAGAGCGACCGGTCAAGAACAATGAAGGCAAGACACTCACTGAGATTCAAGAACAAAAGAATAGGTGGGTAGAACACTTTGAGGAACTCCTAAATAGGCCACCTCCACTGGACCCACCGGACATCGAAGCAGCATCTACAGATCTCCCGATTGATGTCACTCCACCAACGATGGAAGAAATCAAGATGGCCATCAGACAAGTGAGAAGTGGGAAAGCAGCAGGACCTGACAATATACCAGCTGAAGCACTCAAGTCAGATATCGACCTAACAGCAAGGATACTCAACCTTTTATTCAAAAAGATCTGGGAGGAAGAACAAGTGACGGTAGACTGGAAAGTAGGACGTCCTATCAAGATACCAAAGAAAGGAGATTTGAGCAAATGTAACAACTACTGAGAGATCACGCTACTGTCGATACCAGGGAAAGTCTTTAACAGAGTATTGTTGAACAGAATGAAAGATTCAGTAGATACTCAACTTCGAGATCAACAAGCTGGTTTCCGTAAGGATCGGTCGTGCACGGACCAAATCGCAACATTACGGATCATCGTTGAACAATCAATTGAATGGAACTCGCCACTGTACATCAACTTCATTGATTATGAGAAAGCGTTTGATAGCGTAGATAGGAAAACACTATGGAAACTCCTTCGACACTACGGCGTACCAGAGAAACTCGTCAACATCATCCGAAACTCTTACGACGGAACACAGTGCAAAATTGTGCATGGAGGACAATTGACAAATGCATTCCCAGTGAGAACCGGAGTCAGACAAGGTTGCCTGCTCTCACCTTTTCTCTTCCTCCTAGTGGTTGACTGGATCATGAAGACCTCCACATCTGAGGGGATTCACGGAATTTGATGGACATGTAGGATGCGACTCGATGATTTGGACTTTTTGGATGATCTAGCTCTCATATCACATACACATTAACAGATGCAAGCGAAGACAACCAGTGTAGCAGCAACTTTAGCATCAATAGGTCTGAATATTCATAAAAGAAAGAGCAAGATCCTCAAATATAGCACAGTGAGTGCCAACCCAATTGAACTTGATAGAGAAACTCTGGAAGAAGTAGATACTTTTACATACTTAGGGCGCATCATTGATGAACAAGGGGGATCCGATGCAGATGTAAAGGCAAGGATTGGCAAAGCTAGGGCAGCATTCCTACGGTTGAAAAACATATAAAAACTAAAAACAAATATCAACTAACCTCAAAGCCAGACTCTTCAATTCGAACGTGAAGACAGTCCTGCTGTATGGAGCTGAAACCTGGAGAATAAGTGCAAATGTCATCAGACGGATACAAGTATTTATAAACAACTGCCTACGAAAGATACTAAATGTCCGTTGGCCGGAAACCATCAGCAACAGCCTACTATGGGAAAGAACTAACCAACTTCCAGCCGTAGAGGAAATTAGGAAAAGACGTTGGAAATGGATAAGACATACATTGAGGAAACCATCAGAGTGCATCAGGAGACAAGCATTAACATGGAGTCCTGTTGGGAAACGGAAAAGAGGAAGGCCATAGAACACACTTCGTCGAGAATTGGAAGCAGATATTAAAAGGATGAACAGCAACTGGAAACAGCTGGAAAGGATTGCTCAGGACAGAGTTAAATGGAGAATCCTGGTGAGCGGCTTATGCTCCTTAGTGAGGAGTAACGGGAGTAAGTAAGTAAGTAGGCTCGAATACTTCCTTTTTTGTTTCATTTATTTGGGAAGTTATGCATCGACCATAACAATATAAACAGGACAAACATAACAATAACCTAAATGGCATTGTCATTAATTTGATTAGTTTCTGTAATACTGACACTATAGGTTATATCATAATTCCTCGTTGTTTTTTGAGAAACTCTGGAGATACGATGTATATTGTATTGACACTTAAGGTCAAAAATATATATATTCACACTTGTTTGGAAATTCACAATTTAAAAGAAAAGCATTTTGTTCATTAAAATATTTTCATTTGTGGCAAGCATAAATTGTCTATCTGTAGCAAACGGAAGCAAAGGATCTCATTTTCTCCATTAAGAAAATATTTGCCATAATTTAGATTTACAATTATTATGCAGGGTACATGCACCTTAAAAGCCAGTAAGTGTCTAATTTTACCAAGGTAAAAAACGTTAAGTTGTTATAAGTAGTTTGGAATATGCTAAGACGAATTTTCAGATTAAGCACTGAAATTACATATTGTTGGTTCGTTAGTTCATGCCTACTGATACCTTGGTATTTGAAAAAGAGCGGACTCATCAATACTATTGTTTATTAGACATGAAATCATTTTCTAGCATTAGTGCTGTAAATGGTCAAAACGTTGTTGTGTGTCTATTCTATATTATATGATAAATCGTTTATAAAGCAGTGGTAGCATTTACTGTGAATTTATGTTTCAATTAAGTAAAACACTATTACTGATAATTCAGTTTTGATAATTTAAACACTTTCTAAAAAGCAGTTTCATGTTATTTCCTCCGTCTACATGAAATGTAAATACATTTAATTGGAACAACACATTTGTGATTTATAACAGGTTAATGTGAACAAAAGAAGAAATAAAACATGAATATACATTTCTAAACTGCATTTAATCAGCTTGTATCATAAAAACTGGATGATTTTTTGAGTTTGTTAGATATTTTAATTATGGATTTGAGTATTGTTACTGGATTAACAAATAAGGCTAATACGATAATATAAAATATTTGTCAGTGACTTTAAGTAATACATTTCAAAGCCAATTTCTTCGATAAGTTAATCTGCTTTATTTCAATATGCTGTGAAAATATGAGAACCTGGCTGATAGTTAAGTATAAAATCTACAACTTACAGGTGTATTTCTACACGTTTTCATAGGTTTGGGAGATTTGGTAACTAGATTTTGTTAATTTATTCTTTAAAACAAACCTGTCGATCATTATAAAGTTGTACTTTGCTATGCATAGATTTGCAGCAATTTATTACATTTAAATGGTGTTTTTATAGATTATAACCTTTTAACGGTCTTTTATATATTTTATTGTAAACGAAAATAACAAAATAAAATATAATGTTTTCAAGAATCAAACATTTAAATTTACATTTTATAAGCCTCTGCTCGTACTTTATTTATATAAATTTAGGGAAATTGCCTTAACTTCATCTATGAACAAATGTGTGTTGTATTTATCCAAATCTTATGAGTAAAATATTTTTGTAATAAGTGTAGCACTTCATAAAGCGATATGTCATTCGTTACATTTTAACCACTAAATTTATCCCGATGAAGAATCCAATGATTTTGATGGAACGTAAGCAGCTATTGTATTGTGTATTTAAAATATTATTCTCTATAATCATTAGGCGTTTATTCAACACCAGAGAACAGCAGACTCGAGAAAACCAGGCTGGTTTCAGACCTAGTCGAGGTTGCATTGATCAAATATTCACCCTGTTTCAGAATCTCGAACATAGATATATGTACCAACGTCCGACTATAGTTGTATTTCTTGACTCGAAAGCAGCTTTCGACCCTGGAGACCGTGAAGTCTTGTGGCAATGTTTGTCATTAAAAAGTTTACCTCAAAAGTACATAAACTTTAGAAAGGCTCTCTACTCGGTCACCACTGGTCGAGTCAGAGCATATGGCGAATTGTCACGAGAAATTTCATTCTCAAGCGGGGTTCGTCAGGGTTGGCCCTAATCCCATCATAGATATACTCTTAGAAACCTTACTCACTTCTTTGAACTCCTCAGGAATTACCCTCCTTCTAGGAGGCCCTCTCGTCGATTTGGAATATGCAGGCGATATAGTCCCATTTGATGAAGAGGCGAACAATATTGAGAGTCTCTTGAACACCTTGAGTAACAATGCAGGCATATTCGGGATGTGCTTCTCCCTTTTGAAATGCAAAATGTTACTCCAGGACTGGCCTGCTTCTTCTCCTAAATTAGTTATAGGGAGTGAAGTAATTGAATGCGTTGGCAACTTCACGTATCTCGGAAGCCTCATCACCACTGGTTGGTCGGTGAGTGACAAAATCGCAGCACGGATTCAGAAAGCCTGATTGGTATTCACCAATTTACGCCACTTATGGTGCACGCGAAATATCCGTGTCTCAACGAAAGGCCGGGTGTACTGCGCAGCAGTCTGCGCCATTTTAACATATGGCTGCGAAACATGGGCCATGAAAACTCAAGATATGCGTCGTCTCCAGATATTTGACCATAGGAATCTTCGTAACATCGCTCGTATACCATGGAATAACCGGATTAGTAATAGTGAGGTTAGACAAAAGGTTCTTGGGAAGCACGGTAAATCAGTCGAAGAGGTCATTAACCTTCATCGACTGAGATGGCTAGGACATGTATTGCGCATGCCCGACCACCGTCTACCCCGTCGTGCGATGTTGGCTAGGGTTAAAGTAGAATGGAAGAAGGTTAGGGGTGGACAAACCAAAACATGGCATCAGTCCATGAAGTCCTTGACTACTGGTCTAAGCCATGTAGGTAGATGTAGATTACCTGGTTGGGATCCGCGTAATGATCGGAATAAGTGGCTGGAGACACTAGGCCATATAGCTCAGAATCGGTCACAGTGGCGCAGGTGTATTCCCTCTATAGACTAATCTAGATCTTGAATTCAAATATTAATTTCTGCACACCTATACTTTACTCTTTCCTCTTGTATTATTACCTCAGTAATCTCGTGGTGCTAATGTGGTACGGCAACTTGAACCTGTGGGTATTTGTGCCCGGTTCTGCGTTGCTGATGATGATCATTGTGAGCATGAATACTAAAATTATTCATGTACTTCGATTTGGTTATTGGCACAATTATTCAAATCTTGGCTTCGTCACTTATCGACTACTGGTGATTTTAAAAGTGTTACTTATTTCAGTAAACTGACTTATCCAAAGAAGCCATTTAGTATTACTTATAGAACTGGATCAGCTATTGTTTAAAACTACTTGTTTTTCCATGTTGGTAGTTGGTACTGCTAAACATAATTGAAAATGATGGCAAAGGAAGAAAAACATTTTATGTATACCTCTATACTAAAATGTCATCTTTCTTTCAAAATTGTAATGCAATCAACATAGCTAATTAATCATAGAAGATAACTTCTATGTAATATACAAAGGGATTACATGTGCTTTAAGAAGTAAAGATCTTGCTCAAACCACGATATTAAGTTGCTTAACAATTGTAACATTGTTTCATCATAACTTTAAACTGTGCTCTTTAAATGATTACTAGTTCACCTGATTTAATTATTAAAATTTCGAACTGTAGACCACTTCAAATTCTTTATTAAACATTTCGTGGTTTGAAAACTATCTTAGTTATTTTTCAATACGCTTTGAAGTACTAACTAAATTATTGGGCCATAAGTATTTAGTACAATATTGTTTTTGTTTTTTTTATTAAGCACTCATTCACGTTTCTAAATATTACAAGCATACAGCCTAATCAAGTTAGATTGTATTTGCAAATGGATTTTAGGATACATGTTTTGTTTCACTGAGGACTCATCACCTGGATATATCTGCATTGTAAATAAAATTTTCCTTCCACAATCCAAAATTAATCACACTTGTGAACCACTGCTAATCAGTTTGAGTCAATAACATCATCAGTAGGAAGATGTAAATCCTGTCATATTATAAACAGCTTCATTGTTATATATTTTTACCGTTAGACTATTTTACAAGCAACGTAAGATGCGTTTAATGTCAACCATGTAATTCAATCCAACTTTTGTTGGATTAAGATGAAAATCTAAAAAACAAATATGATCTTTTAGATATATCCGGCCTTCTTTATTTTCAATATAATATTTACCTACATTTTCCGGATTTTTTACTTTGCCCGTAATACAAATAAAACTCAAATATTTATTTAGGATAATCCTGTATATTGGTTTTATTAATTTTATGTTATCACAATATTTGCTCAGAATTGAGTGAACAATGATTTTTAATACATACATATATTTTTCATCACAATAAAACCATTATTTGCTGTTTTGGGTTAATTACGTGTTAAACAATCATTATCAAATTGAAAATCTTCTGGGTCATTTTTAAGCCATTCTAATAACTGAAAAAAAAGATTCAGCTTTTTTATTCAATGAGATATACATAACAAAATTTGGTGCATCAAAGTAGACAATGCGAACTTGTCCTTACAATAAAATTAGGTTTTCTAAAACAGAAAGTTTAAAATGTTTACCTTAGTTTTCTAATGTTATTTTTTAGCTTACATATTTCTGAAAAGCCAACAAAAGTGAACATGATAGGATAATAAATGATTAGTTAGTTGACTGACTGACTACTTCATTGATTGATTGATTAAATGATTGATACTTTTTGAAGTTTTGAGTATTTATTTCCATGTCGATTGAATTGGATGAGTTGCTTTCTCTTCATATGTCATTTAATCAATGCACACACAAAAGAATAAAATGATTGATGATAAACAGTAGACATTAATATTTTCATAATGTCTATTCTAATAAGTGAGTTTACCATTCAATAGACAAATCTTAGTCTCGTAATTGTTTTTTTCGTTTTTGGGTAGAATAGTAAATATTATTTTAGCATTATTTCTGCTATTGTTGTGTTTGGCAGATTTTGTTATAAATGTTGACAAATAGTATTGGTAATAGTAGGCGATTAACCAAAATATACAGCGTAGTTTTACTTACTAACATAAATAGCACAAAATAATCTTTGCAGTCAAGTATTAATTTCATATGTTAGTTGTCATCTGCAATAATTTTAATTTAGAACGACATTTATCGTTTTTATTATGTTAAGTACTTTGACAATGTGTGTCATTTGATAGAAAGAATAACTCTATTTGTTCTCACAACTAATGATCAAAAATGACCTTTAAAGCATTCGATATCATTCATTTTATCAGTGTATTCCCTATACATTTGAATGAAACCGGTTTATAAAGAAAAACACACCTAAACACAATATGATATTATACTCGTTATCTAGAAACGCGTAGTAAAATCAGTTATAGCTGTTTTATTATAGTTGTTTGCTAAAATAGTTATACGGATCCTTTAGCAAAGATACACGAGTAACGTTCTGTGGTACGATACTTGTTTTTATTACCATGGCTTAAATAGCTTGTTAAGTTTTACCCTATCTAAAACCACAAAACATGATGGTTCATAAAAAGTTCCCCATCAGTGTTGCTGATTATAAATCAGCAACAGGTTGAAAAAAAATGTTACCAAGAAATTCTATCAAGTAAATTTGCAGTATGTAATTAACTAAATTGAAACCAGAAGCTTCCTTACTTAAAGTTGAATATAATTGCTAGACCTAAGTTAGGCATCCGTTGTTGATAGTGACATCCAAGTAATTGATATCAAAATTACTGAGAACGGTAATATAAACTGTAAATTTTAAGGTGTTTTGAATTCAAGCTCAAAGTTGTTTATTTGTTATTTATATATTTATCAACATCATCAACGCTTCTGAATGACTAGGTGACGTTTAAAATTTGAGGATAGAAGTAATTTTTTTTATACTTTTGATACGCAAACTAAATATACTTAAAATCATAAACATTCGTCTCCAAATTTGTAGTTTACTTTCAGGCCTGAAATAAATTAACTATGAAAATTTTAGGACCCAATAGTGAATTACTACTAGTCTGAAGGTGATAAACTCCAGTCGCCAATATACCAAACCTAACTGCATTTGAGACTTACTACTAACACGTTTAATGGTGAGAAATCTTTCAAATGAACTTTCAGAGTTTAGGGATTCAAGCCATTTACTGCATTCATTATCTAACACGGTTAATTTAGACAGTAAATAGTTACAGTTAGGATTTGCATTGTATTCTGAGCATTATTAGCCAAAAAATATTCTAGTAACTATTTAGTTTGGTTTTTTGTTAACTCATAGTATCACATTTGAATGATATAGTGGCGACTTTAATTGTGATTTGCTGAATGATTTTGTAGTTTTTATAGCATAATCTATCTGTTATATAATTTGATTTTGAATAAGCAATTCGCTCGTAGAATGAAATGCAAAGCTAACAACAAAGAAGCATCTAAGTGAACAGTAATTTGATGGAAAAATTGAGGCGTGATATGGATGCATTTGGTCGATAACTTTCTTGAATAACTTGACTTTAATAGGATAAACTTCAAACTTTTATGCGAAAAATATTATTCCCACATTATTATGTATATTGGGTAACGTATAATTCATCAATGTTTCACAAAATGTGCCTCAGAAAAACACTCGGTCCTAATATGGTCACATTTTTAGTGGTTTCTAATTACTTGCCAACCATATTTCATTCTTATTTCATAAAAATGTTCTCTAGGTGGTAAACAATATTATCAAATTTGTCAGTTTTCAAAAACCATTGGTTTGAAAACTCACTAGGTTAAGTGCAAATTAATAACAGTAATTAATTATCGTAGAAGAATTGATTTTATTACAAACTGTACTGAACAAGCAAAATGAAAAAAAACCACTTGGATATCGTTCATTAACTGAGGGTCGACAGATTGATTTATGAATTCATTTTAAGAAAGTAAACCTAAAGAGATAATAGACAGGCAAGAATGTCTTAAAAAGAATTATTTTCCTAAATTTGACATATATCTCTTACTAATAAGTACTTAGATGTTTTAAAGTAACTTGTCAAATAACTTCGTTTAACTACACGGTTTCAAGAAATAATGACTAGGTTTGGATCAAAACCTTTTAACATGTTTAGAATGTACCGGTTGTAGAAGTATGTAGTCGTATATTTGTTAGTACTAATGCACCATAATCGTATCCATATGTGAACAAGTTGATTTTATACTACGTACCATATATATATATATATTTACCAATGTTTCA
Source organism: Schistosoma mekongi (assembly GCA_034768735.1). Classification (NCBI taxonomy): domain Eukaryota; kingdom Metazoa; phylum Platyhelminthes; class Trematoda; order Strigeidida; family Schistosomatidae; genus Schistosoma; species Schistosoma mekongi. The sequence goes on from CM068306.1 coordinate 33,724,925, forward strand.
TAAAACTCTTCTGAATTGATAATACAGACCATCATCTCCTGCGAAAATATCTGTTTATCATTGAAGACAATGAAAACAATTATATGAATAAAATAATTGCTTTATTCAAATGATAATTTACTTTTCATAAGATTTCACGCCTATTATTTTCTTAAGAGCGAAGAAAACGTCGTTAAGAAATTTATTCTTTTGGGTTTACTTGCTAATTATATTCTTGAATTTTTACCTAGTCATAGAGTTTATTTGGAATCTTTGTTTGTTGTTTACTCAGAGTGGAAGAAAAATAAAAGTATTATAGTTGTTATTATTTTCACTAGGTAATAATAGTATTTTTCGACTGGAGATTAATTTATATAAGGTACAGACTATTTGATTGTTTCTGATGCTACAACTAAACTATTACTATTTTGAAATAAAGTATTTGACTCAAATGAAAGGTAACAAAAACGATTTTCTTACTTTTCCATACACTTCAGAGTTTCCGACACAAGTATACCTTAGCTACTACAAGGTAAACTCTTACATAATGATATCTGAAAATAATTTACGCACTCACACATTTCAAAATCTTAGTTTCAGTCACTTTACTGTTTTTAGTGGCAAATCTACTCGGTGGATCAAGGTGTACCAATCGATTTTGCATTTAAAATCACTTAGTGATTTACTTATATTTACTGAAATACTTTTGTGATATATGAAAATAGTCTTTGCTACAATGTGACACTAGCCGGCTAGCGAAAACGATTATAAAGATCTTAATTCAATCATTCAAATTTTCTCTAGCAGAAACTCAACCATAAACTGTATTGCATCCATTCTAAGCTTGAAAAATACTTTTAACATTTTAATAAAAACGTATTGGTTTGCGTTTCAAGTTAACATATATTACAGAGCTATATTAAGTACCCTCAGGTTTTTGATAGATCTCTTGCGGATAAAAGTTCTTAAACTTATATTCATTATTCTCTGATAAATCTCTTGTTATACACAAATGTGGTTTATTTATTTTATAAGACCGGTGGTAATGTAAGGTAGTGTATGCCTAGTATATTACAGATAAAACGCGTTAGATAATAATTTTTTATAAAGGAGGATTTTTTCGGCAAATTTACTAATGGGATCTATGATAATAATTAAAATTATTACTACAAAAGTTAAAATCTACCCACCAAAACTCTTTCCAGCTTCTTTTAAAAATATTTTATCTTGCCCAGATAACATTTCTTTGACTTTAAACGTTTTGTATACTTAAGCAAATGAAAGAGCTGAAATCAGAAATTCCTGAATCATTATCCCGTAATCTAGTTTTGTGTTGCATAATAATAAAGTATTTTAATTTGTATGACATTATTCTCATAATATATTCACATTAATATGTTAATGATTGATAATGTATTTTTGTTGTCACACTTACTAGATATGCAAACAATCTTATAAAGATAATATACGGGATTTTATTAACCACAGTGGGCTTTCTGCTTGTATGTATACAGTTCAATGGAAAGAAAACAGAATCACTTGTGTTTGAAGTAAGTTATATTTATAACAGTTACTTTTTCATATAATTACAAGTAAAAGTGATTGTCGTGTTTGTACTTAATTCATCCAAATAAACTCAAAAATATACTCGAATTCTTCAGTCTATAACTACAGCAGTGATATGACACAGTATCTCTAGGTTCGTTTATGTACTTCACCAGCCCAGCTTGGCGAAATTTGGTCATTAAAAATATGAAATTAGAATGATAAGGTTACAAGTTTTTTTATTATTCTATTTATGATATATACCTGAGATAGATAATTAACGTCATTATTCCTGCATAACTAGCACGTTACAAAATACGAAACAATTTAGCTGTATCAAATACCTAGGCGATTAACAATAGTGCAAACCAGTAGGTCAACTTTTTCCAAACAGGGGATATATTTCAATGAAGCTTGAGGAATATTTGTTGTTCTACAAAATGTAACTTAATGAGGTTATTATTTTTACCTTTACTTTGTGTGTACGTAAGCTAGGATTGCATTGATACTTTGGCTATAAATTCCATTCATGCTACTTCATTGAATAACCTCTTCACGTTTATAATAACTGCTTTTTACAGCTGTGACCAAATACAATGAAATTTTAGTCGGATTAAATGAGATTGCATCGATTAATGATTTTGTTTAATCTCCAACTTAAAAGGATCATGTCAGATAAATAATTTTGTGCTATGAAAGCAACCAAACTTTATTTGTTTTGTTAATTAAATGGTTGTTATGTAAAACTTGTTAAAGATGAAAGAGGGATGATTGCCGATTAGTGCTAACTGTTCACGACAGTCGTTAGCAAACGTCTAACTGCAATGTCATTTAAACAGTTTTACTTCGACATACAATAATCCACCTGAAAGATCAGGAGTCAGATGAGCGTGTTACTACACATATACATTAGGACGACTGATATAACCCTTTATTTTAGCTACCTCACATTTTAAAGTGGTAACCCTCTAAATCACAGGAAGTAACGTCATTTTTCACCCCTTGAAACGGTAGAATAAAAGTCCACAACTTTAAAATTAGTTCTGCTTCAAAGATGACAATTCCGTGGTTCAACAAATATCTTTCTTTTTAGTAAATCATTCACGGTAACAGAAAGATATAATTATTGTCGAAACTACCTATGATACCGTTATCAAGTTATGATGCAAAAATATTTGCAACAGAAAATGTTAACTACACCTATGTATTATTTCATGACCATCCTATAGTTCTAATATCACAAAAGCCAATCCATTAAACCTTGAAAATTTCGACATTCATTCCAACTTTGCGCCATGTCTGTCCCCTATTAGGCTGTCCTACTGCTAACTGCGAAGATTATTCAAGCCCTTTCTGTGGTTTTTATGACTTAGTTTTCTTGCGGGAATTTATCCCAGTTTGATTTTACTATAAGTTATTTTCGTTGTCAGCTGAATCGAAAGAAGAGTATTTAAATATTTATTTACTAAGTTGACTATAGTTTCAGCTGGTTTATTGGAATACATCTTTTCACCTTAATCTTATTCTCATATGAAATAAACACCAAAAATACGAATTTCTGAGCATTTGGTACTCATTGGATGAATCGTCTTTTCGCCGGTAATACTAATATACTCACTTGTGAAATATTTTGAGATATAATTCTCATTACCCTAGTGAAAAAGGCTTTTCAAATAAAATATTCACCTGTTTCGGTTGATGGTGGTTGTACGTCTCAAATAAACTTAGGCCAAATCTTCAATAAATGATCCGAAAGCTGAAAACTAGTTTCTAAACCTGGTTTGGATACTATGTCAAGTCACAAATAGTCACGCTGAGCGGTCTCATACTAGACCAAAACAGCTGCTCCATGCTTTCTAGTTTTCGGTAGTCGTCAGTTCATGATGTAAAATGTATGTATCGTTACTTTTGTTCACGCAACGCATAATTTGTCACTTTGCAAAAGCGTTTCTTAAGAACTGCGTTTTTTCGGTGGACTTTCATAGTTTGTCATTCTAATAAAATTTGCTTGCCAAATACACTGCATTATCCCGATTACACTAGTTTAAAGTTCTTCTGTGATTGTGCAAACAGATGACCATTTTTACCGAATAGTCGGTTATATTTTTCGAAAAAAATGTTAGTAAATTTATACATTGATGAAGGCTTAGTCAGACAACCCGTTTCAAGTAAAATTAAATATTCTTCAAAATTTGCAACGTTTTGGAGTTTTTTGTTTAAGATAATCCGCTTTTCGTTTTCGTTTAATTTTTGTCATGATTCAGGTTTTTCTCAACTTTCTGTTAATTGGCCTGTTTTGTCATTTTTTGAGCTTCTACGCTACAACTTATTACAAAATTTGCTGTTCCTATTGTAATTGCTGTTCGGTGGATAGTAACCTGAGTAGTAACCAGAAGCACTTGTATTATTTTCCCTATCATAAAAGTCGTATAACTGACCAGCTATTCAGTCATAACTGGAATCATGAGGAAGTGTACCGAAAGAGAATGAATCAAACTCTAAACTTTGAAAACAGACAGATAAATATCAGACATCAACGCCTGGATCTAATACCTCTTAGGGATAAGAATTTGATTTCCCAATCTGATAATCTACAGTATCATCAACTTGTAACAATTAGTAATTCAGTGAGTTTAAAGCCTCAGCTTCAGAACAGAAAACAGAAGAGGAGAATAACTTCAAATTTTACACATGAGGATTGTTACAGGATACTTTCAAAATGTGAATATATTATTCAAGGATTTTTTTGTGGTAAGTTACTCTGACTGATGTGAAATCATAATAATGTATTCTTGTCATCAAATTGGTTCTTATACCAAGTTTTTCTGGCATATTTTTATACAAAATCTGCGGTTCTAAACAATACAGTAAAACATCTGTAATATTAAGTCTTTTAAAGTCTTTATCTGATTTCCTACAAAGATTTCTTGATAATAAATCAATACTTACAGTTTCTAGCTGATATCTTACTTAAAGCTCTTAGCTATCATACAAATTATTAGTGGTTGTAAGAAGTAATTTACGTGGAGTTTCGACATTATCTTATTTAAATAACTATTTATTTGCTTGAATTTATAACCGATGCTATAACTGTTTATATAATACAGGCTATTTACGTCTAGCTTTTAACTCCATTCTTCAACAATAATCATTTTCATATTTATAAGTGATTTAATGACAGGTGATACAGTCAGCAATGATTTATTTTGGAATCAATAAATTAAGATGCAAGAAGATAATCATTTGCACAACGATCAAAACAAATAACCAGTTTTTTGTCTGTTTGAATTATAAGTATATTTATGTTTGCTAAACCATACCTTTGTATTTTATCGGATGATATCCGGCAGTATCGTTTACCATAAAAAGTATTTCTGACACTAAGATTATTAATAAATAGCATTTTGCCTTAAAATCATCTTTTATTATCATTATTAACCGTCTTTAATATTAATAATTCTATATGTTGCTATTAATAATATATCATTTTCATAAATGTTAACACGAAATATGATAATACAGTACAAAATCAGCGGACTAGTTGGGAAGTTTAAAATGTTTTTCATATTAAGAATAACTCCTATTATGAAAACCAAGCAGTATTCTGACATTTTATAGAAAAATATGCTGCCCAACGTGATATTATTATAAATGTTTGAAGTGCGCTTAATCATTTTGTCTGTAGTATTTAATCATTATTGATTTGCACAACCTTTATCTTAATGTAACGCAGAGACTATAGATAATGTTGTCGTTGTTGCAACGCTGACTGTAATAAATCCTTTTGGAACAATTTAAGTAAATTAATCATAAAGTACACAATTATACTTAATTTTATGAAGTTACAAATACCTTATATGTCTACCTGAATTCGTCATCGGAAAATAATCTTTTCTTTAACGATATTATTGACAGAGTAGTCATAGGTCCTTAATTTTATTAACTACAAACTACACTTTGTTATATATTTTAAAAATGGCCTGTAGATTGATACTGAAAATCAGAAATTTGTAAAATTCTGAATAGGATTATATTAATCTATAAGTATTAAAATACCACATATTTAATCAAGTGCAATTTTAAAATATGGATCACTTACAAAAATAATAATAGCAAATAATTATCAAAAACCGCAAATGTGGAGATCATAAATTTTGAATCCTGTATTGAGTTGGTAATTTACAATTGTATGCGTGAATTTCAGACACATTCACATTTTCTGATTTATACAATAAACTACTTTTCTATGGTCATCTATCAAAATTTGTGCTGTCGCTCTTAAAGTTATGACATAAAAATGTCATGATTTATGTACCAGATTTTCATAGTTTAATCAACCGGCAACTATCTTCATAGGTTGATCAGTGAACATTTGCTACTTCACCACTGGTAACACTGTTTTACTTGACTACTTTTCGTACCATAAATAAAAACTGTTGTACATGATTTCTATTATTTGTTAGTCATTTAATGTGCTTTAGTAGGGGCATACACAGATTCACTAAAACTATATTCTTGTTAAAAGACACTTCGTCAACATCGGTCTTTTAAACTTAGCTGGTCTTTAAGGTAAAAACAAAATGTAAAACCAATATCATTAGGAAGTTCCTCATATCTGCTTCTTAGACGCGATCACAGTAGGTACTCTTGGATCTTAAAATTAGACTAGTTATCTTAATCTGATTGACATCATGTAAGTACTAGTTGTAATTTGTTTTATTTTCTAGATATTTATTGCTAATTAATTTTCTTTTTTCCTCTTAAATTGTATTCACCATATTTAAATTATATCTTGCATTCAATAGTTTTTACATCATTTTTTATATCAGTGTTATATGTTGATTAGTGGATCAAAATTCTATGGATTTTAGGAAGTAGACAATAGCATTATTGACATACATCTTTATCATTTAATTTTTAATTTACGAAACACTGACAAAATCTTTGAATAAATCGGAATAATTATTTAAAGTTTGCCTACTATTTTGTGAAGCTAAGATTTATGTTTTCTGACATGAATACTGTAGACTAAACAAACAAACAAAGAAATATTTCTAAGCCCTAAATATGCTAACAGTTTATTATTTAAAAGGTGTATGAGGACAAAATAACTCAAAAAATAAGTGTAAGCGTAATAGTGTTTATTCATTTAGATTACCAATTAGTATGTTAAGAAATCATCATCAACAAAACAAAGTTTAGATAGAAACATTATTGCTTCAATGGGATAATTGAAAATTAAACAGAAGCAACATATTTCAAGCAGAATAAAGCAGATTTTCCGAATAATTTATATCACATCATCATCGTTTTGTTTTTGTCCTATTGGTAGTATCCTCATGTTCAAGAAAGGTTTTGACATAAGTTTCTTACATAACTGAAATTGGCTATTTTATTCAAATACAAAACTACAATATTAGGTTAACTAAACAACCGAAAGTTTTTCTATTTATTAACAATCCATATATTATTACACAGTTGCTTCAACAAACTAATAGGCACAAATGATTGCGGTAGGTGAGATGGAGCCAAAAAATATTACTTTCGATTAGATTTTTAGCAGGACTCTAAACTAATATATGTATATATGTGTTCTACAATAAGGAAGTAATATCCTACACAATAAAAACGCTATCGCATGCTAGATATTTCTTTCTTATTGTAGAACGTATATAATAGTGTGAAGTAATATTTTTCTCTTTCTGTCTAGCATTTAACTAAATGCCTGGATAAGAATGTTTACTTTAACAAATGAGTGTAATGGCTGTTGTCAATGGCCATTGTTGTCTATGATAATTTGTTTGAAAAAAACAAATAAGTAATTTAATGCAGACAGCGAATATGGCTTTTGGCCCTCGATTTTCTGTGTAGTCGTTCAAATTGTAATGAAGTAATCGGCGTTGATCCCAGGCATTCAAGTTGTTGTTTACTCTAAAGTGTTGCAAGAAATGTGGTTAAGATGAAGCGTGCAGGTGATATTTAGAAGAAAGTTCGTTACTTAACAGTCTGTTATATGGTTTTCAGGTTAATATATTGGTATCTGTAAATCATGAATTGGAATAAATATCACCTAGAAACGTGTACAATTACTGTAGCTTTCACCTTTGTTCAACGTATAATTAACTTCTGACTCGACGTAAAATAGCTCATACGTAATCAATATACTCACTGATGATTTCTAATTCACGTAATACATTTAATACAATTAACATTTACTTCACTAGCTGTCATTGTTCTCGAATAATTTTATCTTATTTTTGATTCATTTTAGTCGGAAGCATAATAATTGTCATGTATTATGGAAATAAATTTATTAAATCATTTCCACATAGTAGTAATTTGGATATGTGGTACTCTCTAAATCATATATATTTTAAAAAAAGCAATACAAACCAATTAGTTATAAACAGTCCAACGAATACTGATAACCTTTTTGGACATAAGAATAAGTATTTTTTAGAAAAAGATAATTCCATTTTTAAAGAAAACAATATCTCTAATCAACATACCCTGATTACTAATGTTTCAATAATATCCTCAAACATTCCATACATCATAAATAAATCCAGCAGTGACAGTATCATTTTTAATTATACAATATTCAATAATCAGACAAATATAACAAGTTATAATTTGTCCAAAGTGGCTGATTTTAAACAGATTACATACACAAACTATCTACAGTTAATTAATAATGCATTATGGATTTTACTAACTGTCATGCAAATACCAGTTATGATTAGATTAAGAAAGGTAAGTCATACAGTTGTAATAAATAAAATTATTAGTAGTTTGAAAATTACAACCTAATGAAGCAGACACTGAAGATACTTTCCATAAGATCTAAATTATTTTATTTCGTTGTCAGTACGAAGTTTTTAGTGATTTTATACACATTTCAAAAATATGCGTTCGTGGTCAAAGAATACCTTAAGATTTATGGTGAAAACAATGCCTAATTCATTTGGACATTTCAGAACATTTCAGAACTATCAAATGTTTCATCAAAACTAAACGTGGCCCAAAATGTTCACATATTTTATGTAGATATAAGTATAAATAGTTAGAAAATCAAGGAATTGTCCTGCAGTCATAGACCTATTAACCTATAAATAAAATTTATTGGATCATTCTAAATATAAATCTGTCATAGTCGGCTGGTTGCAAATGAAGTCATGAAATAAACGAAAACAATTTCTATAAAGTCTATTAATTTTCTCGTTCTAATGGCCACAAAATATAGAACTGTTTACCAAAGGATACTTTTGCAGTGTAGCAATCAGGTTTTTATTGAGATACTGCTAAGAAAACTACGTATGCGAATACGCGGAATGCATTAAATCCGTTTTGCACTCACTCTAACATTTATGTATGATTAAACCAAAGAAATGCGGTTTAAACTAGATGTCTATTAATTCCAGTATTTACTACCTCATGTTCCTTCTTCACCTCTGTTTTGTTTAGCACAGTAAAAGTTGTTTTTCTTTTGAAGTTAAGTACCGGTTTTGATTCTTTTCATTGTGTTTAGGTATTGGTTTTTCCGCTTTATTCTATTTCCTTTTTATTAAATTGTAGTTTCGTCCATACATTTTGAGTCTGCACAATGGGTTGTTATTTGTACACGTTATTGCCGCTAACCTGACCAGTTGGTTTCATATGGCATACATAGGAACCGTAAAGTATTTCAACTATTATCGCGAATATGCGTCAAATAATACATTGAGAATTAACGGTACACCAGGTAACTTTACAATGCTCTCCACCTCCGGGTGTTTCTTTTTAACTTCTTAGGATAATATTAGCACTCGTCAAATTATCACATTGTTGTTTTAGTTATATTTGGATATCTTTCTGGGGTTAAAAAAGAAAGTTATAATGTCAACATTTTGAATTGCATTTGGTAAGTGGCTGTTTTGAAGCAGTAAACTAAACATAAAATTCATTAGGTTTAATAATTATTATCTTCACAAGGCAATATGTTAGTGGTTTCCCTAAAATTACATTTCTTAAAAAAGCTAATGATAAGATTACAAATGTGATTAACACTGTATCGGTCTGTCGTACTGAAAATAAAACTTCGTTTCCTCCAATCTCAACATACCAATGTGATGCTTAGAACTAGAGTAAAATGTCTCCTCCCAGTTCCATAACTTATTCATTGATATACATAAATAATTGAATAATATCTTGCTTCAAATGAGTAGTAGGTAAGTAATAAATGCTTACATATTTGGCTGATTTAATGTAAATACCACCAGGTAAACGGTTATAATGGGACAGTAAATAGCCACCAAATATGGGTCGTTTAATTTAATAAAATAACACGCTTGTATACAAAGCTTGTTGGAAAAATTAATATAACAAAAATTTATTCACAGAATCACCAGAGATTGTTAGATATTGATATCTTAGGTCACTCATGATTCCATGAAACTGGAACTTGGATATTAAGATCATTTTATTGACCGCTGTATCAAAGATTATATCACTATTGAGAAGATCCAAAAATCTTAACATGATGCTTTAACATCGTTAAAGTCAGCTGAGCCTTATTAGTAAGCTAAAGGAATTCCCATATTTGGTAGACACGCCTGTTCTGTATCTAAATTCTAGTAAATAAATTTATGATACTTGAAGAATTTCAGGGTTTGTTTAACTCAGATCGTTGAGGTAAAAATATGTTTAAGTGTTCCCATCTTGCAATCACTGAATAACATGATGCGCACATCCAAATGCCACCTACCAGTCAGTATTCTCATGAATCCAATATATACATCTCAATACAAAACATGTATTTCGAGTAAATTAACAAAAATAGCTTGATGCCTCAATACAAACAAAATTGATACTATTTTATATTCCAGTTTATTGCCAATTTTATGGTCATCTTGCTAAACCATCCCATGAGTAGCAGATACGCATATTGTGATTTGGGCGGTTGTTACCATGAGAAAAATGTTCTATTTTTGTAGCTTCATCGGCTCGTGTTTTTGAAAAGCTCAAAAGTGCAACCCATATATATATTGTCATGTCAGATTATTAAATATGGAAATAAATTAAGAGGTATTCTACAAAAAAACCACTGAAGTACACTTTTATATAATTCTCTCATAAATTTTTGAAATTGATGGAATATTATGATGACAATAATCATAAACCATTTGTAGCATAAAATTTGCGTATTCAGTTTTACCTACCAAAATTGGAATGAACTATACTTACTGATATCAGAAAAGACGTAGTATTAGACCCAACTGATATGATTAGCATACTTATACACTTATCTATGCTATCAGTAGAACGGAAGCTAAGCTAGATTCCTATTAACTAGTACACATAATGTTTTGCAACAGAAAAAGTAGATTAAATATCACCAAATTAATTTCATAAAATCATTAATTTTTCTTGATTACTACAAAGCAATGCAAGTACTTGAATGCTTTAATCATTGAGATAGAGATATTACGTTTGAGGTTATTACAAAGAGTTTTGCAATAATTGAATTGGCAATGATAGACCTTGATATTCCATGGAAGATTAACTTACAGTTCGTATCTTTGACGCTTAAGTGTTTGGTAGATACTACTAGTAAAATAAGTATAATGGCATTTTGATTTGCTTAGTAGTACAAGGCTTTGGACACTGTATGCATTAATTTTTTAGAAATGCATTAAGAACCTTCACTACAAGTTATACCACTCATTTGATTACGTCATTTAATAGAGAAATACAGTGTGTCTGTTTCTATCGGCTTGTATAAATTCCTAAATATTTCTCAGACATTAAAAACAAATAAACGTAATCAACTATCACTGGTTTATTCGGACTTGAGATACATGCGAATGGTAAATTTGACGTAGTAGTGACGTAACTTTCAAATAATCATCCATGTTTATCACAGTAAAGACGTTTGAACGAAGAATATTCCCTCCGATAAATGCTTATCGGGTTCTGCAATAAAGAGTTCAAATTTTATAGTTGTTCATGTCTAGTATCCCTGAACAAAGTGTATATGGAGATAATATTTTTGGAATAATCTTTAAATTTTATTTGTTTTGAAAATATAAGTCATTACATGAATCACAATCAGGTATTTATTCTTTTGAAAACACATCGAAAATATTTATCGAAGTTTGCTTACTAACTAAATGTAAGTAGTTCAATTTCTAAACCAACAATTTTAACGAGACGGAAAATTGGATCATAAAACTGTCTCATTTAAGTATCTGTATATTGATGTCATTATCAGGTATGTGAGACTCGCCGTTTTTACTTTTTAGGAAGCTTTCATGGAGCGTCAGCCATTCACAGTTCAGCATTCCATCATGTAAATAGTGTCGCTTACTCACATTTTTTTGTTGTAGGTAAGTTCAATTATTCCCAGATCACTCTTCAATAGATTTAATATTTTCTTATGAATTTAGCATAATGAAGGATATTTAAGATAATTACTGTTGGAATATTTGTTTGTTTCATTTAACTAAGTAAAAATTAAATTGCTTTGTATCGTTTATTCCTTGGCAATATTTTTAGGGACTTCGCTGTCAGTTTTCGACTAAACAGTAAGCTAGAAAAAGTAAGATTTAATGATGTTTCAGGTCAGTTTGAATAATTAAGTCATTTGAGATCTATCAGTTTTCTTTGAATAAACCTCTGATTGCAATAAAATATTCTCCTTTGAGTCCAAAATCTAGTTAAAATTTACGACGGTGATTTTGTGAATACATATGAGCACACATAATTTGGTGGGTTGATCAATCTTCGAGTATAACAACCGACAAATAGGAAATCATTTTCCACATTACTCTTGTGTGTGTTTATCATCCAACGCACCAACAGAGAGAATAACGGAAACGGTAACTAGGGACTGAGGATACATATATGCAATTAGTTGATTATAGTTCCTGAATAATAATAAGTGTGATAAAGTTTATGGATCCACTGGGCGATTTAAGCGGTAGAAGCATGACAATAATAAAAATAAACACTCGATTTCCACATACAGTTCTTGGACAGAGAGTTCAAGAAGTTGGTTACTCTTTTTGAATCACCCGATATAACAGTAAACTTTTAAAAATTTTGTCTGTGGACAAAAATATTGCTAGTACTAAGTATAGTGTTTATTGTTTTTAGCAACAGAAATGACACACTTTTACCTTTGTTTAATTTATTCAAAAGTTTTCATTTGGATTATTTGGAAAACAGAAAAACTGATTAAAACGTTGCAGGATTCTGGAAAAGTACATAAGAAAAGTCGTCTTGTCCATTGGGAGAAAGAAAACTCATCATCATCTCCAATATATCAGTCAGATTCAGTGATAAATACTCGTTTTTCACGATCATTGTCAAACTTTGGTAACAGTGTGTACTGTCATTATGGAAATAAACTTCATGGGTGTTGGTTACTCGGTCTTTTATCATTAATTGTTTGCAGCATACATTTGTTTGCTTATAGACTTAATGAATATTCACACATTTTTCTGTGTTACTTTAGTTACTTTTCAATGTTAGTATTTACGATATTCCAAATCATCTTATTAGTTTGTTTTTCAATCCATGACAGTCAATCAAATCTAGATTTGAATTATTCCCGCAAATTTTCGAAAAATGTTAATTGGTTGAAATCAAATCTACTTTATTCCCCATTATTATTTCAGCTAACTGGTTCAATGTGTTTTAATTTAATGCAAATAATCGAGCTCTTATTAAACCTTACAGACATATACCCTAAATATTTTGAAAACCATTCTTCCTCTTTAAATGTATCCATAATACATGATTCTGTGCTAAATCATGCTACTCAAATGTATCACATGACAAACAATTACAAACATGTATATCAACAGGGTTCACTTTTAAAGTATTTCATCCTTTTTACACTTTGCATAGAAATAGTGGAAAATAGTATTGAGATAATATGCATACCATTCATCATGATACAATGTTTTTTACAACAATGTATTAAATCATCAATTTTTGCAAAATTCATAGTCACTCTGATTACTAATGAATTTTGTTTATTAATTATGAAGTTTTTTAATCCGCAATTGTTAATCTTAGAGAATAATTCTGTTTTCAACTGTTCTAGTATTTTCTCTAATAGTCATAATGTAATTAACAATAATACTAATAACGTTACTTATAGCCCTCATAGTGTAACTTCTCCTGTTGCTCTTGTCAAGAACACTAATAATATTTCTAGTAGTCAAATTAATTTGATTGATATAATTAAAACAATTGATGAAGCTTGTTATCTGGCACAATTTTCCATAACGTCAACTAAATGGTGGTATTGGATTTTTATAAAACAATTAAGTCAATCTTTCTGTTTTGCATTCCGACAATCTATGTTAATTTGCTGTGGGTTTTTATACTTGAGGTGATTATTGAGTTAAATTGAAGTCGATCACTGCAAATGTTTACTACTTTGATGTAGATGAAATAAATTTATAGTGATGAAAGATGTTTTTTTTATGTTTCCCATGGAAAATCTTATTCCAAGAGCTGTAAATTCACCTGATTTTGGTGAGTTGATTTCGTAATTTATTAGTTGTATAAGTTGTTTCATTCTAATTATCTGTATATTTCAAAAATTATTATCAGCTGCATACATGACGATTCTCTTAATTTTCGATATATTAAATTAAATCATGAAGATAAGAAAATGATAGGGGATGGATTACCACATCCGTTCATGTTAATTAACTGGCAAGCTTATTTTTAATTTTTACTTAAAAATACTTTAAAGAATCAATATGTTGTGTAACAAAAGTTAGTACACGAAAATCAATTTTTCATCAACGAGGAAACTGAAAAAGCATGGTAATTTCGTCAACCACAAATGATTTGTCTCGTACGATGCGCATAAAGATGAAATCAGTGCTTTTAAAAACACAAGGCAAAAACAAACAAATGTTATATGATTACGTTAGGCAACGATGTGCACCGATATAACTTGTAATTTGTGCAAAATGAATATATTGACAGGATAGTAAACGCGAAATTGTTGGAAATAGATTTCTTTTTAAACATGAAACACTATTTTCTACTGAGGTGTATCACCAACGAAAGCGTAATCATAGTAATAGAGGCGATTAGTAAAACTCATTCATTAAGCATTTTAATATAAGATTATTTATACTAAGTAATATATAATGATGAATGATTTAACTAAGTGTGGCTATTCATTATATAACATTTGATTAATATAGTTGGGATCAAGTGACAATTTTAAATCTTACTTGACAAAAGTTGTCTTCTTTCAACTGATAACATTAGTTTGATTGAATATGTCACAGATTAATGTTGGCAGGATACCATTTGAAAACCAGGGAGCACTGGACAGCCTTTTTGTTCTAGGGTGAAATTCCTCAACAGTGCGCACCCCACATTCCTTACCAGGGGCTTCAGGTTGACGGCGAACGCCTAACCATCCGCACCACCGTGTCGGCATCCAGTGGTAGAATCCCCACTTCGCTTGATTTGTGATATATATATATATGTATATATATATATATAAATCGCGCGACATTAATCCATTGTCACTGGTGGTAACTGTCTCACTCTCGACAAGTCTGAACTCCAACATTAGTTTTCTATTTAATCAGAAACTTAACTTCTCTGTTTAGTCTAATGAAGGTCTCGTGCATATTCCCAAATTACAGATAAAACTACGAAACTGATAATTACGTATATAAATTGACATACTCAACTTAAAGCTTTGCTGTTCGTTCATTGGTAGGATAATCTATTCACTACGAAAATAAAAGGAAGAGAAGCTGGAGAAAAAAGGAAAATTAAAACTTAATTTACTACGCATTTAGTTTGATATATATATATGTATATGAAGTGATATATAACTGATTGATGCGTACTAATCAATTTTGTTTCTTCATATTGTTTATCAGTATGTATACTAGAATTCAACATTAATTTCCTGTTCCTGCTCACTAAATTCTTAAACAGAATTCATGAAGTCAACACTAGTTGAATGTTTAATTAGAATTTTAAAGCCTGTTTGAACTCATCATAAATGGCGATTACTCTCTCTTTTGATCCATTTATTAAGCCTATCATTCACGATTTCTTTACATTTTATCTGAGAAGAAATGATAACCGAAATCTGTAAACGTCAAACTAAACTTTATATACATGAAGGAAATATTCAACTACACATTATATACACAATTGTAGCAAATAGCATTTACAGCAAAGTAGAATAAACTGCTACTATTTCACATATCAGTACAATAGGAATGTTCGGGAAAGGTGTTAAGAGGAATCATGATATTTAATACGGTTGACACAGGCTCAGTAGGGTCAAAGATTATGTTATCATCTTTTTTATCGTGAAAACAGAAGTTACTAGATTGTTCGTCTGCTAAATATCATAGTAATTGTGTCATATTTTAAACAAAGATAATGTGTATTTACTAAAGTATCTTTTAGAACAAGAAAATAATTATTAAATTTCAGAAATAATGTCTGCTTCCGAGTACATAAAATTTGAGTGTCGTCAGTAACCAATTAAATTTGTACAATATCAAACATGTTATGGACATTTAGAAATATAATCATTCGTCAATCTTAAAATCGCATTATATGTAGCTTTATCAATTACAAGAAGGCAAATTCTAATATCTCTTCTTCCTGCATAAACGTTTATGTGAAATCAATAGACTTAGATGTTAGATACATTGAAAAAAGTATTACTGGCATTCTAATGACTTAGTCCATTTAACACAGTATGGTTTATTTGGCAATCGAAAAGTATTCATCAAAAAGCTTTTTTATTATCAGAAAACAGAGATCAGAATAGACTTTTTTCTACCACCGAATTGAACAATTAACAAACATGACTTTAATCAGTTTTAATAAGAAATGAAATAATCCTAATGGGATAATTCCATCATGTAATATAATTTCGCCAACTTAGTTTCCTTGATGAATTTGAGTAGAGTAAGAACAAAAATTGAGGCAGAATAATATGAATTTATTTTTTTATTTCGGCGGTTTTTATCTGCTGCATTACAACTGTAGTTTCTTATTAAATTATAACATCACAATAAGCAATCACAAGCATTGGCAATGGAATTGAAGTAACATAGGATATCCGTTCACTAAGCGCACATATGTAATCGTGAATGATAGCACAAGGTCATTCAAGAGGTGAAACGGTGGTAAAAATGTGATTAATTAGAGTTCGTAAATCGATGAGATGAAGTGTATAATATACATAGTAGATTTTACTAAAGGTAACAAAATGTTTGGAGAATTGGGTGAAATAAAATTATGGACGATCAAGTAATGGATGAAAAATGATAAGCAAACACTGCATAATGTAATGCGAACAGCCAAACAACTGAATGAGTAACATTAATAACTGATTTAATAGTGATAATAATTATAGGATTTGAACTGATATGGTATGTGGGGATTGATAATAAATTTAGTTGATTGACTTTATTACAGATTGATGTTAACAAGGTACTGTTGAAAACCAGAGAGCATTAGACAGCTGTATCATCCTATTATGGGACTTTTCAGTAATGAGCACCTTAGAGTCCCATACTACAACAAAACAGCTGTCCACTGGTTTTTAATAGTACCCTGTTAACATCAATCTGTAACAAACTCAATCAACTAATCTCAATGCCAATCTCGACAAATCACTCAATTAAACTAAAATAACCAATCCACGAGTGACATACGTTGGAATGTTCCTAAAGCTCTAGTGAGAAGTCTTGACTGGTGGAGTTCAGACTTGTCTGGAGTGAGACAGTCATCACCAATGACAGTGTATGATCGTCGAGCTATATATCACAAATTGATGAAAGTGAGAATCCTATCACTGGATGCCGACTCAGTGGTGCAGAGTGTTAAATGCTTGGCAACCAGAAACCCCTCGTGCGGAATCTAGGGTGCTGAATGCCGAGAAGTTTTATAATAGGTAGGTGTGGCTGCCGTCAATTGGATCACTCGAAATTGTACCACTCAGATCTATGGAACTATTTTGGTCTCAAACGTTGTGGAACATACTCGGAGATACGAATATGTGCCCTACTCTCAGTTCTTCTAATTTATGTGTTTTAGTACTCATGCGTATATATATATATATACATATATAAATGCAGTTCAATGTATTCGGAAATGAGGATTTTCAATTTTTAGTTGATTTAACTAGCGCTTCGTTTCATTTACGGTGTCTAATCAGTTTATTTCCGTATTATGTGTCTCATAGTTGTGCACAGGTTTTTAGAATACCTAACTTTGCTCTCGGATATAATTGTTTTCTGCAACAAGTCACCCAAAATGCATGCTGGTCAACTGCTGACATAAGGCTGATAACATTGCCAATAAGTTTAATACTTCAGGTATTTGAGATATATCTCACTTACTTTGTTTTGTTCCAAAAATGTATATGAACTATCCACATCTTCAGAATGAATTACGTTTGTCTTAAACAACGAAAAGCTAGTATACTCATGTTTGCAGAAGTGAAACTTATTGAAATAGTATACAGGTTGTCTCGTGAGTATTTAGAAATTACATCTGTTATTACATGTTGGATATATTATTTATTAATCGAAGAGAAACACATTTTATCCATTTACCAAGGAATTATTGATACTTCAAGACTGCAATAATTACATTTTTTTTAAAATTTATAGTATTTGCAATCTTAGATTTCTAGTACGTCAGTAGATTCTGCATCACGTCGGTTATATCGCTATTTGACTTTATGATTGACCAACTAGATAACGTTACTTTTATTCGTTTAGGGTTTTTGTGTGTTTTCCTTATTTAACTCAACAAAACAGTTAACATATCAGTCATTGTCACAAGATTACTGTTAATCAGAACTATTTAATACTATTTAATCTGGAAAAGACTTCTAACTGTATTACTTATTTCTTATTCCTCTGTTTTGCATACCTTTTACTAAGCTACTGTGCATTCATGAGTGTTGGCTATGTCTTTTTGTTAATTGTCATACACTTGTCATGCCATATATTACTAAACAATAGGTCAACATTTTCGGAAAAATGTGATCACTAACAAGTATAAAAATCGCCTCAATGCATAGATTGGTAAGACAGTGGCACTGAATAGTGATGCTAACTTTGAATGAATATCGTTAGTAACTTATGTTTTGTTTTACTGTATTGATTAATATATTTTTCTAGAATTGTATCTGTTTTATAAAAATTAACAGTTGCCTCGTTTACTCATGAAGGGAAGATAACAAGTATCAAAACAATTACAAATCAATGAATACCGATTATATTTTAACAGACTCGATGCAGATGCTTAAACATGATTTTCAGTTTTCGCTAGTGTTATCGACTCACTTTTAGTAATGGACAAGATAATTCAACGCACAATGAGTATTTCAAAAGAGAGGAAATACCTCTAATGAATCGTTTTTTGCATTCGTAAACAGTCATAAACATGTGTCAAATAATAAAATATATTCGAGCAAACGGCAAGTTTATCTATCTTGTACTTGTTTGAACAACGCAGCTTCTAAATTTTAAGCTAAACTGCTTATTCATTTTGGTATCGATGAAAATATTTGTAATGAAATTTATTAAGTTCATGAACATACAGAATGATGATAAAGCTAAACAAGTGAATAACTCAAATCACTAAGCATAATACAACCAGAACAATCTTCTCTAGTTACCATTCTTCTCTACCATATCGATCTTATAATATAGACACGTCTTAGCTATAATTATTGAGTGGGAAAAAAACGCTTTTGTCATTCCATTTTGTAGTTTATTGGAAATGTGTTTCGTTTTAGAAGAGAGAAAAGTGATATTTCCTGTCAGCGTCTTTATTCATTTATAGATCTTTTGGTTATATGCATAAATCTAAAAAAATTTTTAAATCGTCTACGAACCAGTGCATAAGAGGGCAATAATGAATTGAAATTATGATTCTATGACATATTCTCTTTTTTTGAGTGCTCTAAAATTTTCAGCTTATCAACTGGAAACAGAATTAATATTTTAATAAAATGTTAGAAAACATTATTGCATTACGTATAGGTATACATATACTCTTGATCGCAATCTATGAATCTGATAAATAATATACGAATATATTTCAGTTGAGAATAATGTAGATGAATAAAGAGGTTTTTTTTAGTGATTGTAATAAACATGTTGATTAGGTGATATAGAATAAATGTCACTGAGTAGTGTAAATCGTGATATAAGCATTTTCAATACATGCTTTGTGGATTTATGTAAATAAAATTACTATAGTGTTGATATGCATAAATATTCCAATAACATGGGTTCGGTTAAATTGTAGTTGATAGTATGTTTTTACTTTACATATATAAATATTATTTTCTATAGTTTAGTAGTTGACAAGTTATAGCCATAGTGTATGATGTTTTACAGTGCATATTGTCAATTATTTAAATCATTATGAATAAAAATAATATAGTTCATTTCAAATTGTGAGAAAATATAAGTAACATTTATGACAACATTTAAAATACTGTAATTAATCATAGAAAAGTCCAATATCACATTATGTGACTTGAATTGGTATATTTCACTTAACCATACCATTGCGATAATGTAGTTGTCATATTTAACTGTATGAATGAATAACATTAGTTCACATTTGAAAAGTACTTGATATTTTATTATTCCTTACAATATAGTCATAAATTGTTTTCACTAACACTTCAGCATTGTATTCTATGTTCCTTTATGAAAATTTTCCTATCACCATTGAACAAAAAGTAAAACAAAATAAAATTTGACTGCACATCTTTATTCTTAGCATACTTACAGAGCTGTTTACTTTATATTTGTTATATTTTGATATGTGGTCCGCCTTGTCTCCAACTGTTATATTTAAAATATATTCAGGCTAATTACTAGTTTAATGAATATAGCGAATATAGTGCGTTACTGATCAGTGCCCCTATACGTTTTTTGAAAAAAAACAGTTCGCAAAATTAGTTACTTTTCTTTATTCTCTTGATATAATAATATTATTATGTAAAATGCATTCTTTTGTGTATAATCGTTCCTTTTTATTATGAATCAACAGTCATAACATTGTTTTAATATTAAAATTTGCGTGTAATAATTAGTAGTATCAAAGCAGCTGCACATAATTTGCGAAAATGTCTACAACCAGAAGTCAAGTAACAGACAATACTACTCAGCTTACAATAAAATCTATTACACATTTGGATTACCTTGGTTCGAATTAAATATTGAAAACATTTATGGAGACTGACTACATTGTAAAGTGTTTGTATAATTTTTCTAACTAATTTCTGTCAATAAGAAATTCATGAATGATTATTTGACATTCAAATTAAAACACATTGCTTGACAAATGTCATGGTGAATGCAATTGCATAGTAATAAGATAATAGGACAAGACAGTGCTATGGATATTAAGATTGAAATATTATTCAGGAAACATGATATTATGAATTTAGTATATATAAAACTGTAAACGATATACTAATCAGATAGGTAATTTGTTAGATATTAATCTTTGTTTAAATAACTTTAGCTACATGATTACATTTTATAGTCAATTAGAAATAATTCTACCACTTAATGGCTTAATCTATTTATTTACTTTGTTTTTTATCGTTGAGTTCATGTCCAAACAGTAGAAGCCCAAAATAAATATTTTCTTCTCACTAATGATATTTGGGAATTGCTTGTACTTCATCGCTTCTCATTTAACAGCACACGGTAAAATAAATGAAAAACATTCTTTGCACGCTAACCATTAGAATGATAACCGTATTTTACTGTAATGTTTTACAAAGTAACTTCACTGGTTATAGTCAATTATCACATTAACTATTCGTACTACTAACATCAGATAATGATAATTGTTTTATAAGATAAAAAACTGTCAGTCAGAATAACCACGATTGTAACAGATATTTATTATGTATATATATATATATGAGGAGAAAAATGTTAGATAAATAATTAGTTACTTAATATGCCAAACATTAATTAATACATAAAATACATAAAATCCTTCTTCTCTATCTGACTCCCACTGTTGAATACGTTACTATGTGTAAGTGTATGTCAAACTAAGTTTATTTGTAGGTACGTGACTAAATATCTTTTTTATTATCTATATACAAACAGTTGAGTCCTGATAAGAGGAGAAAAGCAATATATCTATTCATACGATCTCATTTTCAGATGGAGTTGAAAACAATAACAACAACAATCAAATAAGTTAATGATAATTTAGTTTAATTATTTATAAATTATAAAGCTGTATACACGAGAATGACATTTAAAGTTTTCTTTCTATGTTTGATTAAAAGACATTAATGCCATTCTTTATCTTTTCATGTATCTACAAGTAAAATTAAATCTTTATTGCTAAATAATTCATCATGCTTCAATCATTGTAAAACAGATTTTAAAATGTTAATTGTCAAGATCTTTGACAAATAATAAGTGACGGATCAGTATTTACTAATAAAGGGAGTTGATAAATATTTGTAAGTCCTAGTAACAGTTCATTAAACTTAATTTCATGTAATAAACAATCAGAATAGAGGTAATACAATTAAAATTGACTAGATATATTCATAAATCATTTAGGTGACATTTTGAATTGTTTTTAGCAATGTGTCATTATGTTGTTAATACCGATTTTAATGGTGAGTTGTCCTATTCTACATTCGCGAAACCTACTTTCAGAAATCTCAAACTAAGTTCTTCCTAATTACATGCTTCTCAAATAAATGGTTCTAGAAAAACAAATGAAAGCATATGATATATTGTAATATATATGTGGTGAATGCACAATTTTCTGTTACTTAAAAAAGTTAATGATTCATCAGTCCAAATGCAACCATATTGGATCTAAATGCACAGTAATCATAATACGAATTTGTGTATTTCAATTAAGATTAATTTTAATATTCATTCTTTTAAATACTCGATCTTCAATTGGTCTCATGATATCATGTCTCATGTTATCATCAATTTCAATAACTTGTCTTCAATAGTAATTTTTACTTTATCGTATATAATTATTGCTTTGGTGCACTAACTATATACTGAAATATTTATATTCATATGGTTCATGATAGAATCTGTAGTATCATATAAATACAAAAACAGTTGTTTAGCCATATCATACAACATCATCTGATATTAGAACATCTTGATTATGTGTGGTGAACTTAGTTATTTTGATTAATAGTTCAACGTTTTGTGAATATGTAAATGAGAGAAAATACATAAAGTAGAAATTTAGAAGCGTAGCTTTTTACACGTTTAGTTATTTTATAGAATCAACGTATTATTTGAACATATGAAGTTAAGTAAACTTACAATCAACTAACTGTTGATTTCATGGTATGAAATTATTATTTAACTTTTCATCAAGAAGAAACAGATTTAATTAGATGATATTTAAAGCTCTTACTAAAAAGTATATAGCATATAACATATTTAAGGAGACTTACTCATCTGTCTTAAAATAGGGTAATAAGAAAAAATATGAACCTGGCACTAACTTTGTGTGTCATATCCTTGACAAAGTAAAAAAAAGATTTATATATTAAGAATTGAATGAAAGATACTTCATGCTATTAATGACTAAACAATTAGAGCTATGTATATTTTAATATAAGGTCATTTTAGCTGGAAGACGAGGGTATTATAAAGCTACATATTTTTTTGGATGACGTTCATGATTGCATTAACAATAACCCAACGGTTTACAAGATAATTTGCATACAGGCCATATATATTTAAAGTAATAGAAACACATAAGTAAAATGAATGCTTTTTGCTTTGTTTGATATTTCAGTAGTAGTTTTTTAAAATATACTATCAGATTAGTAACTATTTTGTCAATTTATTTCATTCCTTTCAAAGTGACTTGTTAATATGACTATGAACCTAGTTTTTAATCAACAGGAACATAGACTTAATCCTTATAATCTGAAATGAATTTCAAACTGAATTTTAATTTAAGTTATTTAAAGTAGGAAAACTAGGCAGTAAGTAAAATGTAGGTATAATGGTATTTACTGAATAATGTAAAATTATCTTAAAATGTCATTTTTACAGTTCAGCAATAAGTTAATCTTGATATTTGCAGTTTATAGCAAGATCAAACGAAGAAACTAATAAATACTCGACTAACTCCCTTCTGATTAGCCACTAGATTTTTTTAAGTAATATGGTGTCCTTTTTCTGTTTTATTGTCTTAGAAAAATAAATAACATCTACCGGTACCCAGTTTGTTATATTTCTTCATTTCAGTATTCAGTAATAATAAATTCAGACAGAGGATATCTACGTTTAGAATGCCGTTTACAAGTGGCAACTTATTTGAAAAAAGTTAGGGCTACTCTATCACAGGTACTAGCAGTATTTAAATCGAAATTGTTACAAATAAACTCATGTCATGCTGTAACATGAATTCGATACAGAAATATCATCATCTAAGGTTTGTTTAATAAACAAGAAGACACTTTTGTCTACCATATATTGTCTGTTTTCATCGCATACACTTTTAGACTACATATATTCACTTAACCAGTTAAACATGTTTAATAATACAGAATAAATAGAATGTTGAAACCTGTTGCATACATTAAAATGCATGCATAACATCACTATTTAGTGTTTTTTTAACAAATTTACCAGCTCGTTATGTTAAGTAGACAATGTTGGTATCTTTTTCTCAGTTTATTCGAATAAACAATAATGGATTTAATATTCGAGTGGTATATTATAAAGTCCACTACAGTATATGAGAGAATTGAACGACCGTCACATTCGAATTGATTTTAATGTAACTTTCAATTAATTTGTTGGAAATTTAGTACACTACGTTTGATAGTTTGGCTATTTCAAATAAAAGCTCATAATTCTATTCTGTATGTGCATAATTATGGTCTTGATTTACTGAAAACAAATAACTTGACATTATTATGATGTTCTAAACCGACTACGGTAAATATAGTAGGAAGAAAAAACAATAGTTTCTGATTTCGATAGTTGGTTAAATTAATGTCCATTTGTTTTCTTTGCAGATATTCTAAGAGTATTCAAACTGTTCCTAAATTAACTTGTCTTAAGCAACACAGTTCATGAGTATCACAAAACAATTCTTTATTCTTCTAGAGCGTATTATGCAAAAGTATGATAATTATTATAATCGAAATCAGTCTAAGAGCTGTTTTCATATGAATAGAAGTAGGGACAAATTATCCTACTTAGTGAACCTGTACCTAAACATTTGAATTAATTGATTACCTAATAAAATATTTTATTGCATCAAAGTGTCTATCAAGAATTAAAAATAGATTTCATTACCTTTTTCGAAATAACCAGAAAAAATTAACATTTTTGTAAAGAATTCAGTCATAAAATGTCTTTTATTCACAAATGAGTTGGGCAAGAAACAAAAATGATAGAACGACAAACTTAGAACGTTATAAAAATTAGTTACGTGATATATATATAATAATATGGGTTAAACTTACAAATTAACCTTTATTTCGTTTACAGGTTGTTTTTCCTATACCAGTTTCCTCCTAGTTTGCATTCTCTGATGCCCTAGATTTGTGTGGTAAGCAAATTCTTGTCCTATCATATGTTAAAATGAGAAAATCTGTTTGCAGAAAATTAGGTGTTTTGAGTGATACTAACTGGTAAGAAACCGTCTACATCAGTCTTTTGAGTTAAGAAAGTGTGTGAGTCTCAGTCTCCCACGGCCACCACCGTGCCACTCATTACATAAACAGAATATTGTAAACTCCCACACCACATTTATTTCTACTTCCAAATGAAAAAGCAGAGAACGTTGATTATGAAAGAATGGTATGAATCCAAATATATTTCAAGACTTCTCGTCAGCTGTTTGTATCTTAAAAGTAATGGTATGTACAAGTTCTACGTTACTTATTTTTATTATTTGTTTCATGGCATGTCAACTCCCTCACTGGTGAAGCACGCTGAATATTATACGATATCCTTTACTGCCACCCTCTATATACATTTAAATTTCTTGGAACTATTTGTTTTAGATAAATTATGCACTAAGAAAATTATAATTGACAGTAAATACTACATAACGACTGTACCATCACCGCTGATTGTGCATCTTGTCAACATCTTATCCATTTCAATATTTAGTAACCTTGAATTCAATGTTCAATTTTGGTATTCGTTTTTTAAATAATGTATTTTTATCGTTTTAACAATCCGAAGACATCTTTTGTTGATAAGTTGTCTGTGATATATTTTATTATTATTATTAAAAAATATGATGGACATACTTGTCGTCATCATATTAGAATAGTTCTTATCAATTAGCACCAATAAATGTTCATAAAGTGAAATTCTTGTATGCTAATTAACATACACATTCCAGAAAAAACAAATGATCGTATGACTTTTAAGGAAATTTATTGAAAAAGTAAACTAAACCAAGAACGTTACTTAGCATAGCTACAAGAGTGTATTGATCAAAGTAGGATATTAGATAGAGAGCATTAGTAAACGAAGAAAATGAGCTGATAACTGTAAACATATAATGTGATGCTGCGTAATTAAATTTTGGAGATAATAGCGCAATATTAACAACGATACTTAGTTGAATGTATAAATCCACTGTAAGTATTGTCACTAAAAAAGGTTATAGAAAAAAGTATTATGTTCACTCTGTAACGATTCTGAATATATTTGAAATTATGCATATCCACAATAGAGTAAATGGAAGGGGTTTGCATTACACAAAGCATGTTGGATTTTTAGTTTAAATTTTTGAGAAGAGTGCTTTCAGACTAAAATAATGACACATTGATTCTTCAAATATACGCTCTATGGCTCATGAATATAACCAGCTAAACACAATTGGAGGCAAGTATCTGTCCATGTCTGATTAGTTTATTTGATATTTTTAAGCCAATCTTAAGGCAGAATAAATTTTACTTAATTAGGCTTTTACCTTTGAATCAATCTTGATGGTGATATTCTCATTTCTGAATCACGGTAGTCTGAAAATACGCGTTTTTCAATTGTAGAATATTCCATTTCTATTTTGCTTCTTAGTTTCTGATATTTACTTGTAAATTTTTGGGAATAAAACAACGAACCTAAGACAATTTCTAGCAGCTGTTAATTCATCTTTGATCTTCTTCTCTTAATACAATTTCAATACTTAATTAAATAACGTTTAAACCAAAGCTCGCCTGTAACGTATCAGAAAATAGATATTCAAATAAAAATTTTCAATGTAAGTGTTCGACTTATAATTTTCAGCGTTTCCATTAGATCCGATACAATAATTTAAGAGATGAAACTTGTTGTCATGTTTAGAATTCACTGTAAATCGTATATTCAAGTATGCTCGAGTTAGAGAAGCGTATATCTACTTAATATTATTAACTATTAAGCGCATAAACTAAAATACGAAAAAGGTATCATAGATTTCACATTCTTCTAATTCGTAAACAAAATAACAGTGAATACCAAGTATATTAATCAACTTGAGTAATAAATAGCAGAAAGGAATTATCATTATCTATTTATATCGCTTTGATACACAGATGTATAAATGCATATAAATACAAATGTATATAATAATATTAATACAAACAATAAACAATCCGTCAAAACAATACTTTAAGACGATTCATGTTTTCTGTCACTTAAATTACTTTAACTTAGCATAGAATACTTTTATGCTTGAAGCATATTAACGAGAGAATATGAATGACGACAAATTTGTTTATATTTTGAAAAAAATAGTAAATTAAAAAGTTAGTCAAAGTAAATTAAAAAGGAACTCAAACATCAATCATTTAAATATTTGCATTTATTAAACGAATTTATTTAACTGATCCTACAAGAATTACAACATAATGAAACCGTCTTACAAATGAAGATGTTTTCTTCTTCTTAATCATTGATCACTTTTGTTAGTTGATTATTTTTAATGACCTAATTTAAATTAGGGCTTATTTTATGTTTTTGAGAAAAAAAACCAATTAACTTAAGCTCAATATTTATTATCAATTAAATTCTTCTTCTATTTTGCATTATCAACTGTTCTTTACCTAACGGCTGTGCATATGTAACAAGTATAAAATAGCATATATAAAGTGATTGTAATAATTCTATTGATATGTATCAAAGTGTTCGTTATATACAGGAGCAATAACTGCAACTCTAACTCGCCGACTTGTCTACGCGAAATGATGCTCGCAACCAGTGACCAACGACTCTATAACTGACTGCTCTCTTAAAGTCTAATCTAAAAGACACGAATACAGTACTACGAAGATTCAATCCTATTTTGTCCTAACTCTGTATATATAGTTACAACAACGACCTTATAATAAGTAGAGTAATTGGCACACTAAAAACCACTACAATTAATCACAATTATCAAGGTTAGTGCGGAGAAAACAAACGACAGTACTGGTTATCACCTACTGTACAACAAATAAAAAATAGAGAAAATAAGAATATTTACAGGGAAAATAACTGGTTCTATATCTTCTTAACATCTCTATTCTTACAGACAAGTGATTGATAGTCAATTTTCACTTCAACCTATAATTAGTTTTAACATAATAATTTACTGTAAAAAATATCATTTGTAGTGGTTAACAAACTACTATTATCATGATTATTCATATTAAGTTAGTTAATAAAGTCATTTACATTGTCTGAGAAATGGTATCTACGTAATTCGTTTTGTCTTAGAAAATAAAGCTGTAGTAAAGTCTGAAAGGATATATATATATATATATATATATATATATGCTAATAAAGTGTTGGCTGTTCACTAATAATTGTATTCATGTGGTTTTGATCGAATCATTAATGACATTTATGCTTTTATTTTCAGCATTTAAAATACTTTTGTGTTTTAGTTAATTAAATATTTTACTATTTTATTACACCTCAAAATAAGAATTGGACTGTGTTTTTTAATGCAATGGATTTCTTTTCAGTTAGTTTATTTCATAGCCAAGTGAGTAAATCATACTACTTGCAACCATTAAACAAAATGGTTTGAATTCAACTTTATTTATTCAGACTTAAGTAGCTGAGTAGTTATGCTATTCTCTGTAAATTAGATAATAAATCTAAGTAAACTAGTCTGTACGTAGTTATATTATTACCATTTTATCTTTTATGCATCATTAGTATTCTGTATTATGAATGCAGTCTAAAAACAATTTAAATAAACAAATTTCCTTTTAAAATACGTTTATTCATTTAAAACAGTATAAAAGCTTCAAAGTGTAAAGTATTTTATTATTCAAGTGATTAATAAATAGTTTATATTAGTGTTTCATTTAAAATCAAGATGCTTAGTATAATACGTACCAGTCGTCCATAAAAAAATACAGTTAAAACATCGGTGAATTTACTAAGTAAAAAAGTAATTCAGTTTTTAACAGCTCTTCCTTACATTACACTATCCGGTGTTAATGCCAATTTAATTATAACACTTGATGCTAGAAGACTGATTTCTTCTTTCTTTAACTAACTACGAAATTAAGATAAACTGCCATTTTTTTGTTGGCATATCGTCTATTTTCCAGTCGAATTGCACCGGGCATACAAAGAATGGATTATTTTATTGTTCTGAGACATTGATCTACGTGATCTTAAATTTTCTGGAATATTATATTACTATGTAATCAGTTTTAATTGTCAACCAACTTTACACTCTGTTTTTCGATAACCAATAACTATTACTGCTAATTAAATTATTATTATTATTATTATTATTATTATTTTACTCTTCATAATTTATTAGTAATGATTATTATACAAATGCAAAACTTCATTTTAATTCTAAGCCTTGACTATGAACTAGTTGATAAAAAATATTCATTCGTAGAATCACTTGTTCTAAATGAAAAGTTCACGGGTTCATGTGACTTCATTTAATGATAATCAACAAGCGACATTAAATAGAAAAACAATGTTTATTTTGTTCTTTTTAGAAAGCCATTAATAACTAACCATGGAAACCAAATTCTTGGATATCAGAAAATGTACTTTCCAGATGTATTTTTCTCAATAAAAGTACTGTCAAGTTCTATTTAACCTATTAGCTTTTGTTATTTTTGTCGTTCTCAGAATAATTTGCATTAATTTTGAACTTAGAACCCTGTTTGTTTCTTACCATAAATGCCTAAGTCTTGCACAAACTTGGTTTTATTATCTGTTTTGCGTTATACTGTACCATGCAATCTAAATGTTGATTGCGCGATTTCAGTAATATGCAAATAATATGAATAGAATATATTTGTAAGTAGTCTCCAAGGATGAAACTAAATAAAATTCCAACGTTTCGCTCGGCTAGCTGATCCGAGCTTCTTCAGGGAAATAACCTAGCCTATCTTCAGATTGTTTATCCTTCTCCGTGAACATAACTCTGAACAGTTTATCTGTATAAATGATTGTAACATGAAACTACACACGAAATATACACATTCCTTCATCTATAACAATTTCAAGATTAGTTCACTTACAGTGACTCATATAACATTTTCATAGCCTGTATACGATTGGATATTCGTAATTTAAATTCGACCTCTTATTTATATTTACATTCGACAATTTTTGATCCTGGTTACTTCCCTGAAGAAGCTCGGACCAGGTATCCGAACGAAACGTTGGAATTTTTCTTTAGCTTCATCCGCTGAGATTGTTTAGAGACATATTCTATTCATATATCTTACATACACTCGGTGCCCAAGTTTTGTAAATATTTTCGTTCTTTGTTAGACGAAAATACCTGTAAATATTATGGGTGGTTGGTTCTAATTTATCTTTTAATTTACATCATTCAGTGAGTATTGGTATATCAAGTACTTGAGTTTAGAAGAAAATCTAATTGGCTTAATACACCGGGTCAGTTTTTGAAAGTATCGCTACCATCATCATTTGTGTCATCATATATTAAAGTTCTGGAAACGTTCCAAATTATTCTATTATATAAAATCAGTAGTTGATATTTTAGCTCAAACCAAATACTAATTATCAATATTTGAAACATTCAGTTAGTAGGTAAACAATGCAATATATATGCATTTTTGTAGGCAAGAAACAGCACTATATTTCCTTTATTTCGTGAAGTGATTTGTAACTACTAGCTTTTACTATTGGGAAATTTAATCAACTGCTAAACCTCTATATTCAGTGAGATAAGTCCTATTTACTTTATTCAATAGAACAACATACTTATTTACTGTAATACGGGTTAACTTAACTAAGTAAATATAATCAGGTCTATATTGAAACACGAATTCGTTAGTAAACAAAACACCTATTTGACTTGAAAAACAGGATAAATTAATTAAGTATTTAATGTATGTTAATATTTACTTTTATTTATGCTCACTTGAGTTCACTTAATATTAACAAAACAAACTAGTAAAAATTATGAAAATGTGATTAATAAACAAATTTAGAGAAATGTTAGTAATCAATAAATATGTTAACTTCTTTACATCTCGTTGCCTATATAATGATTCTATTATATTTGATATGGTCAAAAATATGAAAACTTAGATCATCGATGATGTTCACATGGAACTAACTTTGATGAGAAAACCCTTTAAGTACTGTGATACACTGAAAAGTGAGCTGTTTAGTTCTAGTTACTAAATCAGTATTAGTGTAAAAGTGAAACTTTACATAGAATAAAAACTTAGGAATTTTTAGTTTAGGTCTGATGAATCATTAATTTGGAAGTAATTTAAGTACGTTTGCGGCTAGTTTAAAATAACTAAAATGTCTGTTAATCTCAACTTAGTTACAATTATTCTCAGAGTTTATGTAATTTTGTAAGGAAAATCAATTCTGTATCATTTAAAATATGAAAAAAAGAACCTGGCAAATTATTTTTCATCACTTAGTTTGTTCTCCAGAGTAAATGAGTTTATTTTATTTCTCATAAAATGTGAGTTAAACTATTCTAGTGGAATTGGTACGAAAATTTCATGACTGGTTACACCTACTATAAAATAAAGGTGATATTCTATATTGCATTCACCAAACCTACTGGCCATATAACTAAGACTTTCCACCATCCAACCGTCAAATTACATTCTTACCCAAGCTTTTAGTGTGATTAAATAGGGTAATATTACCTGAGAAACAATTTAATTGACCTAGCTATCAAGTGGATTTGTTGATAATTTATGTAAAAATATGATACTTTTTTTTATCTCAACAACTCGATTCAACATTCGATGGATAAATTAAAGCCAGCAAACGTCTCACTTATCAAGCATTGATAACCTCATAGTCTTAGGTTCTAGTCCAGGTGAATACAAGATTTGATTATAAATTCACCCAGTACATTTTCTGCTGGTTATCATAATTTATTTTCGAAGAGAAATTCTAAATAGTGTACAAGATGTCTGTAAATCAATTAATAATATTTTCAGAATATGATAAAAATATGTATGAAAATCATTATGGGAGCAGTATGTTTCATACTGGTTACATTAAGTTCTGAAATTTATTTAATGATTGCTAGGACTCCTGATATTAAAGTCGCACAACCTGGAGAAAATGCCGATAACTTTTTCGCCAAATCAGTATTTATGAATGTCTGCAAGTTAGACGTGTCACATGTTAGTCAGGTAGCCTCATCAGATAATGTTTATGATGTTGAATAACAAAAAGCAACTGATTTTGAATATATTCCATACGTATTTAAAGTGAACTTTCTATTCCGAAGCTTTAACGTTTGATTTAGTGCTAAGTAGTCTTAGATGTTTGAATTCTCGGAAATTGTACAGGCAACTCAAGTGGACAGCCTTAATTCAAGTAGCAGATTAATTGATGATCATAATAGTATATTGTTCCATGTTTAATCATTTCTTGCATTCTATTTCGTTACTGTTCTATCCGTTACTCTGTATCAATAACAAGCATGTAAATAACACATTATTGAAGATAAATAGTCAACTCATATAATTCACTTAAATGAGAATAGTTTGGTGATATTTGGTTACCCTTCTATATATGTCTTCTTAATTACATTCACTATCTGTTCACATGGTTTCATCGTTTTGTCTTCTACAATACTAATCCACTTTCTTAGATGTGAAGCAATTGGTCAACATTTGCAAAAATTTGGTGTAATAATAGTGAAAAATTTTTACTTATAAATGACAACTCTAAAACAATAATCAACAGAGATCACTACCTTAAGTAAACGTTGACAACCAAAAATGAATTTACTTTAGTCCAGCTTATGATATTTGTGAAACTGTTCAGTAGTAATAATTTTACTAATCGTATTAGTATTAGTAGTAATAAGCCAAGTTTATTTCAGTAAGTGCTCAAAAGTCAAAATTCCAATCCTACCAAGTTCAGTTTAACAAAATCAGTTAACTCAATATAATTATTATATAAGTTGGATTGTGACTGGCAAGTGGAATCCAGGACGCACGTTTCGTCCTATTTAGGACTCATCGGCTGGATGTACCTACATTCAGCTTCAGTCTATAATAAATCAACGGGAATATACAAGTTTATCTTAATATCGATATAATTATGTTAAAAATTCAATAAATTAGTTTTAGATATGCTTAATGATCAGTTTAATGATAATTATTTTAATGGTGATTATTTGTTATTTTTTTACTTATATAAATTCAGATTTTCATAACTAATGATTCAAATGTAAAGATTCTTTATAGAATCCATTTTCTTCCCGTCTACAAATATTTCAGTAACTGATTCATATAGTTTTATATCTTCTTGTTTAGCATAGATTTAATTAAACTGGGAAAAAAGCTATAGTGATCCACTGCTAGAACACTGAATAGAACGCTGATGCATAAGAGAAATTACAATCCATTCTGTTTTAATAACCCATATAAACACGAAACTTTATCATACATAGAATGAATATAATTACCTTAAAGGAAATGAGATGTTTTCAGTGGATTTGTACTGAACTTACAGATGAAATGAATGAATTACAAAAATGATGCCATTTTGTAGTAAATGATATTAACATTTTTTTTAAATTATTGATTACAAATGAAATACATGTTAATGTTATACCGGCAATCTAAAAACTATCATCATTTTGTATCCTAAAAATTGTTGAATCTGATGTTTTACATTATATAATGATAAGCAATTAGCCTTAGGAAGCACAAGCCAAATGATTTCTACATAATTTTAAAATCTATCTAAGTACAAATATGCTATCCATGTTAGGGTTGGAATCCAGAAATTTCGGATTTCAAAACGTAATGTTGAAATTTATAAGTTATTTTAAAATTTACTGCTCGTTTAGTCAATTATTTGACTAGATCTCATAGTCTTATCGACTTTAATGTCATTGTTACATCAAAGACCCGGTATTTTTAAAGAAATTTTAGATACTATTACGATTTAAAGACGTACAAATATTTTTTTATTAAATACTCACTTTATTTGTCGTTCCTAGAGCTAACTAAAGTATAGTGAGGAAGATAAAGATTCTGTTTGCTTTGAGGTTGGTAGTGGTTGTTATTTTGGAAAAGTTACTTTCTGGTCGTAAGTGTAATTGAGGAATTAAAAATAAATTATGATGATGTAAATTATAAAGAATCTGTCACAAACAGTCTGTTAGACGCTTAAGTCTAATCTGTTGACATTGGTAGTTAGTGAAGAGAGGGAGACAGTCAATACCCAAAATTTAAATTCAGCTGGAAAACGTAATGACTTCATTCAAGAGAATCGGATAAGTACAATTTAACCTATTATTTCTACATGATTATTATTATATATTTCCGTACTCGTTAACTCTGTTACATTAATGCCAGGCTGACTTAAGCTTCTGGTTAAGTAGTTCATAGGCTACTAAATACTTCACCGTGAAACTAACATAGGCCTAAAAATAATTATTCCAGAAACAAAACTGATGCTCTAATTTACCATACCTAAGACTCTGTTACTAATGATGCATGAAAACAGAATAGATGGGTAGAATGTTTAGTTATTTAGGTAGGCAACCATAATTGTGAGTTACAGTGTTAGGCGGTGTGAGTTATCTGACTAAGGTTCCAAACTTTATGATACTGCAAATCATAATCAAAAGGAATTCTCCGTCTTTTATTCTCATTACTCGTACAAATCCTAACTCAGTAATTCAAATGTTACAGGCTATTATTAAAGTTCTTTATATATCAAACACTTTAACTCCTCTTACAGCTCTTCCAGGATTACGTCCGGTCCCAAGCCCAGATAAAGGATAAGGGTTGGGCATAGGGGCTAGCATTCCCATCTCCGAAAACACAAACTTGCTAAAATAAGTTCACCAGATTAAACAAACTAAATCATTTAAACTCTGCCCTGGGAGTGGAAGAAATGTTTATGACGCCTCATGGTGAAGACCGAGATTCTTCGAAAGTCACGAGACCGATGTCTCATCTAACAACCAGAGCAAAAACTTTTATAGGTACATGGTATGTTTGGACAATGTGGGAGAGCTGGAAGAGCAATCAAATAGCTGCAAAGATGAAGAGATGCAACTTGACAGTGCTCGGAATCAGTGAAACCCGTTGGACTTAAGCTGGACAGAAAACACTTGCTACGGGGGGGAGATGCCATTATACTCTGGCCACGTAGAGGTAAATGCCCCGCACACCCACGGAGTTGCTCTGATGCTGCACAAAGATGCACATACTACACTTGTAGGATTCGAGTCACATGGACCCAGGATCATCAAAGCATTTTTCAAACAAGAGAGGAGAGGATTACAATGAACATTATGCAGTGTAATGCACCAATCAGCGACGGCAACGACGAGGACAGAGATCGGTTTTATGACAGGCTGCAAATCAATTATAGTGAAGTGTCCGGGAAAGGATCTGATTATCCTAGAGAGGGCCCAAACACAAAAGTTGGAATAGACAACACTGGATATGAAGAAATCACAGGACGACTGGGACTGGGAGAAAGAGATGACAGTGGTGAAAGAATTACAAATTTATGTGATTTTAACAAAATGGTTATAATTGGTACAATATTCCCCCACAAACGCATACACACGGCTACATGGGTCTCACTGGATCACACTACAGAGAATCAAATCGATCGTATATGTATCAATAAAAGATTTAAAAGATCAATGAAAGATGTAAAATCTAGGAGAGGAGCTGACAAAGCTTCAAACCACCACCTGGTGGTTGCTAAAATGAAACTGAAGCTAAAGAAGCAGTAGACAACTGGAGTAACAGCAGTACAACGGTTCAGTACGGCCCTTCTTCGAGATACTGACAAACTCAAGGAATTTAAAATAGCTCTCAATAACAAATTCCAAGTCTTACAAGATCTACTGAAAGAAGAAGAAACCACTATGGAGAATAACTGGAAAGGAATCAAAGAAGCACTGACTTCAACGTATCAGGAGGTTCTAGGCCGCAAGAAGCACCATTATAAGGAATGGATCTCCACTGAGACATTGAGCAAAATCCAACAAAGGAGAAACAGGAAGATAGAAATCAACAACAGCCGAACAAGAGCAGAGAAAATCAAGGCTCAAGCTGAATACTCAGAAGCAAATAAGCAGGTAAAGTAGAGTATTAGAGCCGACAAACGGAAATATGTCGAAGGCCTTGCAACGACAGCGGAGAAGGCTGCAAGAGAAGGAAATACGAAACAGTTATATGACACAACGAAACAAACTAGCAGGCAAATATAATAAAAATAGCGACCGGTCAAAAAACAAAGGAGGAAAAAAATGCAGGAAAGCAGCGGGACCTGACAATACAACAGCCGAAATACTCAAAGCAGATATAGATGTAACATCAAGGATACTCCGCGTTTTATTCAGAAGCATGAGAAAGAAAGAACAAGTGCTGGCAGACTGGAAAGTAGGACATCTTATCAAAATACCAAGGAAAGGAGATTTGAGCAAATGTGACAACTACGGAGGGATCACATTATTGTCAGTACCGGGGAAAGTCTTCAACAGTGTTGTTGAACAGGATGAAATAATCCGTTGATGCTCAACATCGAGATCAACAGGCTGGTCTCCGTAAGGATCGGTCATACATAGACCAAACCGCAACACGACTGATCATCGTTGAACAATCAATTGAGTGGAACTCATTGCTTTACATCAACTGCATTGACTATGAGGTGTTTGACAGTGTAAAAAGGAGAACACTATGGAAACTTCTTTGACACTACGGTGTACCAGAGAAACTCATCAACATCATCCAAAATTCCTACGATTGAATACAGTGCGAAAGTGTGCATGGAGGGCAGCTGACAGATGCATTCCCAGTGGAGATCGATGTTAGGCAAGGCTGCCTACTGTCGCCTTTTTTCTACCTCCTAGTGGTTGACTGGATCATGAAAACCTCCACATCTAAGAAGATGCATGGAATTTGATAGATAAGTAGGATGCAACTCGAAGATTTGAAATTCGCGGATGATCTAATTCTTCTAGCACATACACACCAACAAATGCTAGTAAAGACAATTAACATTACAGCAACTTCAGCGTCAGCAAGCCTAAACACTCATAAAAGAAAGATCAAAGTCCTCAATCACAACACAGGGAGCACTAACCCAATTAAACTTGATGGAGAAACTCTGGAAAAGTGGACACTTTTACGTATCTGGGAAGCATCATTGATAAATAGGGAGGATTCGATGCAGATGTAAAGGTAAGGATTGGCAGAACAATCGCAACATTCCTACAGTTAAAGAACATGCGGAACTCAAAACCAATGTCAACCAACCTCAAAGTCAGACTCTTCAATTCGAACGTCAAGACAGTTCTGCTGAATGGGGCTGAAATATGGAGAACTACTGCTAACATCATTGGAAGGGTACATGTATTTATAAACAACTGCCTACGCAAGATACTAAATATTCTTTGACCGGAAACCATCAGCAACAGAATACTATAGGAGAGAACTAACCAACTACCAACCGAGGAAGAGATTAGGAAAAGACGTTGGAAATGGATAGAATATAGATTGCGAAAATTATCAGACTGCATCACGAGGCAAGTATTAGCATGGAATCCTGTTGGGGAAAGGAAAAGAGGAAGGCCGAGGAACACTGCGTCGAGATTTGAAAGTAGACATTAAAAAAATAAACAGCAACTAGAAGCAGCTGGAAAGGATTGCTCAGGACAGCGTTCAATGGAAAATACTGGTGAGTGGCCTATGCTCCTCTGTGAATGGTAACGGGCGTAAGTAAGTGAGTAACTTTTTAACAGGAACTGTGGGATTTTTGAATGTAATCTATCTTCTTCTGTTTTATAGTTCCGTCATTTTTCTATTTACTTCGATACTGGTTCTTGAGTTCG
The DNA here is from genome assembly GCA_034768735.1 of Schistosoma mekongi. Lineage (NCBI taxonomy): Eukaryota > Metazoa > Platyhelminthes > Trematoda > Strigeidida > Schistosomatidae > Schistosoma > Schistosoma mekongi. The sequence continues at coordinate 33,762,803 of CM068306.1, forward strand.
AATGTATACTTATTTAAAAAACATTTAATGCAGCAAAACTTTGTTTATCATTAACTAGCCGACTAGTCGTAGTTACTTAACTAAAGAACAAGTTGCTTGGTTTTACCACCTCTATGTTTATTTATGAATTCAGCTGCTCCTGTGAAGAAAGCTATATTTGGAGTTGCCAGGGCATGGAAATCCCCAATTGTTTATTAAATTAAGTGAAAGAAGTTGTATTGATTTTTTATAAGCTTGATTTATAATCTTTCATCATATGTGAGTTAAACTCCAGAGTATAATTTACAATATTTAATTGTATTAACAAAACGCTGATAATTTCAATTTGAGGAATAATCACGATAAATATACGAATATTTTGCATATAACTAGCTCTCTATCTCATTGGATATAAAGCGTTGTATCTTGTATTTGGGTTTTTTCCCTGTATTCAAGTTGAAATGTAGATTTAATCTGAGGTTATCCCAAGCAGATAAGAATCGGATCTCGAATCTAGTTAGCATACATATCAGGAGTAATATCAAACGATTAAACTAACGGGTTAAAGAGAGTCTACCATCATGGTTTGGAAAGGGGCCCGTGAGTCCCATACGAAGTTGCCTTTTGTTACACTTGATAGACAATTGGCATGTAATAGATTGAACTAAAGCATTCAGAGTTGCATGCTACATACCTTCAAAGTTTCTAAATGTGATTCAGTCTCATCTCCTACATATCGCCGAAGCCATACGGATTCGAGTTAAGAACCCGAGTGTATGTGTCTAGAAGAAATTTGTAATACACTTATCCCTTTCATAGCCATGTAAGACTTAATAAAGAACTTATGCAATTGTTTACACTCATGAATGTTTATTTATTTGAACTCCAGTCCTTTCATACTTCTTCAGCATACTGTACTTAAATGTCCACACAGTTTTGAACAACTACTATTATCATTATTATTGTTTTAAGAACCTTAATTTCACATTCCTTGACACATATTCAGATTAGAATTGCTTATATTCATCTAGTGTTTTAATGTGTATTCATGTTGTTACTAATCTAATCATTACAACTAGTACATATTCTATCCCACTGCTAATTTACATCTTTCACTTAATTTAGTTAGTTATGTAATCCACCTGTTTCAATTTTATCGCTGACTCACAAATTGTCTTCATTGGTTTAATAATTTTGATATTCACATTTAAATATTCTTGTATATTAGAGTAAGGTTTGAGGACGCACTGACTGAAAGCTATATTATTCTGCTTGTATGTGTTGTTCTAATTCATTTATGTAATTGTTAACTAATTTATAACTAATGATTGTAAAGTGCTACGATGGATACTGGTTAAAGGGCATGAATATTCAGTATCCCCAGAGACTCAGCACAGATTTTTTTATTTCCGATGTTTCAGGAAGAATCATCAAACATGTTTATAAGAAAGCTGGAAAATCCAATCACGTATAATCCCGTATAGTTTGTTTTCAGAATTTTCCTGTGATACTTCATGCTTTAATATTCTGTTACTAACCAGAATATATATATAAATAAACTAAGTTAACTGAAATGCCATCAAATGAATTCATCTACCATAGTTGCCTTCGTTCACCGAATTCTTCAGAAGAAGAAAATCATATAAAAAACACTAATTGACCATGCGTTGTTTTTTTAGATCATATGTCTTTTTTTCAGGTGAGTCGTGGGATATTTACAACCATTTTGTTTATTCATTACTTAATTGTTAGGGCGATGATATATTTTTATTTATTTCTCAAGGATAAATGAATGATTCAAGTATCTTGATGAACCTTACATTTTGTAACGGTAATCCTAATACAGTTTATTGATTATATTAATTGTCATGAGATAAGAATAAATCTGATTTTTCCAGAAAAGAATCAATAAAATTGGAAAAAGCAATTCTGATAATTACAATTAGGGGAGTTTGTAGAGATAGTTAACTGTTTAATCCAATTTTGATATCACGAATTGATCTGAATCAGACAACCATTGATCACCTGGAAGGACTGGACAGCTGTTTCGTCCTAGTATGGGACTCCTCAGCAGTGCGAATCCACGACCCCGTCGGGGATCGAACCCAGGACCTTCTGGGTCCGCGGCGAACGCTTTACCATTGGACCACTGAGTCGGCTCCCAACGGTTGATCAATGGTTGTCTGATTCAGATCAATTCGTGATATCAAAATTGAATTAAACAATTTTGATAATCTTTCTTTTGTCTTAATAATTAACGTTAATTTCATTTGTTTATTATTTCAGTTCAATAAAATCTTATATAATAAAATAGCAAGTGATAAACATTGTTAACCCTATTTATACAGTATGAGAGTGATTAGTAAGTTTACAGAATATCTTATGGTATGACACTTTCCCTCTTCCAATTTGTTTTAAAAACAAGTAATTTTTTTTAGATGGTGCGGGGACTAATTTTGAATAGAAGTTAAATCATCTCTAGATGTCTAAAAAATATAAAATTGTGAAAAAAGAAATAACAAAAGAAACTCTTTTGTCATTCTGTGCAACATGCAGGAGTGTACTTTTTATTCTTTCTGCAAAAGCCTTTTTGGTACCTTTATCTGTTAATGTATTTTGATATTTCTTCATTGAAACAGTGTAAATAACTAAGTCTCATAATTAATGTCTCACTAATAACTGATAGTTCGATAAATGTTTGATACAAACGATCTTTCAATATCCCGAAATATTATTCTATTCAGTGATTGTACTAAATAAAATGCTGAGTTATCTGACCTTGCTAATATAGATTTAAGTTATATTAGTGAGAAGCGCCCATGATGACTAATAGTGACTGATTATATTTTGTCCAATTAATTTTACAGCTATTTTAAAGATGAAAAATATAGAGTTTCTACTTACTAATTGTTTTGCATATAAACCTACATAATTATATAATTTTGCATTCAAATTAGTTACGTCATGAAGATTATGAAGATATGATTTTTCTAGCTGATTTGATATAAATTAACGAAAGATTGAATGCCAAGAAACACTACAGTAGTTTCTTCTCAAAACATAAGGAACTTCTACTGAATTAGATATACCGAAAGTCTTAAAATCATCTTGGAGATCTATAATGATTAATTTCACTGTGAAAACATAAACATACGTTCGTAGGTATGAAAATCATCACCGTCTTTTCTTAATATTCTATCACTGATCTCTATAAGGACAGTTCAAACGTAGAATCCATCCCATCAAAATCAAATTTTTGCTGTTTGAAGTCATGTAACTTAATACTAACTTGTCTAATGTTTTAATATGTCAAATCGTATTGAGTAATTTTAATCATTTATAATATAGATAATCACTAGTTACAAATTATCGGTAGCCAGGATTCTGTAATGTTAATAGATAATAGGAACTATTTAGCTAAAATAATCACATCAACTGAAGAAAGCGTTTAGCCTTCTTTGAGACTCATCAGCTGAATATACTTGTAGTCTAGTGTTAATGTTCACACTAAGACTGAAACTTAGCTTGTTTCGCGTTATACACCACTGCGTTCACCACCAAACTATTGAATTCAGTCAGCCACACTTGTAAAACGGGTAGGAATATATAATTTGAAAGAAATTGTATCTACCCGTTGATTTGTTATGGACTGGAGTTAATCAATTTTTGTTGGCATATTACAGTTTATTATAAATTAACTACAAGCCAATACAACATCCAACCATGAACTTAATAGACTAATTATTTTACATTTTGAATTAGCATTAGTTATTTTTACAAGGTAATAGAGTTTCATTTTTTGTAAGTGGGTATTTGTTAATATACATTCATACAATTTAGATATTAACATCTGAATGACAGCACAATATTCATGCATTTACTTACTCTATGTAGGTTATATCATGATAAATGATTGTATGCAATATGTGAAATAATTAATAGATGCTTTTAACTTATAAAATGAATAATATGTCTTTAGTAATTATATTTTACTAAATATATTTACAATATAAGAGTTATGCGTAGATTTGACATTTACGTTTTCCAATCGAAAAAAGGATTGATTTCACTTCAGTTTTATTCATGATTTAAATAAGGCTAATTTTATTTTAGGTTTGGCTTCGGAATTAGTAAACGTATAATTAATATTTGTTCCTAAATAACAAACGTTGAATAGATGTGCGCTTGTATGCATCGATGTCAATACGACAATAACAAATGAAAGTTTAAATTAGTAACAGTTTCTTTAAACAAGAATGAAATTCAGGTTGGAGCAATTAATGAGATTACTTTCTCAAGAGATTGAAAATAAAATCTGTATAAATCAATAGAATGAATTATTTTTAGATTATAAAATGAATGAGTGGCTTATATTTAGTTGGTTGTATTTGTCACACATTTATATTGGTTCAGTACTGCCAAAACCAGGGATCAATGGACAGCTTTTATGTCCTAGTATAGGAATCCTCGCAACTTGTAAACCTTGGGTTCGATTTCCTGGGAAATGGAGAGCTCTAACTGCTGAACAGTTCCATACTACAACGAAACAGCTGTCTTGTACATTCTCGCTTTCACTGTTACCCAACCGACATCAATCTGTGGCAAATACAATCAACTAAACCTAATGGCAAGCTTATGAATAATTTACTCAGACAGTGACTAATTTATTTGTTATAAAGTGATTGACAACCGTTTCAGTGTAAGTTTTTACCAGTCAACTCAGTAGGATATATAGAACACTAACGATTGTGTGATGAAATTGTGAGCCGATAGCAACAGTAACTATTATACAATTATTTTGAAGTTGTTATTTGAAAATATGTCCTTAACCCAAGTATTTTATTAATTTGTAATCTGTAATAAGCACATTGTGAAATCGATCTTCACTTTTTAATGTGTCTAGTGAATGTATACTTATTAGATGATCACATCAAATATTAGTTTTTTTAACAGTTAACCACTAAAATCACTATTTAAAATTGTTAAGTTTCTTATTTCTATGGGAAGTGTTATGAAACTTCACCAATGACAGTATTATTGAAGAGCTATTTGTTTTTTATATGACAGTCGCACCTTCATTTGCTTAACGCATGTTTTGTATGAGATGTGACAGGTATATTAAAATAGTGTTCATCCATTATCAGGTTTGTAATATTAATCATAGTCACTAGATGTTAATGATATTAATGTAGAATCATATTTGTGTCTTAGTCTGTGTTTAAAAAATTTCACAAAAATATAAACAGCTGTCTGATAGTCGAGCGTTCGCAACGAAGCCTGAAGGTCGCGGGCTTGACTACTTAGTGTGGTCGTGAACGGACATTGTTAGGGAGTCCTACATTAAGATAAAGCAACTATTCATCTCTCTCTGGTTTTCAACAGTTGTCTGCATCAAGCTAGCCCATAATACCGAATTCATAAGTAGTTTATCTGAGAGAGTTTATTAGAAGTTATTAGATGCCAACGTCGGTGGACGTCGGAAGTTATAGGACTTATTCGATACATGAAGATTATTCCTGCATCGTTAAAATATGTTCGTTCGGTGTTTGATCACAAATATATCATATATTGTTTGATAGTAATGCTTCTCATGATACCATTCTCTTCAAATAATAATTGTACAATTAAACATCAATAGGGTGCACTTAGACTTTCGACATTAAACTTGAAATACTCAGTATAAATTTCAGTTGAGTAGTTAAGAGAGAGGTGGAACATCAAACATAACTTCTTTCTGTATAACCTCACCAAAGAATTTTAATCGGTATTAACTTTATCCTTGTTTTGAACAAAATCAGCTGAATTGTCTTAGAAGAAATAAGTCACATATATAAACGATTGTATATAAGTGCCAAAGCAGTATTAAGATTTAAACAGTTACTAGTAATAGTGTGTGAAACGAATTTATATTCTTTATAAACATTCTAATTATATCACTGAGATTATTATCATTTTGGAGATATGGTTATCGTCGAAACAAATGTCTGTACAAAATTTGAACAGTAGAATGGATAATAAGCATCGTAATTCCTTGGAATATTTGGTTTTATTCAGTGTGGATTCAAGAGTGATCACTAAAGAAAAAAATCAAATTTGGACAAGTCTGCTGCTCAGTGATCTCATATATCGAATCGACTTACAGCTGATAGCAGCTCTTTCTGTGAATATTTGTCGAAATTCGAACGAAAAGTTTGACAGAAATAAAATCTAAAGTACATGTAAAATATTAGATTAAAAAATGCATAATAAAAAAAATAACTGCTAAATCTTATGCAGCTGAACGTAATCACAGAGACATAGAATTAGAAAATGGTAAGAACTACAAATATTTTAATGAATTGTTATTCTTTTCACACCTAAGTTTACTGAAGATGTGTAAGAAGAATAATTTAATCAGCTTGCAAATTGTACGTGGCCAATGCAAACTTATGACTATCAGCTCGAGTCAATGTATTTTCAAGTGTTCAAAGTCGTACATACACGTAAAGATAAGTATAAGTTGATTAAGTCATCTATGCTGTAGTATACAAGAGATTTAAAGCAACTGACATTAAATCAATCACTTGATATCGTGTATAAATTTGAACCGAAGATTTCGAAAGGTGTATTTCAAAATTTAATTTACGTTAAGGAACTCTTAAAACTTCAACATACAAGACCAGGTTTTTGCACAAAACAGTTTGTTAAACCCTTTTATGTGAGCATCTGTTACATATCTCACTCATGAATTTATATTATTATTTCGTTTATTTCAACTAAATGGCAATCGCAGTTATTCTATTCACTATAACAATTATATATTTCCTTAGTTTATAAATTCCCTCCTGCTAATAGCTATTTATTTCTTTAATTATTCTTTAGTCAAATGTCACGTCACAACTTAACTAACGATTGTTAATTCACCTAAATAAGAAACTCGTCGAAGATAAACCATTCTCTGAATTAATTACTTCATTTTTTAATATGTTTATCAAATGAATATACTGTATTCATTAAATGTAAACAAACGGATACTAAAAATATCCGTTGAAAGACTTCACTCTATATTTTATCAGTACATTTAATCTAAAACTCTTATTAATATGAATTAAAATTCCGGTGACAACATGATGATTGACTGAGACTTATTTATTACCGCATCTACCCTCAGCGATCTCACTTAACTAAATATCATATAAGTATAAAACGACTGATATAATCAAGCAAACTTGAAATTTGCACAAGATAAATAGTGTGATAATATTTATAGCATTTTTCCCATATTAGTATTTTAAACGTAGAAAATCGAAGTATATCATAATTACTAACTGATGACTTCAAGAGGTTAGTCATGCAACATTTGTTGACTACATTTTGTTTTATTATTCTAAATAACATTATGGTATTTCATTTTGACAGTTCAATCATATGTGAAATAGTCTGTGGTCATCAATTTAAACGAATTGTTAGGATAAAACGCTCCCCCAACAAGTTTAAAATATAGCTACAACTCAATGTAACTAGTTATGTTTAAAAATATTGCGTACGAAATCTATAAAATAAAATTCATGTATGAGGAGTTTCTTTGACCTACATACATACATACTTACTTACTTACTTTCGCCTGTTACTCCTCCCTAAGGAGCATAGGCCACTCACCAGTATTTTCCATTGAACTCTGTCCTGAGCAATCCTTTTAGCTGTTTCCAGTTTCTGTTCATCCTGTCTGCTATCAATTCTCAACGCAGTATGATCTTCGGCCTTCCTCTTTTCCATTTCCCAACAGGATTCCATGCTAATACTTGCCTCGTGATGCAGTCTGATAATTTTCGCAATCTATATTCTATCCATTTCCAACGTCTTTTCCTAATCTCTTCCTCGGTTGGTAGTTGGTTAGTTCTCTCCTATAGTATTCTGTTGCTGATGGTTTCCGGTCAAAGAATATTTAGTATCTTGCGTAGGCAGTTGTTTATAAATACATGTACCCTTCCAATGATGTTAGCAGTAGTTCTCCATATTTCAGCCCCATTCAGCAGAACTGTCTTGACGTTCGAATTGAAGAGTCTGACTTTGAGGTTGGTTGACATTGGTTTTGAGTTCCGCATGTTCTTTAACTGTAGGAATGTTGCGATTGTTCTGCCAATCCTTACCTTTACATCTGCATCGAATCCTCCCTATTTATCAATGATGCTTCCCAGATACGTAAAAGTGTCCACTTTTCCAGAGTTTCTCCATCAAGTTTAATTGGGTTAGTGCTCCCTGTGTTGTGATTGAGGACTTTGATCTTTCTTTTATGAGTGTTTAGGCTTGCTGACGCTGAAGTTGCTGCAATGTTAGTTGTCTTTACTAGCATTTGTTGGTGTGCATGTGATAGAAGAGTTAGGTCATCCGCGAATTTCAAATCATCGAGTTGCATCCTACTTGTCCATTGAATTCCATGCATCTTCTTAGATGTGGAGGTCTTCATGATCCAGTCAAACACTAGGAGTAAGAGACCTACATAGTCAGGTTTATTTTAAGTACCAACACAATTTGAGAAAGCAATGTTTATTTAACTGTAATAATAGAGGAAACTTTCTAGTAACTTTTTCGCCTGTCTCCTACTTCCTAAGAGACACGAAATTTGCAAAGATATGCTCAAACGTCAACCAAAATACATTAATTCCTTTACACTTTTAAACGTTTTAGTCTTGGTTTTTATTTGTACACAACAGTGTGCCCTTTGATTTGATAATTTCTTCTATTGGTTTTCTTTGACCCTCATAAAAGTTATGACCACTTTGACGAGGTGGCACCGGACATTATTTAGCTAACAGGTATCTTATACAGTCCATTATAATCATAAAATAGCTACATTAAATTGACATTTGTTTATAATTTCGGAAAATAGAATTGAAATTTTAAAAATTAAAATATTCATACATTAGTATTCTGAATGTTTTCTAAAACAAAAATGAATGGCAGATGCAATTAATTAACAGTTGTAATCAAAAGTGAAATAATTCATGCAGACTGCAGTTCGTTTTACCCATGATTGCATGCTGAAACTAGCTACATATTAAGCAGTTAGTTATTTGGCATTCAGACCATTCTTGTCTAAATAACAATAGGTGATTACTGAAGTTGACTATCTTCAAACTAACCAAGTTACCCAGTAGTAAATCTAATGTTAGTTACTATCAGAGCTTCAGAACAACAAAGGTGATTTAAATACAGCAAACAGTCAGTACAAATACATAATGTCAAGAAAAGAACTTGGATTTATAGAAGTTTGCATCACTTTCATATTTCGCTTCCAGTATCGGTTTTACCCATCCGTATTTGTATTAACCGGATTACTTTGAAGAATACACTGTAAATGAATAAAATACTTGAAAATCATCAATCCGATAAGTAAACGTTTAAGTTCTGTTATTTTGAAACTACTGAGTTGATTAATGTGTTTTTGTTCTTACAATCTAAACGTAAGGAAACATAGAACATCACATCTACAGTATGAAGTGCAATTTATGTAATGCATGAGTGCGAACCCGTGACATGACTTTAAGGTTGTCTAATTATAATAATATTCTGACAACATTTAGTTATTATGTTAGTAAAAGACTGTAGTTTGTCTATTACTTCTCACCTAGTTGAGGAATTTTTAAATCGCACGACAAATCTATGGAAACTAATCGATAGAATTTTCTGTAGGGTATCACCCTAATTCATATATTTGACCACTTACAGCAAACATTAGTTATCGGATAAAATATATCACTGATTTAATATCACTGATGTTTTAAATGTTAGATGATAGTTTTGTTTACTACAGTTAATCAGCAGTTTGCATTCTGAAATAAGCTCAAATTAACCAGTTGATTCGAATGAACTTGTAAGAATATTTAGGCAGCGAAAAGAATTTTGGAAGAGTTCAGAAAACCACCTTTTTGTTGCCGAATTTAAATCACTGCTATTCTCAAACAGAATGATTTCATATTATAACTTTATCTTATGCATTTATATTTTCGCATATTTTGATAACAATAATAATAATAACCGTGTGACGACTTTGTAAAGAGATGGTATGCTGACAAGACTAGAGGATGACATTAAGCAGCCAGTAATAAGGATCAATGATTATTCATTTATTTAAGTTCATTCATTAATAAATCAGGTAAACTATAATGGTTATGAATTTAAAGAAATCACCAGTTGAATTAACCTTACGAAAGTTAACATAAGTGAATATTTCCAAATTTAATGCAATTCACTTTTATTTAATACAATTAAATGTACCAACATTTACATTTGAATATGACTCATATTAAATGAAATAATCAAAGAAAATGAGGTGGTTTTGTGAACCGAGGTATTTGGCTTAGTTGATTGTAATTTGAATAGGTTGATGTCACGTAGGTATCACCGTAAACCAGAAAGTGCAGGACTGCTGTCGTATTTTAGTACAGGTCTCCTCAGCAGTAGGCACCTTCAATTTCTCCAGGGAATTAAACCCACAACCTTTAGGTCATATGGTGGACGCTCAGCTATCTGCGCCACTAAACCGATGACTAGATGTTTACCTTCTACTTCCATTAATTTGTAATATATCTACATGATAAGTTAGTACCATTGGTAATAAATGTTGTACTCCTGAAATGTCTTGACTCTACCTGTCACGAATTCATTTATGTCGAAAATGTAACAGTTATCATTAGCGGCACTGGTTGGTTATGACATTTTATCATCAACTGGGGGGGATTAGAAGTTTCACCATTGGACTCCGGTTCAGGAGTGCAGATATTCAAACGTTCACAGTGGGGTCTAAAAGTCTTTGGTTCAATTCCCTGGTGGAATAAAGAATGTTCACTGTTGTAAAGACCTATACTCGGACTAGACATCTTTTAAGTTTTCATTGGATTCAGTAGCATCCAACGATATCAATCTGTGATAAATACAATCAGCTAAACTAATTATGAAGGAATCATAACATAAACTAAATTTTTAAAAATTGGTGCAAATTCTTGCAAATAATTTATGATTAGCTGTATTTTCTGATATTTGATTTCTCCAATAGACAGCTTTACTTCGTTTCATAAATTTCAAAATAGTAAAAATTTCCATTTAACTTTGAATTTCATACCAAGAACTGTCCTGAGTTTCTGCTTTATGGTTTAACGGTTGATATTTTGTGGGAAGCCCAGAGGTTTTATACTGATTGCCAAGTGGGATCGTGGATGTGTAATTTTATGAAGTCTGTTACTGTGACGGAGCAACTTTCCAGTGTGTGTTTCTTGGCATTCGACTATCATTTAGTGCTATAAAATTTATATTCAATAATCTCCACAACGCAATCAAAATTCCTGTCTAACAGTAGTTCAGTTGTCATTATGTATAAACACTTTAAATTGTTTTAAAGCCAGTATCTACCTTTTATTCAAACGCGATATGTTTTATATCAGTTCCGTTTTCATAAAAATTATTTTCATAAATGAAGTGCAAGATGCATGTATTTTCACGTCTTTGTATCTGGCATTCTGAAAGAATAGTCAAGAACAGAGAATATTCCAACAACCGGATGGTCCTTACTTAAAATCTCTAATAATTAGCATTCTGATAATTACAAGCATATTTCTCAAAACGTCGCTGGAGTGCATGCAATTAACTTTTGTGAATGTTCTTTTCAAACAAACCAAATACTGGATGTTTAGCTTATATGCATGCAGAGTTACATAAAAGATAGTTCAGACGTACAAGTAGGCAGCCATTCTTTTAATATTTCAATGTCCTAATATATACAAATTAACAAATAAATATTTAATTTTTGGTCGTTAATTCATACTCCAATTGAATCAATTTCTATACATCAAAACTAGGAGATTGTGTAGAACCGTCAAAGACACGATGAACATATCAAGCCGATGCATTGTTTCCTATTATTCTTCTGTTTAGTAACAAAAGTATTTTTAGATAAGTAACAAGTCGTGAACAAATGTAATTTTGCCCAAAACACTACATTAATTCCTATATGGTTAAATCATCAATTTTTATAAAAAGATTTTAAACATACAACTGGGATTGTTATCACAAAGCTTTTGTTAACTATCAATAGTTTCCTTTTATCATAACAACTCGTGTCAGAATTATCACATTTTAGAATTTTTATTGATAGTTTTAATCACTATGCAGATATTTAGATAGGAAGAATGTTGTCTTAATCAGTTTCATGAAGTTAGAACACCGGTTATTTAAAATTTTTGAACAAGTAGCTTATTAAGACGTATGAAACTTTGTAAGTTATTTTCCGTAAATGACTCCTATGATTGTTTAGTTCTTATTATTGTTAGAATTCTGTCTAGTTAATTTCAGTTTGTCCACTAACTTAAGTAAACCAACAACAAAATCTGGATATGGATAATTGTATCATTCAGTGATACTGCTTTGAACTCTCAAGTAAAAGATTACATTCTCAAATTACTTCAATATATAATGCTATTGAACATATTTACCACAAACCCTATGTTAATAAATTCGTGATGGTAAGTAGGTTAGTGATTATATACAATGATAACTTGGTTCTCATTCATATTAAATAAAAATCAATCAGTATCAACATACTATCAATTATTAAATGAATGTTCGTTATTGAAATTTTATTTTCAGTAAACTGTAACAACTCATTGTCATGTGTAAGTTGAAATCAAAAGTCATTACTATAAAGCATTGATTTTTGTTTATTGTTTAAGCCTTATTACAACATAGTCCGTTTGTTGGTTATGATCATCATGTGGTAAGGTTACTGGTGGGGATGGGAAGGAATACCATCGAAAACCATAAGGAATGGATAGCTGTTTAGCTATCCTACTTATCCTACTTAATTATATTTCAATAGTAAGGAACATGTCTATGTTTTTGTCCTGTAATTATCAAAAAACTTTAGAAATCAGTCTTAATAAAAATCATACCATTTGTAATGCTGGGAAATTATATATATTTTCAACACAATTGGTTTTGAGGTCAGAACATTTCAATGAACAATTGACAAGTTTTAATTAAATGAGTAGTTTACATTCTGAAAACTGCTAAAATAAATTACTTTACATTTCATTTGAATTTTATCTGGAGCGTAGCTTGCTCCTTCATTTTTAGCTTGCATTCATTCAAGCTAATTAATAATAAAATTGTAATTTTTTGGATAAATATTTAACTCTCCTCCCTCTCGGTAAGTAGTGCGTTTTCCTTATACCCGATGATATATTTTAACTGTTTTAAAGGTCAAATAAAGCGGTTAATTTGCATATGGGTCACTTTAAGTTTAACTCTGTTTTGTCAGCTAATTATGTTCTTCGAAAAGCAGCAATGGCTACATTAAGGAATACGAGAAAAATAGTGTGAAGCATGTAGATTAATATGCCATAAATAGGGAATACCGTTTATGCTTAAAATGAAATCTAGTTTAGTGATTCATTGAACAGTTCCAGCTATCCTTTCGCATTGTATACTACCTTGTTCATTTACAGTACAGATGATCTTATGGCGACTTCACGAAAATGACACCATAACTGTATATTCTAGTCATTCGACAGCACAGTGACATCTTTTTAAAAGAGCAGAGAGAAAAATTGAGAATGAAGTTTCGTAAACCATGCTAGAAGAAATATTCCTCGACCATCAGGTCTTTAAGTAGTACACATTAGTGTGAATTACCTCCTCCTTTAAAATGCCTTTAGCATTTTGCAAATTAACCATTCAAATATATTAGGAAGTTTGTCTTAAGTTTAGGTCAATAGAAGATAATGTCGATAAAATTTATTATGAATTTGAATACTGAAATTTATTCAGACTTTTCGGAAGGGAGCTTTTCAAAGGTCTTTTAAGACACCAGAACATGGTATTTTAGAACTATGAGACATCTTATTTGTAAGGCCTCAGAAGCTTATTGAGTTTAAAATTAAGTCGACTTGGTGCCAAAGAAATTTATTTTGGATTTAATTTTTATATTTAAATTACATTTGACAAAAACGCTGCGGAAGTTCACTTGTACTAATTTTGTTACTAACTGACAGATATATGACAAATAAAAATTTGGTCATAATCAAGCAGACTTTATAATAGGGATTTCATAATTCAATCTCCAATTTTAAATGCTACATCTTGGTACTATTAAGCATGACTAGAAAACTGGTGAATGACAAAGCAGTGGTGGTAATCTGACCAGTTAAAGGCCCTGGTGCAGTTATTATAGTTAAAACACATCTAAGGCTAATTTTAAACAAATCTTTTCAATAGAGCTCATAAGGGTATGTCTGTAACGAAAGAATAACGAGTATTATCGAGCTAAGAACTCCATTTATAGTAAATCAAGCAAATAGTAACCCGCTTACCCTGGTCATACTACTTATCAAAAAATGAAAATCTAACGTCTCGATAGGACTAGCATTATTTATCGTTAACTCACTTTTAGCAAGATCTCTTACTGGTTGATGAAAATGTTCTAACTGACCCTCAAAACGGTCCCATAAACTAAAGGTTAGATCTAGATCTTGTTCTACAAATATTCCGATTTCGTTTACGATCGTTTCTATATATGCAGGGATGTGTTCGAAATAGACTCTTACGGTTACACATTAAATTTTCTGTTTCCTTTGTCTATACAATAATTCATCTAGTTTGTGCTCATTTATGGCAAAAGTAAGCATTTCTATTATAATGATATTCTGTTTTAGTAAAATTATGTAGTTGTTATAGGTAGCTTAATCGCTAAGTAAAATTGAACGAGATAGCTAGTTAGACAATATTCTATAGAAGTTAGGTTGGATGAAGCCTTTATTATGCGTGATATACGGTACAATAAGCAGTTATGAAACTTTTTATTTATTACATTGCAGAATATAACTATCTTAATGCGGTAGGCTTTTATAAATTATTTAACGTAGTGATATAATAAATATGGCTTATAAACACTACAACAGTTTTGTTCAAAATGTTATAAAGTAGGGATAATAAGAACTGTCTTCGACTGTATTAACGAAAATTGTTCAAAGGATAATCCTTAGAAGAAACTCACAGTCAATACGAACTGTCCATAAAAAAATAAAAATATCCTGGAATAAAGTAATAAATACAATAAAAACACTATGAAGCTCTTAAGTGTGATACGATTGGAGTGATAAATTTCTCAAACACCTCACCTCACATTTCAGATGTTTCAATACATCAGAAATTCATATGTACTACAATCTCATCTAACTGTCCAATAGCCTGATAATTCGATTGACAAAGCTAATTTTATCTGTTTTCATGTCATTGAAAGAAATAAGTGAACAGAAAGTAACATCACTCGTTAGTTTTAATGAGGCAGTTGTTATTACAAACGCATATACATTCCTGGCAAAGATGAAATATTTGTTCACATTCTAATTATTATAATTACTGTCCATCACCAAATAACCTTCTACATGTAGATGTGTAAAGAATAATACTACAAAATTTCAGTTATTTACAGACAGTCTTGTTAATTATGTAGCATTTAATCATCTTTCGGTAGGAATAAAATAACAAAAGACTGGAATCTATTAACTACAATGCATTCATCTCATTCTGTTGTCGTTATTGATCTTTCTTTAGTATAAACTGGACTTGTTACAAAATGTCGTTTCTCTCTTATCTATCAATACAGTATACTATATAGATAATTTACATTGTATAGATTGAATTAGATTATGAATACATATGTGCATCAATTGATATCAAAGTTAATAGAACAGTCTATCAAATGGAATATGATCACACTAATTCAATATTTGTTAGAGTTTGTGACTTTAAACAATAAGACTGTATTTTAATTTATCCCAATTGGAGTATTTTTATCTTTAATAGATATGAAGAAGTTGCCAATTATCTAGAATCAGTAACTGCTTGAAGATATTTTTTTCTTAAATACTTAAATAGCATTTCTTATAACGTTTTCATAATAAACTTTACTGTCATTATAACTAATTATTCTGTTATAGAAAAGTTATTTAATAGTCCTAAAAATGTGTTCATTTAGCCTAAATTAATGTAGTAAATTGCAATGAATTGTGATAACTTTAAAAAGTTAATTGTTTATTGGTTAGCAATAGTCGTTAATGAACATCTGATCAATTGCTAATATTGTTAAAAAAATCACTAACAGTGAGGTCAAATGAACTAGTGAAGATAACACATGAGTAAAGATCTCAAACAATTTGAAAATGAACCAATTTTGAATTATTTATGCAAATATTAAATTTTTAAATTAAGTCGCTGACAGATTTCATGCTGGTAAATGCCCTTTAGCTTGTATAACTTACAAACGAAACTTAATGTTGCCCCCTCCTCACACATTTTCCATAAATTACTAAACACTATTATATTTTGTGGTTATAATAGCAGAAGAAAATCCCTAATATATTCAGAAAGCCATTCCAATGCAGAATGTCTGGTGTTTTTGTTTCAGTGCTTAATCCGTTCCATTATCTACAATGCAATAAAGTCACTCCAGTTGTGGTTGCAGACTTGTTAGCAATCTTTCACGATTATTAAACACTGAAATATTTTTAAGTGAGATTTCATTTAAATGAGTGGCAACTAGATGACTTGGACTTCGCAGATGACCTAGCTCTTCTTTCTCACATACAACATCAAATGCAGAAGAAGACCAACAATATAGCAGCAGCTTCGGCAGCAGTAGGCCTCAACATACACAAAGGGAAAAGCAGGATCCTTCGATACAGAACAACAAACACTAACCCAATTACACTTGACGGAGAAATTCGGGAAGACGTTGAAATCTTTACATATTTGGGCAGCATGATCGACAAACGAGGAGGGTCTGATTCGGATGTGAAGGTGCGGATTGGTAAGGCAAGGGCAGCATTTCTACACATGAAAAACATCTGGAACTCAAACCAACTTTCAGTCAATATTAAAGTCAAAATTTTCAATACAAATGTGAAGACAGTCCTGTTGTATGGAGCTGAAACTTGTATTGAGGACGACTAAAAGTATCCTTCAGAAGATAAAAGTATTTATAAACAACTACCTGCGTAAGATTCTTCGGATTCGTTGGGCAGATACCATCAACAACAACCTTCTGTGGCAGAGAACTAATCAACTTTCAATCGAGGAAGAAATTAGGAAAAGACGCTGGAGGTGGATTGGACACACATTGAGGAAACCATCAAACTGTGTCACAAGACAAGCACTAACTTGGAATCCAAAGGGCCAAAGAAACAGAGGAAGACCCAGAAACACATTGCGTCGGGAATTGGAAACAGACATGAAGAGAATGAAGAGCACTTGGGAAGAGCTGGTAAGGAAAGCCCAGGACAGAGTTGGTTGGAGAATGCTGGTGGGGCGGTCTATGCTCCACTTGGGGTAACAGGCATTGATTGATTGATTGAGTGGCTAGATAAAAATTTTGACTAACAATATCCTATCAAAACACGGAATAAGACGGTATACTATGGTCAGAATTCATGATTAATTACTATCTGTTTTATATAAACATGGAAAGAAATGAAAAGAAAAATAATGAAATCAATAATGTAGGATTAAATCAAAATTTGAGAAGGTAACTAATTAATTATGTCTTGACTAGGTTAATGAAAGCTTTCGTTCATTATTTCCCTACCATTTAGTAATATTAATCAAAGATAATCTACGAAAAGTGACTTTATTGCATAAGAGACTTTAAATTCTACCTAA
Organism: Schistosoma mekongi; assembly: GCA_034768735.1. Taxonomy (NCBI): domain Eukaryota; kingdom Metazoa; phylum Platyhelminthes; class Trematoda; order Strigeidida; family Schistosomatidae; genus Schistosoma; species Schistosoma mekongi. Next base: position 33,780,470 of record CM068306.1, read on the forward strand.
AGTAAACTTAAAATTTGTACTTCTGGTTATAACACTTCTGGTAGTATAAAATTTAGCAGTAAACTCCATGAATGTAGAGTAAACTACAGTCGTAAGAGCATTGCCTTTATTCGTAATATTGTTGCTGATAAACTTCATAATACTCGTTGTACTACTGCAGTACTACTGGAGTTGACAAATATTATTATCTTTTAACATAAATAAAAAATTTAAAAGCGTAAACCGATAATATTCACTACATAGAAATTGTTAATTCAGAATTGTACATTACGGACTGATCTTAGAGAATAAATGAAAAAATTTGACCTGGTGATAGATACATAGTGTTATAAGTTCGTATCATGACAATACAGCCATTCAGTAATTTCCTACCTACAAAGCCAAAACCTGTCAGTGATAATGAATTTGAACCATCTTATTAAATAGAATAATTACATTCACTTTTGTAGAAACAAGTTTTTAAACATATAAAAATGCAGTCTGGAAATATGTATGTATCTATCTAATAATCATACATTTCTGCAGAAACAATACATGTATCAACGGGTTGTATGCTTATAGTATAGCGAATTTATGTATAAACATATATACTGAATAACTGAAACTATATATCACTGTTTCATCGCCAAATTGAAAGTAACGAAAAAGTATGGCATTTAGAATTATCGACTATTTTTAAGTTTGGCCCGCTGAAAATGACGGTTAAATTATAAGAAGAGTTTTTTTTAGGCAGATAGATCTCATTTCATTGAACAAGTAATATTGTATTTTCTGAACTAGCTTATTAATTTAATATGAAAAAGATGGGAAATTTTAAAGTTTTTTGGTGACTAAGTGATTGTTCTATTTATTTATATACTTTTTTGTTGATAAAGTTACTAATAAGTAATACGGTCAAACACTAATTGAAATAAACTCACTAACCAATTACAGGTGAATTTTATGGTTGTAAATAAACTTTTGAGTAATAATCAGCGCTTTATTTAATGACATTTTTGGTAGATAATGTAGGAAATATGTAGTATCAAAATATGTTACTTTTAATAACTATCAATAACATTTTTTTATTCTTTACATAATATTTGACCCATAAATATTAATATCACAGATTTTTGTATCACTGAACATTAGACGTAAAGTAGAAAAATTTAATCACTGTGGTAGTAACAACTGTGTTGTACTGTACCCATCTCTCCAATTGGTTTTAAGTCCAATACATATTTTATGCATAATTAATTAGTAAAAATAATCTGTAATCTAAAAGTGTATTTAAAAAAGACAGCTTAAATGTTGAAGCATATAGCCTTCATTATACGCTTCTTTATTACATCTAAAGATTATTTGAAGCTGCAGTGAACAATCAATTACAACAAAAGTTTAAATCGTCAGTAACTAAATTTTTAGCTCATTGAGTAATAGAACTATCAGTTTAGACCTAATTCTATATTTGTCGTGATGCATATTTTAAAAAATTTGGATATTGGACAAACATTAAAATTAATTTTTTCAACAATTATTAGATTATCGCTTTTACATATACTACAAACTACTCACTGATTTACTGCTTCCCTCTTGCGAGGTTTTTAACAAATTAGATGTTTAGAAAGCGAAGTGTTCAGAGGTATTGGTCACACATAATTAAATTAAATTGTCCGGTGTAAACACTATTGGAACTCAGATACTGCAAATATATTTTATATAAATCAAATAAAATCAAAGTTTGTAATCTATGTCCAAACTGTACAAAGTTAAGCATTTTTATGCATATAGTAGCATTAACGGAAAAATTTACTACTTTTAATCTATGTCGTGGCAATCAGATGTTTTCGAAAGGTGGTAATATATTTTAGATTCATTTTATCACTTAAATTAGATAATGCCAGTAAACATTTTCATTGTATAATAAGCGAATTTATATTGTGGTTGCAGGTTCTATGATGTGAAGTATAATATATCTTATTATTAATTTCCAAACATCTAACTTAAAATTTTGCATAGGCTTCTATTGTGTTAACGATCTGTTGCAAACTGCATATTTTATCCACAATAAAATGTACATCATGTATTTTATTGAGACAAACCTAGCCTTATCGTGTATAATCTTTTATGAAAGTTAATTAAACAAACTGCTATCATCTAAATGACCATTATCACCCTATAAATTAGTATATATATATATATATATATATACAGTAATATCACTTGGAGAATTTTATTTATTACTAAAAACTGAAACAGTAACGGAACTGGCACATTGTTTATTTTTAGCACGGGGGCTTAGAAATATTTCAACGTACACCTAATAACATTTTTATCTTATTCGTAATACAGAGAAGGGTGATAGTAATCTGCTAGTGCCTGAAAATAATAGTGCGATAAGCAATCGGTAAACATCTACGAAATAGTGTCTAAACGCATCAGGAATCCGATAGCTAAAGATCTTCGTTTAGGGTTAAAAATGCGTAAATTAGTATGAAAAATTATTTTCCATATCACAATGTGGACAATGTAGTGTTAAGAAAATTGCATTAGTACTAATCCAGGACCAAAACCCAATACGCAACCGTAAATCTACAACCCTAATCTCAGCCCTGAATTCGATCAATAAACATGTTAAGGACATAAAGAAACCTATTTACGTCTCAACAAAAGTTTCAAGAAAATGAATTTTATAGAGCAATTAAGAGGAATTTATTCTAATTTCCGATAAAAAACCTATCGATCTATAGTAAAATTTAGCTGATATGGAATCATATATCAGGACAAAACATACGTCCAATGCCTAAGTTAATTTTGTGATTGACAAGTTATTTTCAATTCATGAATATGACTCTCAAAATCAGCTGTTTCTACATCACCTAATTATTTTATTTTATTGCCCATCACACATTCATATGTTGTAATTTTATACAATACATTTGTTGGAATTCGACTATTCATTTGAATTGCAAATTCTGACATTTGTATGTGTAACATAGTGAAAATTAGTTGCAACATACATATGCTTCGTTTCTATGTCTTGTTTTTAATAAAAAAGATACGACGTTTCTACAGATTAATTAAATTCATTAAAACAATTATGCTAACACTCATATTCGTATCATAAACTAAGTGAATTTAGTATAAAGATCAACAGACCAACCTGTAAACGTTTAATGTTATGGATTTCAATTGACTATTTGTTGTTGTTATATATAAATCCTCAGTGGACCAACTCTACTCAGTAGTACAGTGGATAACATTTAAGGTAGAACTAATGAGTTAGTCCCAAAAACATTGGCAAAGAAACAAAAGTGCATCCAACTGACTAATACTGAATAGGATGAATTGCATGTTTCGAATTCCAACTGTCAGCAACATTTCAACTTTAATAATTGATTTTTTGTTTTTCTTTTTCAATTAACAGCTGTTCAACTAGTCAAATAGCCATTTTAAGTTTATTTTACATGTTACTTTCTTTTCACTATGAAAACTAAGCAACAAATCAATCGTCTGACTGATATTTTACTTTAGAAAGCATATTTGCTTCAACAGAGAAAATCAATGTGCTTTTTCCTTTTTAAGGTTACCACTTATCAGCATTGTTATAATCCTAATTCTGAAAATATCTTAACACGTTTTTCTACCAGTCATCGAGTAAATTTAGATCAATTAAATTGCAAAATAAGCCATTTCTCAATGTTTTGGTAAAGTAATATTTTGTGTATTATTCTTATGTCTACTGTTCGTTGGAATACTAATGCTTGCAATAATCATAACAGGAATAAAACAATGAAATCACTCCTTATAGTAGAGAAACTAACTAGCAATAGAAATTCACGCAATCCTACAAGCAGGCCAGGATTATTTCGCTGTATGTTCAAACAGAATTATCATCAATAGAGTAAGCTTAAAAATACAACTGTAACAGACTATCGACAATAAAGGAATAAGAAGGTTGAATTAACGTAGTACACTATAACAAAAGTCATACATATGAATAAATATATGAATACTATCACATCGTAGTAGTGTTAAAAAAATTGTGGTACACTTAAGTCACATGGTTGTCTAGATTTATATAAAATCATTATGAAAAATCATCACTGCATTTGGCTTTGGTCATATGGTAAGTTGCTAAGCAGTTTAAATGTATGAAGCTAAAAGAATGCAAATTTTAGTCCGAGTGAATTATTGTTACGTTTGAATTACTTGACGACATGCTATATAACCAATGTCCAGTATTTCTCGTTCTTAACATGCATTACTTTTCAATGAAACGTTTTGATTCTTGCGTCTATTAACTACTTCGATTTTATAAGATATATTTATAATAAAGTATCGCTGTAAAGTAAAAAAAACTTGCAAATAGCCTAAATAACGAATATAATTGTATTACATTATAATCAATTATTCCCTTGATTTGACCAGTTTATGTAAGGCTGTCATTCGGGTAGTTAAGTGGTAACTTTTACAAAGTATTTTGATACTTTCAAACAGCAATCGATTTGATTAACCTATTGCGCATAGTTGAAGTGAGATAATTTTGTATTGAAAGACATATATACTTTTGTTGTTTGTCACAGATTAGTCTAGGCTGGATACCGCTGAAAATACGAAAATATTGGATTGATGTTTCGTTCCAATATGAAACTTCCAAGCAGTGCACACTTTAGATCTTGCCACAGAATTGAATACATTTTGGTTTCCTGTCAAAACGCTTAACTACCAGCACAATAATTGTATATCCTAAGTGATTACTTTTCTTTAAATACCCTAGCCGTGGTAATACCACATAAAGGCAGGCAAAAATCGATTAGTTGTAGAAAGTATTAATGTAAATTAGTTTAATTCTTTTTTCTGTTAAATTAACCTATATTGCTTATTATTAGTAAATAAATACATTTATTGAGTATTAACTAGCACCAACTCTAGGTAAAGAGCTCCTAGTTGATTGCATCTAATGATACAACACTAACATATAATGCACTAAATTTTGAATCACTTGAACAAACCTTCCAAGTGATAATAAGTAATGAATAGAAAGATTACTCTTAATTACTGTATTTTTAACAATAGGGATTATAATACCAATTACTCTCAAAACAGCATAGAATATCAAGTAGGTCTACCATTTGTAAGTTTCTATATTTTCATGCCCTTGGTGTCAAAGTCACTGTTGTAATATGTGCATCCTAAGCAAACTGACTCGGTATAACTTTACGTCACAGATTTTATTAACTCTAGATTGTGACTAGAAAGCATAAATCAGGAATCAGTTTTACCTTATTATATTCAGATACCTTATACATTATGCCGTTAACTGATGACCTACAGTCATTATTATTAACACCCTCAAGATGCAAACTATTACCTGATAGTTAAATGCTTGCTGGATAAATGTGTCTACTTGCACTAGTTAGTTTAGCTGGTAAAGCAAGTAATGGAAGTAGGTAGGAGAACTTATAGTCCTGGAGCGGACAAAAAGTAAATAATGAATTCATTTTGTAAGCCACATTCCGACTTTAACAAAATCTAGTCTGGTGTTATGAATGTGAGCATCCTTTTATATGTATTCATTAATTTTTCAAATGCTATTCACTCAGAAATAAAACCAGTTAATCCTGGAATAATTCTTGGAAAATATTGTTGAATAAAGTTATATTGTAAAATATGAAAATTTCCCCCTCAGTTTCACTTACTACCACACACTGACTTCTAGTATAAATAATATTTTCTCTTGTAAAATTCTAAATAGTATGTTTTGATATCAAACATCTTTGTTGTCATCAGCAACATGCTGATTTCTCTGTGAATCATTTATTATCACGTGATATAATGAATGATTCAATAAAAGTCATAAATAATTTTTGATTTATTTTCACTTTGACTTTAAATAATAATTACCATCGAACGCAAATGCAGAAATACTCATGTGTTATTCGATAAAGGTTCATGATAAAAACATAAATAAAGGAGATTTTTTAAATGTCCCGGTAAATAGGTGTGGGAAATGCCACAATAGCATACGCTAATCTAGATAAGTGTCCGTAGTGTAAATTAAGAGTAAAATTCTAGTTATATTTGTAATTTATTGATTTTGGTACCGAGAATCAACTGAATCGTCCAGATATTTCATAACAATTTCATCAATAAGTAGTCCACTGTACTTAAATCCAAAATCTATATTTAATAATGTTAAACTTGTTTCACTTCACTTTATGATCTTCAATCTGTTCTATAGTATTATGAGTAAGATGGCATCCAAATGAAGGAGGATTAACTAGTCAAAACGAATATATCCTATTATGTTTATATTATCCGTAACTATCTTCTTAAAGTGACAATAAGTTATCAACTCAGGAAAATTATGTCACTTAGTAAATACAGTCAATGTTGTTTTTGAAATTTCACATCTGATAATTATTTTAAACTGTTAGCTATGAGGCAAGTAAGTGACGTTGAACAGATATAACTAACTACTAAACAGTATACTAAACTTTGTAATACGTACTGTTTACTTACAATTAAAAACATATCATTTCCTAATGATGCTCACAGATTAAATTATATAACGAAACAAACTCATTGAACCGATTAAGGAAGTTAGGTGACATTTTAGCACAGTGAATTTTCTTTTCAATGAATTCATATACAGAAGCTGCACATTCGTATTTACAGTAATTTATTAGATAGATTAGTCTACTGAGAAAATAGGAACTCAATGGCACCATGCAGTGTTTAGGTGTTTGAAAAAGAAAAGTTGTGTAAAAAATTAATAGATGAATAGTAATAGTATTATGAAATTTAATGTCCACTTAACAAATTAAAAAAGGTGCGAAATGAAGAAAATTATGATTGTGATGTTATTAAGAATGTGATAAATAGTTAATGGTCTTGGAGTATATTAAACAATAAGATTTAAAAAGGGGGAAAAACGACTAGACTTGGGAAAAATGTAAAATAAGGGCTCGTACGTGTCTCTTCTGAACACACAGATCCTTTTTAAAGGTATAGATGGCTGACGCATCTGAAGTACATAAGTTGATGATTTGTATTCCCTTTGGCCCAGTCTATTTAAGTCCATAGGCAATTTTGAAAAAAAACGCGGTGATATAGAATGACCGGTGATCACTCACTAGATGCCCTAAGATAGAGCTGTCTGTGTTTGTGATTTATGAATGTATAGCTTCTGTAAATGGATTCGTCGAAAAGAAAATCCTCTGTGCTGAAATGTTTTATATCTCTCCTAATTAAGTTATATATTGCTAATCAGGAGGAGATAAAAAAATTAAGTGCTTAAACGGGTAAAAACAGATATCAAATACATGAATTATTAGACAAAATATAATACATCCATGACATAGTTAGCGCATATTCACTTAAACTGATAACAGTTGCTAACAATAAATTTCAAGACTACAACCTTCACCAAAACCAAATAGCAAGTGGACGTAATCACAGTCCATGTTTTAGGCAGAAATCTAGTTATTACATCAAGAGTATTGACGCTACATTACGAAAATGATTTGGTGAAGGTAGCAGTTTTAATGATAGGTAAATGTATGTATTCATAGTGGAATATATTGATTACGAAGCATTTAATCATAAAACTAATACCTGATAATTCTATTCCTATTTCTGATATTTAAAATACCATATGAAAAAGGGATAGAAAGATGAAAATTACTTGAACACTCAAGTTCGAAACTTGTGGAAGCATCTAAATTTAATAATACATACGCATGTTGAATAGAAATATCATTTAGTAAGTAATAATGATTTGTTATGTAATTTAGTAAATGAACTAAAGTGACACGAAAATAGGCAATATGATTTCAGTAGTATCATAAATATATCAATCATTTATTCTTATATAGACGATTTGAATTCGAAATAAGGTTTTTAAAAGGAATGAATATTTGAAAGAAAGTATATGCAAATATATACAATAGAAATTTTATAGTAGAACAAAACAGCTGTCCAATGCTTCAAAGATGATTTAACAAAGGTCAGTGAGTGATATGTAAATTCAAAACTACCTCCCATTTTCTTCATTGATCACATACGCCTGTTAATAAACTGGGAGAAATTGTATTATTTATTTAGAAACAATACTGTATTGAGTATAATTTATTTCCTAATATTCGAAAAGCTTTAATAGTATCAATAATAATAATAGTAATAATAATAATAGCTTTATTCAATAGTATGTTTAGTACAATATAAATTTTCAGCATACAGTGTCTCAACAAGTTCCTTTTTTTCCATGTGCATATACGATTAGATTTATACCAGTTCGTGTTCACGAAAGTAGCAGCACCACAACCACACTTTTACTTAATGACAGAACGATTCTGACGAAAAATCGGTCATGTAGCCAACACTCTTGAACTGTGACTAAACCACAGATATGGTATATGTTAAAACTAAAGAAAAATTGTAGGGAGTCCAGTTTTCCAATAACAGATCTATAGTTAAGATTGAGAATTTCGGGAGTAGATGATTGATGAATATTGGTAATTTTTAACACATGTTGCCAGCCACATTAATGTCTACGTTTCGATCTAACTGAGTTACTGATGATAAGTCGTAAACAATTTATAAAGCCGCGTGAGTACACAATGCGATTTCGGAACATGATTGAGAAGTCAAAACAAAACGAAAAAGTAACGTTTTGAGATGTTTGGTAAGAAGTAGTAGCCTAAGATTTGTAACAGGTCGCCGATAATCAAGATTAATAAAAATAGAAATAAGTGTAGAATGTTCATTGAAGATGTTCATACAGTATAATATTTTAATGTTAGCCGATAATCATGATGAACGCTTTAAAATTGAAGGTGACAGGTTAAAGAAAAATCAATGTTAAATTCTACAAAATAGTAACTATGTAAATGAGTTCAGTGTAAGACTAAAATGAGCGAACCTCGAAAGTGATACAGGAAAGAATGAAGATAACTATGATAATTATGATTACAAATGAGAAGGAAGTAAGTGCTTGGAACTTATGTCATCATGGTAATATTGTACTTTTAAATGTAATCTAATAAATTGTAAGATATTTACATGTGAATATTTTTCAGTGATTTTACAAGATAAATATCGAAGCTACTATCAAAGAAATGATGGGCGATTGTAGTGTTGGAACCTTGTTGACTTCATAGCCTCATCTTGACAAGAATGTAGTAGAGGATACATACAGTAACTCACTTTTGCCTCTTAATCCGTTTATGGTATGCAAATATTAATTGGTAATTATATTTACATTTTAATATTAAACTGAATTTATTTATATAGTTACTATTTCGTAGAATTTAACATTGATTTCTCTGTAACTTGCCGCCTTCAATTCTAAAGTGTTTATCAAAATTATTCTCTAACATTGAAATATTATATCATGTGAACATTTTCTTTGAGCATTCTACACTTATTTCTATATCCATTAATCCTGACTAATGAAAGCTTTTCAGATATTATGATATAAACTATATACAATAAAGTTTAATTTCTAAATAAATGATACACATTTTCCCAGTTTATTAACAGGCAAATATGATCATTGAAGAGAATGGGAGGTAATTTTGAACTTACATTTCATGTACCAACCTTTTGTTAAACAACTATTGAAGCAGGCGTAAAGATTGTATGAATTAAATGGATTCATATTATTCTGTTACGAGTGTTGTTCGTGATCTATTCAAATTTATGCATATAACATTTTACATTCTATTGTTTTCTGTATGAATTTTAGGTATTTGGATGTTTACATTATTGGATAATAATGATTTCCTAAATATCAATGAATTTTAAGTTTTATTGAATGAATTACACGCATTATAAAATTACTAAATAATCTAATACTCTAATGAATAAAACTAAGTTAACTGGTAATTGATTAAAATACGTAAATACATAAATCTCACAATGACAACTACTCATTCATGTAGTCTAAAATATGATAATTACATAGACTTAGCTAGAAGAATATTAGATTATTCATCTAAGAGACCAATATAACGTCTTCATCTCAAGCAATAGTGTCGTCGTGTTAGCCACATAATGAAACAATTCTAAAAACGGCAGTCTTATTTTCCAGTATAAACAATTAAAACCATCCAACATTACAAACCTAAGTAAGCTTAAGAGTTTCCTACAGAATATCACTGGTACTTACACTTATGTTAAGCTTAACAAACATGTTTAACGAAGATGATTTTGCAAAACATCACGACGTAATCACAATCATCCCAATTATATATCACTAAAACGACTCACAATGAATCATGTTGGTGGGTTTCAGAGTAGGCCGTCGGAAATGAAACATAATATTCCTCTGTGAACACTTGCTCTGAATGAACTAAATGAAGAGAAATGAGAGTATTTCATAGATTATGTGAGCAATATTGCAAGAAAGCGCTCTGTCAAGACTAACGCAAAGCTCATTAAGAGTTTAAGCGCTACAGAAAATCACACTTATTTTACTGTATCACCCTAAAATGCATATTTAACTAATCTAGAATCACATTTTCAACTCTATAAATGCAAGCCTTATCATTAGGTTTGAATATCTATGAGACAAACAAAAATTGATTGAATGCCTAAATAAAGTTTAAGAACTTAAACTGCCAAACAACTGAACTTGTCTCACCCTCTTTAAAGAATTTCGAACATTTCATAACAACACTAGTAAGTTGTTGCATTCAATACATACGTACAAAATCATTAGGTAGATGGTAGTTGTCGAAAAACACGAATTCTAATCACTAGATATTTTTAAAAATAAAAACTTAGTAATGAGTCGTCCAGATAAGAATGTTGGGGTTGTTCTGATCAATCACCAAACTTATATCGACAAAATACTTTTCATCATATTAGACGTAGATAAATTTTCCAAAGAAAGTTCTCAACAAGATATCACTGAATAACTCGGACAATAACTTACAAACGTTCTCAAGAAAATGGAAAATAAATGTGTTATTAATCGTGACTTCTTTGAACGCGTTATATTATATTGATCTGTTATTCTACGATTATACGACCATCCTAAAGTACAAAAGTAGGATGTCCCACTACATCCACTACTGGATATCAATAATCTTCCCTACCTTGCTGCTACCAAATAGTTTGCTGAGATTCTAATACCAGTTTGAAGTAGGCTTAGTAACAATACCTCTACAGATTCATTCAATATTGTTGACTCATTATATGATGTTAACGTAACCAGGAGCGGAATGATATCATTAGATGTATTTCTCTTTATAAGTGTGCCACTCACTAAGGCATTTTCTTCCTATACGACTACATCGATATTAGCAACTTTAACATTAGTATTTCAAAACACTACTTGAAGGGACTATTTCTTCAATTTGCCTTAGTGTTCAATTTAGAATCAAAAATTAGTTTTATAGGCAAACAAAATGGTGTAGCAATGCGGCCATCACTTGGCTTTTTTTAGCTGATTGCTTTTTCGCAAACCTTTGGAAATGCTATTCTTAGACCAATAGTTGAAAGCTTTCATCTCCATAAGAGATATTTAGACGTTACTTCTATAATTTGCTCCGAAAATGCCAGTTTGAATGAAATTCTGAATGTGCCTAACAGTTGTCATAATTTGATCAACTTTACATTAGAATTAGAATCCGATTCAGAATACTATTTCTTAAATGTTTTGCAGGAATGTGATGACTCATTACATGAATCGATTTACCGAAAACTCTGCCTTAATGTAGAGTGTTTGAACTTCCATAGTTGGGTTTCTTTGAACAGATAAAGAAACTGTTATTATTCACCAGCATCAAGGGTCAGACGAATCTGCACCGATGATACGATTGAGTCTGACTTGGAGAGCAAAAGATAAACACTTATTGACAACGACTAAACCGCCCCCAAGATTCATCGAAGGAAACTTGAAACCAAAAATGCTTCATAATAGGATATTCATGGTACAAAAAAATACTTTTATAAGAATATTGTATTTCCAAGAGACACTGCTGCCGAGATTCTGAAGAACAGACTTTCGAAATCCATTCATGAAACACTCGATACTGCCCAACTACATGTTGTCTTTTTCCAGTAGGACTCTGGTTCGCTATCATGTAAAAGACAATCTGTCGTTTTGGGCTACATCGGTATGTATATACAAGTCTACTTGCTGCTGTGAAGTAAGTTACATAGGCTGCACAAAACGTACACTGTTAAAACGGATCTCCAAACACCACTCTGCTTTTCCAAAAGAATACGGAGATCGACCAATAGCTTTGTCCTTAAACACATGGTGATCTCTGATCATGTAACCCAGTTAGAATCACCTTTCTACACTGTTCACAAAGTTAAACAAATCAGTTCTAAAAGGGTACAATTCAGAAAATTAGGTATAGGGGAAGTCTTAGCCATCCACCAATCCAAACTAGCACTTTGCACCCAGAAGAATTTCGTTCAATCGCTTGTTTCATCTTGGCTCTAATCTTTTCTTGTTCTGTATAACTAATTTTCAAGTCTCTCTTAAATAATAATTATCTGTTTCTTCACCATTCAATTATTCTCATCTTTATATTTCTCAAGTTGACAATTATTAAAATTTAAAGAGATTTTCAACAGTTATTATGTAAATTATTTCTGCTTTCTTATTTGCATGACTACTACATAACTCTTAATTGACACTTGAATTCACTTTGACTCCTTCTTAAGTAACTTAAATAATTTGTTTTCCTTACGTAATACTTCTATTTTAGTATAAACTATTAAGTGTGTAATCTCTCTGCATACATATGATTGTACAACTAATGTAAATGACACCGACGAAAAGAACATTTTCTTCTCTGATCATTTTGCATTCTTTATACAATGATACAATTGGTTCTTTTGATTTACTAGAATTTTTGTCACTGACTAAATATCTTTACTTTAATATGAATTTTGTATAATTGATATGTTGCTTTCTTGATGATTATTGAATAAGTTATTGGTGTATTCATTACATTGTATTCATATTTTGATGAACTATAAAATTGTTCTTTTTCACTCTAATAATGAATTTGTTTTTTTTTTTAAAAAATTGTTGTATGAAACCCTTCGTCGCTATTAGTTAGTTCTGATATAGTATTTCTTTTTCACTCTTTATACTTCTTATTTTTCTACAATGACCCTTAAATAAATAATAGTGGCGTAGATGCTAATCTCAGGTCAGTATCAATGTATTAATTCAAGCTAAGTGATATATCAATATACACATAAGATATCACATATATGTGAATAATATTGGATATTATATAATGAGGGTGTATTGATTTATTCAATGGGAAAAGTTATATTCAGATATGTTTAACATTTTGATATTTCTGTTTAAAATAGAATAATATGAAATGAAGGTAACTTTTATGTGTTCACCTTAGTGACATAGAAGAATTCGTACAATATAGCATGTAGAAAATAACAATTTGTGCTTGATCAGCTATTTAAGGTTTGTAATATCCAAATTGTGTAGTTTGAAATTCAGTGTAAAGTGATTATGAATGAATAAGTCAATCATTAGTATACAACGTGGATTGCAAATTTACGAAATAGTCATTCATTCCGCATATGACACGTATTATAAACTATAAAGTGAACAAAATCTAAACGAGTGTGACATTTTTGTTGATAAAAAGAAGTAGCAAGAATGGACACTAAACAAAATGTTTATTTTCATGTAAAACGTTATTTAATTCTTATGTTATACTATCGTCTCAGTAGAACATCTAGAAAATCTTTCGTGACAGAGAGGTTTCAAATAGCTGAGTTGGATTTTGAAGAAAAAATCTGGATGATTCACAATTAAAGTACATACTTTTAGCTAAAAAGTTTATCTGCAGTACTCTAATTGCTGTGGTTATTGTCAAGTATAATGTTGTTGTCCAGTTAGACAAAGAAAGCATCAAAATTAAACTATAAAGTTCAGACAAAAGAGTATGAGATTATGAGATTTCTTAATTAAATTAATATGATTTAGATGCATTCAATATCTGCAAATAGGAAAGTTACGCCCATTTTTTAAAGTGGACTGCTATGTTTATTGTTTATCCAGTGATAAACTACATTTATTATAGTTTATAGTGATTGCTATATAAATAATGTTACTGAGTAACTGTGACTCCTATATACTTTTGTAATTTGGATTTGCTGAAAATTTGACCAAACGTATTTGTCTAATAAATTTATTTACGTTAATAAAATGATTTAGAAATTTCATGTTAATGTAACGTTCGCTGCCATTTATTCGTTACATATTGATCATGGTTGGGTATCGTTTAGAATCTGAAAGCAGTGAACGACAATTTTGTCATATTCATCAATTAGAGCCAACAACTTTATTAAAGTTTGAATACGAGACTTTCGAGTCTTGCCTTACTATCAGCATTATTGGACTGGCATCTAGTCATAGAACTCTCATCTTAACAATAATCCATACAAATCTGAAAATCCCTTAAAACAACAAGTTTGATAAATTAGTCTCATCACTATGTTGTTTCTAATATTTCGTCAAAGGGTGAATTTGTCACGTGCTTTTTCTTGGTAAGCCACTTCTACAATTTTCAACTTTGCCTAATGACCTCACACTTTAGTATTATTTGGTAAGTCGATTAAAAGAAAAGTACAAGATAAAAGAAAGCATAAGATGGACTGAACAAAATAATGTAAACAGGACAGAATCAAATGCTTTAAGGAAAACACAAACAGCTGTTTATCAAAAGTTCATTATAATCAAAAGATTATTATTTTCCAATTTAGGTCAAGATAGTAGTGGATATCTTTTGGTGATGTTTATTATTTGATGAGATATTGATTTAGTAAGGTTATGGTAACCCATTTTCCGATGTTTCATAATTAGTTTATGCCTTAGTTTGTAAATTTTGAATTTTCTGTCATCAAGGACACTAAGAAAGATAAGTATTATAAACGAGTAAGTCTGCATCGAAATTACAACAAACTTTATCTTTCAAATTGATAGATGTATGGAATTCATCCTAAAGTCCTTTAAATAATGCCGGTTTGTGATGAAAACTACGTTTTATATGAATGAACTCTGCATAATCATAAATACAATTATTGATTATACATGACTATTTAAAAAATCCTGAAATTCTATTTTAAAGCTGAGATTTTTGAAGTTAACCATATCAGAAGTCAGCCAGGTATCGACTGGTGGTATTGAACAATAGCAGAACAGTATTGCAAATTGACTGAATTTAGAAATGTAACACCGTAGATTCTATCTAAGTCATCTAGAAGCAGTGTACTGGTAACAAAACATTTTTGTTGCAGTTTCGATCACTTATCTAAGCCCACTTCTAATAAATTCATTCTGGATCTACAAGAAAACTCACCAATTTTCTTTGCTTGTTCTCCAAGTAACATCAGTTTAAAATGACGATCGTTTAATTTTAGAAAGAGTGTAAAATTACTAAACTTATTAACTTCACATTGCCCTTCGTTCATACCTCTGATTCGACTAATTAACTGAAACTATATCGTTTTCTAACTAAAACTAACGAACTTCTGACACATCTGTTTGCTTTGCATTGATGTTATTATTCCGATCTGAGAGATGTGAGGTCCGAATTGGCACCTAGTATATGAATATTTAGACTGGTTGGTTCATCAATCCTGTATTCGCTTTATTCTGAATTCGAGTTGGACAGTATAAATTTACAGGTGTATAATAATAAGCTTTTGTTTATCAATGCTTGTACTAGTCCAAAAGAGGTCATTATTTATAACCACTTGTAATATTTTTCATATAAACTAAGTATCAGAAGAAAAGTTTCTTAACCAAAAAAAGTTTTCATTGAATGTATGATACATATTAGTTTCACAAACTTGGTAAACCATATGCAGAATATTTATCCTTAAGATGAGAATGTAGAAAATCAGATTAACATAATGTTAAAGGAATAAATGATTCAGAAGTAAAACATGAATTTTTCAGCAACCAAATAGTTACAACCGGAGAAAGAATACACTTTTAACTTTCTGAAAAGACAACTTGAGAATTTTATATTCTCATATACTAACTATTCATTAAATTCAATGTTCTGGAAAATGTATATTGTGTTGCTAAGTACAATTTTTTATGATTTGTATATTTTAGACGACTTTAGTAAAAAAAGGAAAAGAATGCTTTTAATACAGTTATATTTCTACACTAATCCTGGCTTCATTATGGGGCGTTAGCAATTATATTGTGATTGACAGAATTTTATTACGTTCTATTCATAAATTAAATATTTAACGAATAAAATAAAGATCATGAATATAAATCGCTTGAAATGGAAATCAAAATCATTGTGATATGATTAGGTCACTTTAATTCATCCAAATATTATAGACAATAGTGTATATGATGAATTTATAGAAACTAAGATCATAATTCATCATTAGAATAATTCATTTCATTATATTATGTATGCAGAAAAATTTGAAAAATAATTACTACTACTATAATTCGTAAATACTAGCTGGAAATCTAACAAGAATTTATGTATATTCATTACCAAACATAAGACCATACTAATTTAGAAGATAAAGTTTCCACAACCTAGTGCTTAGGAACTATATTGTAAATGAACTCCTAAGTCTATTATTTATCAACAGTAAAGGGTGAGTTGTAAATATGGTGTTAAGTATCAATGTAAATAATGTTCTGTTTCTTATTCATATTTATTTTAGTTGTCAGGATTTCAATAATTATGGGATACCGTTGTTTTCTATTTGCTAATTTTAAACAGTTTCTTAAAGCTTGCACATTATTCTGACTATTAGATAAAATATAAAATCAATAAGAGCCCATCATGTCGTCACAAAAGTGTCGGAGCAGATAGTGTACTTCTGTTTTCTAAACACAACCGAAGCAATACACATTGAGATTATTTTAGTCAATTTGTAGCGAAAAGACATGTCCGATAGAATTCAACCATACCGCAGGTGAGGCAGCTACCCACCGACGAAATAAGATGAGGTCACGCAAATATTTTACATTTTGACTGAATTAGAAGCATCAGCTATTGGAAGCTTAATCCATCGTCTAATGTTTAAGAATTCTACACAGAACTTGATGGTCCAGGGCTAATTTCTCGGTGGGGTGGTGGATGTTCACTTTCCTTTAGAGTAACTCATAGTAGGACGAAGCGCCTCTTCAATGCTTTCTTGTTTTAATTTGGTTGTCTATTTCAGAAAAATTCGTGATATAGAATTAGCATATACAAATCACTTGTTTGTTACCTTTTTTCCCGTAGCCACCTATCGTTTCTTTATATTAATGGTTTATTCTTGTACTATTCGAATTGGAAAATGTTAAATGCTGCCTTTAAGTTTACCTCTATTAGTTTATTTTAATTTTTGTTTGCCTCATTTTACAAATTATTAGTCGTTTGTTGATTTATTCATTTTGTTATTCCTCTATCCCATAGGCTTCTTCATATTTCTGAAAATGTGTATAAACACTCGTATGATATAGTTATAATAATTACCACGAACATCATACACTAGTGCATGTATGTGTATTGAAGTTTTATCAACAACAATGGTTTGAATGTACCGAATAAACATTTCAACAAGTAATTATCAAGTCCGGTGAGAAATTACCAAAACTACGTACTTCCTTTATTATAATGTGAATAATTGGTTTATTCAGGTAATTAGCCACTTTATTGTAGTTATAGCTTACGCGTGTTTATCTGTTCTGAAGAAAAACAGTTTAGATGCCTCTTTTTAATTGTCGAAAAAACACCAACCACTTAAGTTGCATCATCTTTCATTTCAAAAATTTCCTGATTATATAGTTGCAATACATCAAGAAATATCCTCATACTGTTTAAAGTTTTATTTGTCATACTTGTGGACCATTAAATGATAAATATTTCTTTCGTTGTTAAATGTGAACTCATCTTTTGTGCTTACCATGTTGTCAATAATTGTCTTCTTCTGATCCTTTTCAGATTTCATAGATCTGGATTTCCATCACTTTAGTGGAAAGATAGCAAACTCATAACCCAAACCAAATCATACAGGCGAATGTATCAAAACCTATTGACTTTATTCAGTTGATTTTAACTCACTGTAATTCTACAATCTAATTTGTAGTCATTATCAACTTTTATTGATAATTCGTTTGTCATATGTTTTCAGTTTTCGTTGAACCTGGTAACTGACTATAAAGTCTAATCAACTAATTTTAGTTTAATTTACATTCTCACAATTTATGTTACAATGAAAGCAACTGATAATACTGACTAAAAATTGATTTCATGTTAATGTTCCGAGATAATCAAAAACAAAATTTCCACCAGTTCACAGATTCAAGGATAGACAGCTTGTAAGGAAAAGTAAAATAATAATTAAGTTTTAAAATCTTGTGACTAATTAGTAATAGAACAGTCACCTTAAATTACTTGGTTACTTCTTTTCTCTCACCATAATCCTTCGATAAATAAGTCTATCATAATTTACCTGCTCCTGCATTCCACGTACACTATTTGCAAATGAATTGTAGCAATCAAGTCACTGCGGAGTATAAATCTTCTTAGATCATTTGTAATAGATATAATCATCTAGGAAAAATCTACAATAAAAAATTATTTTTCACATATTTTTCACATGAAACATAAACATAAAACATCCACATAATAAAGTTTATTCATTCTATATGCAAATAGAACGAAACGCGCGTCATGGATTCCACTTGCCAGTCACAATCTAACTTATATAATACTTGTGAAAAATTCGCTATATTGAGGTAATCCGCTCAGGATGCACGTATAGCAACAATGAATGACCAGCTTCAGTCTATAACGAATCAACGGGAATATACAAGTTTATCCTAATTAAATCTATAAAATTAATAGTTAAACAAAATCTTTAAAATACAATCAATTTTCATTAGTGAAACAGGAACACTAATTTGTAACAACATAATAATATTACAAAAAACCAATTAGCTTTTAATTTCTTTTCATAACCCATTATTTTATTATTATTATTATTATTTATATTATCTAAAAGAAATGAAAAGATCTAGATTTTGAAATAATTTTAATGCTTCACTATTGTTTGTCTTAAACTAGAACGGAATAGTTGTTATTACCAACCATTTAAAATTTCAATAATTTACAAGTTGATATTTAATAATATTCAAAGTGTAATAATGTAATCAGAAAAAAATGTTATTAAAGGACATAGATAAGTACTTTGATATGATTTTACTTAAAAAAGAAAACAGAAAAAAACAATTTCTTTATCTTTTTTTTAATTTAGAGTATAGTTATCATTATAAATAAATAAATTAATAGATAATCAATTGAAAATAGATTGTTACATATTTGTAAATAAAATGTAATTGTGTTCTTTATTTTTTTAAGTAAAGGGAAATTTAAGTATACAGTAAAATAGTATACTTCATTCAGTAATAAATGTATAATATATATGGGAATATTTAATCAATTTGATTCTATTGAGTCATGAACATTTATACAATAACCAGTAATGAAACTTAGAAAAAATGTTTTTATTCTATTAACTTATAGGTTGAACATGCCTCCCTAATGCATAAAAATTTATCTTCTATATGTATCCTATGAATTAAGTTAGTAATTTCATTTAAATATACAACAAATCATTCAAAGAAATCCTCTCGTAAACAACAGTCAACTTACGTCCTACCATAATATATAGGTAGCGTCCCATTATTCGAATAGTATTTACCTTGTTTTCTCAAACTGTTACCTTCAAGATTTTTCCCAAATCAAGTGTTGATTGCCTTGGTTATCTCCTTTGGTTATAAAATTTGCTATTTCTATCATATTGGGTTCTTAAACCAAACATTAGATAAGTGATAATTCTAGAAAAATAAAGGATTCATTTAAAGTGTCGACGTAAACTTATCTCAAATCTGAATGAGGATGGAAGATGCAAAGCATTCATTTTGATTTCATGTTTATTTCACGATAAATCCTTTCTTTCTAATCAATCAGTGTAACGAACAAATGTTTACCCCACTTAACAAAGAATGCCGTAACACTTTATAATTAAACTAGACTTTTTGGCAGAAGGTATATTACACTAAAACGTGAAAGTGTGAACAAAAGTAGAAGTTTCAGTAACATCAGTGATCTTAAAAACAAATTGAACAAGCTGAATATAATTCCAAAACAAACAATTAATTCGTCTGAAAGAAACTACACACTTTTCAATGTTCATGGTTTAAGAGAATGCAAAAACTGAATGCGTACGCACAAACACAACAAATTCCCAACTATGCACACAACACCTCCAATCATTCATAGTCATTATTACAACGACCCCAATCACGTACACTGCACCTACCAACATGCCAAACACCGAAAGCCAGAAACAACATGAATTGATCACACCTTTCACTCTCACCACTCATAGCTTTCTTCACTCCTACTCCTACGATAGTCACCATCACACATACACAAAAGTGGTAGTTAGCAAAGCAAGAAGTAAGTGAATGTTATAGCATCTAATCAGGAATAAAGACTCTTTCAACCTAATATTAGGCAATCAATCTACTGATAAACCAAAAGATGTGAGTTATTGAATTAATTCAAAATGTCTACAGATTTCTTCCAGAAATTAATCAAACAATTATTCATGAGTCTGGTACATTCACACAAAAAACATTAAATAGCTTTATGGTTGTCCTCTCAAATCATCAACTTTGAATTCATATATAAACAAATAACCAGGGCGAAGTGAATGCAAAATAAAACTAATATAGCTCACTTACATAATGCATGCATATGTGTTCAGCCTTGGGCAACAATATTTATATGAAGGTTGATAATATGTGTATTTAAGATATTATATAAGTACACTCGACACATTTTGGAAATTATGTTTGGGCAGCCATGAACAAAGTGAAACCTGGCATATGTATGCTTCACCATAAGTTAGCCGATTACTTCGTAACATTAAGATGAGTAACTGAGCGCTTGAAGTAATAGTAATATCAATGTGACTGGAGAAGAAAGAATTAGTTCGTAGAATGTACACAACAGTTCTTAAGCAAGTTATTTTAGAGAAGACAGACGGTGAGTACAAATGTAATATTACAACCTATTCTTAGCTCAGTCTACGAATATCTCCAACTATTGGTTACGGACCTCAACTAGATAGTCTACACCTACCACTCTGAATTATGTCAACTGGCTGTTAGAGAATCTATTCAACGACTCATTTAGTTCTTTGAGAAGATACAAAGAAACGCGCTAAACGAATAAACAAATGGAAATAACAAATATTCATTAGTTTGATTTGTAAACTCATATTGGTAAACTTTTGTAAACGGACAAAACCCTATATATGCCTCCGAATACAAAACACTTAAACAATTGGTTCCCCTTAAATATATTTACCAAACTTGTGATAGTAAGTTATTTATTCACTTGATGTGATATAGCTATTAATGTGAACGTCTATTTCTCACCTAAATTGATTAACTGCATAGACTTTGACAGTTGAAATTTTTCGATCAAAAGATGATACATTGCAAGTAAACTACACAAGTTGATTATTGTTTTCTCATCAACTGATATGAGCTATATGATTGTAAATTCGTACTAAATATTGAATAAGCACTTCAGTAAAGTTTTATTCAAAAGACTTCTTTCTTTAAGAATGAGTTGTATTGATAAGGACTAATTAATGTAATAGCAAGTTTGTTTATTCGTTGTCATAAATTGAGATAAACCTGAATGCTTGCATAAACTAATCCAGTTAGCAAACTGTTACACAAACTTATTAGTAAATGATGAAACGATACATTACTACTAGTAAACAAACTACCTATTGAAAACTTATTGCTGATTTTTTTTAAAGCATGCAAACAAATGATCATTATCAATGAGATAAAGATTCAATTCAAGGCACTTTCCAAATTTTACACATAAATACTAACAAACAATACTGTCTTCATTATAAGTGATTTTGTACACCTTTGAACAATAGAATAATCATAATGAGAACTTATTCACTGGAATGCATACTTTATACAAAGTTAAACAACATTTCAAGTAGATCAAATAAATAATTATATCTACTGACTACTATGATTAGTAAATAATAAACTCAATTCATAATAATAATAGTTGAAAATAGTAATGTTATGCAACATGAAATGATATATTACAAACTTTACACTATGATGAGAGATATTTTGGATATTTTCTGACAAATAGAAATGATTTTTTTGAATTTAACACTAATATTGTATATCTTATTCACAAAATCTATTTTTAAAATAGTCTATTTTATATTTTGATATTGTCGGCCATGTTGTTGATTGTTATATTCGGGCCAATTACAACCGTAAGGCAAATATAGAGGATGACCACAATAACTACAGATCAGTGCTAGTATGCGTCTGCCCCGTGACAACTAGTTCGCAAGCCGGAAATGAATAACACAAGATGGATGAGCCAACCAGACAAAAATTAGAATCAGAATCCGAATCATATTATATTTCAGACATTCTTTTATGTATATACATAAAATCAGACCACACAACAAACCAACTGAAAATTTTACATTAATACGAAACAAAGAAGATTCTCTCAGTGGATAGGGGTAACTTGTGCACAACCAATTAACAGCAGTTCGTGAAAAGAAGTAACATACTAACAGCAAATATCCTAAACGGAAGGAAAGAGTAGGAGTAACGTAACAATCATAGAAATGAAATGTCTACATTACCCGCAGTTAGAATAATTAAACTAGTATTCTAAAATACAGTTCAAAGAGTTCGTTACTATTCTTTAGTCTACCGATATAATAACTTATTAGAATGAGTAAATACAGACTGTAAACCACTGTTAACCATGTTATAAGGGTAATTAAACTTAGGTAGCAGAGGTATGAAGTTCTGAATAAAACATCATGAAGCGTACTTGAAATTTATCCTTAATACTTTAAATACATAACTGAGTAAGAAATTACTCGTATTTAGAAAATGACTAAAATGCATTAACAATATTAATGAAACATGTTCTATAGCGTACATCATTTAGTGGGTTAGTAAGCATCAGGATTTACAGAATATTCATATGTAAAGTAAAGATGGCAATTCATTGTTATAATAGAAAATACATAACAGTTTGGCAGACGTTTTGGTTGTAGTTAGAGCTAAGGTTTATCAATCAATGTATGCTAGATACTCTCTATTAGTATAAGCTAAACTATGGAACAGTAAACACGTGATGCATTCTATAATCATCTATAAAAACAAAATTTACATTAACTGATGAGGAAGTTGCGCATAAACACATTATTAATCTTAGACTTCATAAGATTAAATTATATGAATATAAATAAATGATTGTAATCCATTATCACTATATTAGTTTCATCCAGATAGGTGTCTCAAAATGCAAATAAAACAAGAAAGAGGAATTAAACAGGATGAATTGGTTTACTATATAGATACAAAGTAACTTCAGTTGGAGAACCATCAAAACAACGGAACGTTGAAAATATTTCTCGTTCAAAAAACCTTTGCTACTTCAGACATAAAATTTCGAAAACTAATTTAATCGTTGTATAGTACCAGACAGACTTACATATCCTAATTTGTATTCTGAATCGTGTCGCGCGCTGCTTAGAAATCATTAACTAAGTGTCTTACAATTCCTGGTTTACAGTGTTTTTTCAAATGACATCAGTAATCAGTAAAACATATTTTTTATTAAGAATTATTGATGAATTATATCACAGGCTTGCTTACCTAGTTTGCCATTGTTATGTCGTATTTAATAAATTAAATCATACGTTTAAACTTATGTTTTCCAAAGTCTGTTAATCAACTTCTATTCTTACAGCTAATAGTATTTTTTCTAAATATTTTTTTAAGTTACAATTTTTGATGCGAGTATATAACGTATCCCTCCTAGGTCTTCTAAAGTGTGTAAAGATATTTAAATTTATACGGTTATTAAAATTGGCAAATTGTATTAGGCATCGAGTATATATACATGTACCATCTTATCGTCGCTAAGTTACCGACAGTCTTCCACGACATTAATAATAGATTCTTAAATATTTAGTTTCAATGCACACATGAATTAGTATAAAAGTTATACATCCATGGAAATTAAATTAATTACTCATTTTATGCTTTATGGAATATCTCTTTTTATATCTGTTTACAAGGAAATGACGATCTGTATTTGTGATTGGACCTTATCATTTTTGTTATTGTATGTGCTTTCAAAAACTATTACGTAATTTCACGTTTTTGATGACTGAATTCATTACAGCAATATAAAGTTACTCGTTTTATATACTTGGACGCTATGACCGAGAATCGGTGCTCAGAACTAACATTGTGAGATATATAGATTATTACTAGTTAAATATAAGTAAATTCGTTGAATTCACTTTAACAGAACGTTGACTGCGGTTAGAGGAGATTGGTCATCTGATTAAACAGATGAAAAGGTTAACAGTAATGGCTTTTTTTTATCGATTATAAGTGTTAGGTTTAAAAATGTCAATCGAATTCGATACATGACACCAAAGTTACTTTTATATTATTTCGTTAAAATATGGATAAATAAAGAAGTTTTCTACTTGAGTTTTATCCTGCTTAACCGTGAAGGTAGATATTACAAAATGCCTAGACCAACTTGCTTAGTCGTCCATTCATTGCAACTAATTTAATAGTGACATTTAAACTTATTATTACAAAACATTACTAACTCTATTTAAAAATTTTTTAACATGAATGTTTTCGGTCGTTTTTCTCGACTCACTGTTACTGGAAAGCTGAGCTATTTTCTTGGGTAATTTTTGACTATATATAATTTTAGGAGTACTGGAAAATCTACTTTGTTTCTTTGATTGAGACCATCCTTCCCTAAAGAAATTGATATTACAGATAATTTATGTATTTAAGCAAAACTTTTTCATTATTTATCCAAACAATATAATACTAAACAATGAATTGTAAGTAATTGAAATGAGAGTAAATGTTACATACACCCAAATTATCTTTATCATATTTCCACATTGATAGACAATATGGTAAATAAATGCTTTCTGTTAAATCTGACCATTTCTTGTTATAGCATTACTTTGAGAAACATATAAACCTACCATCAAATAAACAACACTGTATGTTTTCTCTTGATGTTAAAGGTTTGTAAGTAACTCCTATTTATGTTTAGTTTTACGTTAGAAACATTAGAAATATTTTGAAAATAAATGTCAAGCTGATACTGTGCACACTTTCGGACAACATTGAAGTATGATTTAATTTGTAATAAAGATGACAAGTGGAATCCAGAACACTTGTTTCGTTTTATTCCGGGCTTATCAGCTGGGTGTGCTTACATTAAAATGTCGGCATTCACAAAAGGACTCAAACTCAGTTCTTTTAGTGTCATATCCCACTAAGTTTACTACTAAGCTACTGAGTTCAGACGACCACATCTATGTTACGAGTATGTAGACATAATGTGAACGTGTTTAAATCTTTCTATCGGTTTGATATGGACTGAAATTAATCAGATACTGTCGCCATATGTGCACTTTGGGAGGATTGACTCGGTATAGCTGAAGTTCATATGTACGACTTAGTTCATACTGTGGCTGGCAATTGGTGTTTGACACGAAACGAAAGAAGTTTGAGTCCTCTTGTGGACGTCATTATTGAAATGTTGACACATCCAGCTGATGAGCCTCAAATAGGACGAAACGCATGTCCTGGATACTACTTGCCAGCCACAGTCCAGATTAAATCATACTGAGGAATTTCAGCTTTGACTAAGCGAGCCACTTAGGATGAATATATGGCAACAGATATTAGCTACTATGTGGTTAAATCCATTTATATATACGTACTGTTGCACTTAATATTACTGAATACTACGAGTAACAGTCAAATTGCTTGGTCTATCACTGTGTAAAGCCTGTCGTAGTAATTAGACAATTTTACTACATAATACCCATTAATAATCAATAACTACATTAAACGAGAAAACGATTATCAAACATTTGTAAGTCTTTATTAAAGAAGTAAATATTTCGAGATGAATGGCGACAGGAGAAGACAAGGAAAGTGTTATTAACATGGTAAACTTCAACACCTATTAGGCTTGCTACAACGAACAAAGTGGCTACACCCTCTGTTTACATGGAAACCAACTAAATGTTGAACAAGACTATAATCTAGATATCAATGCACATGGATGTGCATCTAAATAGGGAAATGTCAAAAAATGAGATAAAGAAAGCACAAAAAAAATTACGAAATTCCAAGCTATGTACTCTGATTAAATTAATCAACGAGATAAATGAGAAGTAATACCAAGATGATATCAGGCCAGATACGAGCACAATCAAAATAAACGTGGAAACAATAGAATCGCAACTACGGATAACAATCAATGAAATACTAAGTCAAACGAATCACTCTAATAGCTTACATTTTGAAGTATTGATAATATTGTCCTGAAAGATAACAAAAGCTTACTGATAAAATCATTCAGCTCTAAAACTTCAATTACTTTCCTCGTTGTAAAAATAAACATCCTCCCTGAAGCATAATCCATAGGAATATAGAAAAAAAGTATTTTTACGTTTCCACTTAAAATTTTTATTTATAAATATTAACACTTCTGATAAAAGACTTCGACTCTTCAATCAACTTATATGATAGTTAAAATAATCAATCACAATATCAATAATAATAAACGTCAGTAAGGAATATAGATTTATGAACTAGAAGTAATCTAGAATGCAAATATGAGATCATTAAAAATGGATCTTTACAAAATCCAGATAAAATATACAAATTAGATGGAAATAAGTATCAATTTCCATAGTTTATTATAAATTATACAGTCAATCAATAATTGATATTAATGGGTTGTTGAAAAATTGTCTGGTATTTTATATTTTAACTGTTATAATCTTGATAAGAAATTCTATTGGTTATGTTCATTATCATTAACGTAAATGAACTTTTTTCTTTCTAGGGTTGATAATTTTCCCTGTAGACTAATTTTTATCTAACAGAAAAATAGGTGGATGAGTGAATACATTATCGATTCAGATTGTAGACAAGTTAGAAATAATCAGATTTATTCCATGTTACTGCCTCATACTTTAAATGATATCACTATTGAACACCTTTTTATGAACACATGAATAATAAACACTTACTGCCAATATCATATATGAACAAAGAATTTTTCGTCTTAGAGAACATTTTATTATTAAAGTAACTACTATTTGCCATAAATTCTACCCGAAAGGTATGACTAAAACTGCTATAAGGACCTAAAAGTTGTGTAGTGACTTTTAAATGTTAATACAATGGCAGTTATTTCTAGAAAGTCGTTGTTCAAACATCTTTTATGGTATCAATGAAGTATTTTTATTATTTAGTTAGACCATTAGCACGGACGGAAATAAAACCAAAAAACAACGTTTGCTTCTGTAATAGTATCTCCTTGTAGATATTAAAAGATGAATATGTTACCCGGTAAAGGTTATAAATATTCAAACCTTTCGATATTACCCAGAAGTGGGACATCCAGACAACATTTTGCGGCAGCTTGTTAATAAATTTTCAGTTTAATTCCTGGACCCTCTAGTGTTGCGGCGAATGGCTGATCAGTACATCAATAAACCGGAGTCTAACAATAAATATTTCTAACATCACTACCTTAAAAACTGGGTTACAAGGGTTGGAATCCTACTAGGAAGGTCAACTTTCCTAGATGCCCCTTAATATGGAATTCATGTAGTGCTTTCGTCAACTACTTTTCGCACTGAGACTTTGCAGTTCATATATATATATATATAAATATATATATGTCAAACTTCACTCACTGTCACTGATAGGCAAATAACACAGTTGAAGTGCACTAATCATGGGTTCTCACTAGGATTACAGAATTAACTACTGAAGTCAGTTAGAAAATGCTAATTACTAATTAGCTTTGTGAAAATTATTGAATTTGGTACCACAAATTGACTTAGGTTACTAAACTTCAGTCGCGTATCAATCGGTGGAGTCTCGTAATATATCGTATATTAGTTGAACTTAGAATTATAAACAGTTCGATCCCAGAACACTAGTTTGAAGGTTAAGCCTTAATTCTGTTGGCTAATATAAAAGTGACCTGGTGTATCTTAAGCAATAAGAGATTATTATTAGCATTTGGAACATTATGTAAACAACTATACAATATGATTTATCATACTCATCGACAAATTGCGTCTTCTACAGACTTACCTTTTTTTAAGTGTCTTGCAGTGAAAATTATATCATAGTATATCACAAGTGTTTTCATGAATTAAGATTAATTTAGCCACTAATTTGACGCGGAAACTACTATGATACTAATTTTAACAAAATGTACTGTGGAGTCTTAGTCAGAGAGGCAGCTAATATGAAGCACTTTACTTGAATTACGTATTAGTCAGCATTTGTACTTGAAATTTTGAAGAAGCTGATGCTGCATATGAGATCTCAGCCTGTTTGCAAAATCGAAGTCGTCAACATCAAGCTACTTGATACGTAACATACCTCCTATAGGTCATAGATACTTATATTGACCGATTACTAGGTAGGAAATAACGTCATGTTTGTCTAACAGTTAAAGCTGATCAAAATAAATCGATCACTGTACTTAATGATTGGGTATTATGGTAGATTATAGACGCGTACTTTTGAACAGTTGCATACGAAAATGAAGTAGCTGTCCAGTGGTTATAAGTTGGTTGTTTTATTCAAAACAATTCATGATATCAAATTCTAATTCAACAATCTCCACAACACCCACTTACTAATAATAGTTATTAGTTAGTCTAGTCGAAAGTTAAAAAGCCACTTAATTATTGTTTGTAATCAAAATGAAAGGTAATAATTAAGGATTCTGTTTTTTCAAACTGTTTTTAAGTTTTTAAAGAAATGACAGGTCTTATAAAGTTATAGCTGAATATCTATGATACAATATTAGTTAGATATAATTCGGCATTCAAAGAAAATATGAAACGATATTTTTGAATACGGTTTAGTCGCTATTGCAAAAATGTTTTGGCATACATGCATCCTATAATTTCTAAAGGCATACATAAGGGCAGTTATTGATTCATAAAGATGTATTGGTATAATCCATTGATAAAGCAAAACATTCATTATACAGTTAGGTTGGAGAACAATGTTTATATGCTCATTACTAATGATTTCCCTCGCCTTCAAAGCATATATATATGTTCGCTAAAAGACGTTAAGCACTAACTTGGGACTGATCAGTAAGATGATAATCTTGTATAGTAAATTATTTGGTTTAAGAAAAAATTTTCATACAATTGGATGATAAATTTTTAAATGGATCACTTGCATCAGTCAATTAAATTTAGGATTTGCTATTCCATCTAAATTATCTGTATTATATTATCAAGGTATAATTATTTCTCATAAAATTATAAGTAATACTAACACATTCAATTAGCTTTTTTCATTCGTTTTATACTTATTTATTAAAAGTATCACGTTTTAATTCAGTAGAATAGAACAAAATACACTTTTTTTATAATTAAATAAAATTATAAACAAAATTATTAACGTTGACTTTTTTTCTATTTATTTATAAACAAGTTTAATTGCTATGGTGATTATATATAACAATTTGAACAAATATTGTACCGATAATCACTTAAACATTTATGAATTTATTGAATGTGAAAATGATAACCTTTATTTTACACCTTATTTAACATACATCATACAGTTGGCTGATTAGTTAGAAGCTAACTAGGCCCTACTACTAGCTACATTAGGTTATATATGATATGTAAGGTTTCACATATTAGCTGTTAAGACAAAATATTCACTGATGATGCTGGAATTATAATTAGTAAATCCATAGAAATGTGAGTTCAACTTTTGTGTTGAATTAAGTCATTTTAAGTTTATCAATTGAGCTTAATTCATATGATTATCAAATATCTCCAACCATCTCTTATTATGTAAGTATTTGAACTTTGATCTCTATTTGGTCTTCTGGTACCTCCTTTTGTATTCGATATATATTTACAGCATTTTCTTCAACATTTTAGTTATGTTCACATGTCTAACATGCTTAATTTCAACCAAGTTCAAACACTCACATGAATACGTTAAACTTTGTTTTTTTAAAATATTAATTCTAGAAAATATTATTCTAAGTTGTATGCAACTGATGAGAAACAAACGAAATAAAATGAATTCATCTTATTCTGCACAAATATTTGTTCTTGCTCTCTTGAAAATAACATTTTGAACAAATTGATTACCGAATTTAAATCAATTAAGCATATCTATGACAGAAACTGAACACTTTTCAACAATAAAATCATTTTAAGTTATAATCATTTGAATATAACAACTAGTCAATGTTGAGAAAATCAATACATAAAAAATGGCATTTTTCGTAAAACTGCACTGCTCCTCCCAGTTAGAGACAAAGTTTTATCATTTGATATTGTGTGATTAAGTGAGAAAATAACCACATTTACTATTCATGTGTTCATCATCGAAAAATTCACCTCGTAACAGTTTTAGCTAAATAGTTGGTGACGCAGAAAAATATTGCTGCTGAATGTATCTTAGCTCCAGGTATTTGGTCATATCTAATCTATGCTAACATTCTATTAACTAATAAAAATAACTATAACATTGATCAGAATTTATTATTGAATAAGCAGTATGTTTCAGCCACCTGCAAATTTATTACGCTTGGTTATTCAGTTTAGTTTTATAAGTTACAATTTACCTCCATTACGAACCAGTCCACGGTCAATTAAGCAACAGCTGTTTTTCGATTAAAACAGAGAATGTCATAAAATATTACATAAATTACTTCTAATCATCAATTTACACATCCTTTGCTTTCTCTGGTCCGTGTCGTTTATCGGCTTGTTTCTCTTGGTGGTCCTCGATCCTCCTATGTATTTGAATCATGCTTTACTCCTTGCCATCTTGCAAATCGTTTCATATGCTGCTGATTCTTTCCAATTTCCCGTGACGCTCCTATACCTACTACTTATTGATGACCTTATGAGTAGTATTCACCACATAACCATTACAAATTATCAACAATGACCAATACTTTGGATATATACTTGGAGCGCTAACAACGACTAACTTATTACAGCTTTGAACAATTATTGAAAACTTTCAGAAATATCCTTCCAAATAAAACACTATCTGTTTCTAAAAG
The DNA here is from genome assembly GCA_034768735.1 of Schistosoma mekongi. Taxonomy (NCBI): domain Eukaryota; kingdom Metazoa; phylum Platyhelminthes; class Trematoda; order Strigeidida; family Schistosomatidae; genus Schistosoma; species Schistosoma mekongi. Next base: position 33,811,711 of record CM068306.1, read on the forward strand.
CATATCATTATTAATTTCCCTAATAGGAGGGAAATTAAAATTCCATTACAGCAGTAAATGAAGATGCATATGTATCATAAAGTGTCCATAATCACTATTCAATTAAAAATTAAATAATTGTACACCCTATTTTTTAAAAATTTGATTATCTTCTACTAATATAATATGATTCGAAGTCTTTTTTGTGAAACTCTAATTAATAAACTAACTGTTTTAATTGTAGTATGTAGTACTTGAAATCTTTCTTCACAAATTTAAAGATCGGCCATATTTCTGCTAAACATTTAGTTTGTTAGAACTAAAACATTTAACACTAACTACGAAATTGTTTAAATCTTTATTCATTACTTTTCTCTTAATTAGTTGGAATTAAGAGATGACGACTTGTTAAACAAAGATCTCATAAATGAATTGTCATGAAAAATCAAAAAATTAACAGAGTATTTTCAATTAGTAGACAATATTCTACAGGTAAAAATTAAGCCCAAAAATGTGTTGACTGAGTATTGCACATCAAAACTAACAAAAATCTTAATCGAATCCATTTTAAGTAAAATTGAATTACAGATTATAACGAGACCAATCTAAAACAATACCGACTTTTCGAATGCTCTTCTTTCAAAGTAATATCCTCAATAAACTGCAGTGTGCTGAAAACCATAGAGCAAAGAGTGGTTGTCTTGTCCAGTTCTGTGGCTCAATAATTGTGTGTACTAACGACTTCACACATCGCACACCTAATATATAAATTTCATCAAGAATATGACTCTTTAATGCTCCTTAGTTGAAAACCAGTCGTATATGTACGCCATTTAAATTAGTTAATAAAATTATCATATTGTTGATAAACGATTTAAAAAGATAACAATACTCCTACCATAAATTATTTTAAACTATTTGAAGACTGTTTCTTTAGTCGACTAACTAAGATAATTACCTACTGGTAATACTGTAACAACAAGAATCCTGATTGCATTTTACTTATGGGCGTTAATTGAAATTTCATTTAGAGAGAATTTATTTATTCTTAAATATCTAATGGTCATTACTGAATACTAATAAATTTATTCTTTTGCATAAAATAAGAAATAATATTTTATAAAGTATGTTCTCCAATGAAACGACGTTCAGATAAAGGGTTACTGTATACGAATATGGAGTTGTTTAGAAACTACGGCATCAGTCCATGAAGTCACTGACTGCCGGTTTAAGCCGTGTCGGCAGCTACAGACTACCTGGATGGGGTCCTCGCGATTACCGTAATCAGTGGCTAGAAACACTGAGTGACATGGCACAGAATCGGTCACAATGGCGCAGATGTATTCACTCATTATCCTCCCTTAAATCATGAGCTTTAAATTATTCCATTACTTTCTTTCAACGCCTCCTGAACCATATTCTATATGTTCACATTCCTTGTTACTATTATTTTACTACTATTTTATTTTATTGAAGTAACTTCTACTAATGGTGGTGGTGTTAATCTTGCGATGCCATAGAGTTATAGCAACTTGAACCGATGCACACATGTGCCAGGTTCTATGTTGATTATACATACATACATACATACGGTTGTCAATGATGAAACGAAAATAATTATGTAAAACTTGCATTAGTTTATACGACAACTGAAGTAATAAAATTATTAATAAATACTCAGAGATATGAGAGGTGATGAAATTACAATCAAATCAAGTGTTTAGAGAAAGACTGAATTCAACTTAAAATAATATCAAAATAATTCTTGGCAATGTTATGACGTAACACAACCGATTCTGTATGTTAATAGGTAAAGGAATAAAGCTGTTTAAATTTATTTCATCAGAACAACAAATATTAACGAATTCATGCATAAATAAAACTGCTATACAGTTAAGTTATTTTCTATAAATGAACAACAGAAAACAACTACAGAATTGGAAATGTTCTCAAGATAGAGCGGTGTGCAAAATCACAAATGGAGTTATAATACCTGCATAATTCGAGGAGGCATTTGCAAATAAGAAACTACAGATCTAGTTAGCAGTACGTAGTTTTTGTTCCGACTACAAATGGCTCGAAATATTTGGATCGCGCCTGCATAGATAACTGAGAAGCATATTTTGTTCCATATGAGAACTGTAAGTCAGATTTATTTGCAATTGTGTTGTCGTCCCCATTTAAAATCGATTCAGTTACCACAAGTTACCATAACAAATTACTACGAAGTCGAATCACCAAAATTAGTACAATAATCTGGTTCAATATAAGGGAGCGAAACAGTTTGTATGAAAGGAAAATTGGACTTCGGATCGAAAAGATAATAAAGTTTGAATGTACCTGCCTATTGCAATCGCTTTACAATCATGTCGCCTAATAACTCAAATCAGTGATTGGGCGGATCCTAACCAAGTAATCGGCATCTACCAGTGTAGCTCAGATCAACAGTCGACTTTACGGACCGGTGGCACATTTTCGTTGGGCTGCCCATAGCATTATCCCATTATTCTCTTACACTATCCAATGACGTAAGAAATAGTTAGGAATACGAAATATACGTCATGATAGGTATCGACTAACTGGTCCAACTGGTGTGATACTTATGTTTCAAAGGGATTTATGTTTTATCATTGTTGCCATTCAGAACTGAAATCTTATCAGTTTCTGTAGGTATTTATGCTTTCTTAGCGGATGCTGGATAGTTCGTTTTATTAACAAATTCTAGTATATTTTACAGCGAAAAGATTAATTATGAACAACAACAAAGAAAAGCATAACACTTACAAACTTAAATTAAATTTTTCTTAAGCATGTACAAATGTTTTGAAGATGGCTGAACATCAGTTACATTTCTGACACTTTTATACATGTAGTAGCTGTTCTAATAACTTTCACAAGCAAACATGGACGTAGACGGACTTGACAAAACTTAAAATCAAAATTATGACTATTGAATGAGAAAAAAATTTTAGCATTAGGATTCCATACATCTGCTTATTTATTAGTATCTACACACATACCAATGAAATTCAGGAATAGTTAAATTTCGATAGAAAAAATGGTTTGTGTAGATAAAATATTTTAAACTAACAATTATAACTGGTTGGATTTGGAAAATCCTCCATTCTTTAGCGATCTATTTATTAGAAACTTTATGTAATCTAAAGAACTGCGTTTCAAATGATACTTATTTGATTATTGTTATAAATTTAAATTTATTAAATAGTGGGACAACCATAAAGAACGAAACTCTACAGCACTGCGTACGTTGTGTCAATAATGTGCAACCTCAGTAGATTTAGCGATTTAGCTAAGAAGTTGTGTAGCAAAATAATAAACTTAAAATTTAACCTTTGTCAATTACCATTCCGAATACTGAGGATGAACCTATGAAAAGATGAGGCATTTCTGAGAGTTTCCGATTACCTATTTCTAATAATAAGAACTGAAACTGATCAGAAATTATTAGCATATTATGAATTCAGAGTAGATTTCATCAACATTCCCATTTGAACATAGATGATTTTAAATTTGAAGTAAATACCAACTAATCAAGTTAGCAGATGTCGAAACCTAGCGTTTGAAGCGATTGATCCTAGTATGAAACCCAACATTAAATAAAAGGTATAAATAGCTTACGGGCAGGAAATGAAAACACATGAATCCCAAGTTCCACTGTAAGTTAAAATCTAACTTAAAATCACCGATTTATATGAAAGTTTGACTGAAAATGCTAGTTGCAGTTATGCGTGACCTGCATCCTTTTCCAAAATAAGCGAATTAAACTTAAGTATTCTAGCATATTATGATAATTATATTCCACAACAGTTTGGGTATATAAGAAATAAACTGGTATACTGCTATATCTCCCAGTTCATGCCATATTTCACTAACAAATAACTTAATCTCCACGCATCTTAACTGTTTAATTGAATATTGAATCGAATGAACTTAAAAAATATCTGGATTAAATGAATGTAACCACCTTTGTAAACATAAGATACATATTTGTATCTATGGATGATTAAACATTTTTTCGTAAACCCCTTAACTATTTTTTCACAAATTTCCTAGAAGTAAAACTCAATTTATTCAACTGCTATAGAAATATTGTCCACTTGATTACCAGTCTTGTATTTTTTAAAAGTATATGCACTTACGATAAATCTATAAGTATACTTAAAGAACCTAGTATATTATAATTTCAAAATGATATCCGCTTACGAATAGAGAGGCGAATCAGTGGTTTAGGTAATGAATGTTCACTTAATTCAGTTACGGTAACAAAGTGGTAACCAGCTATTACAAAATAAATGAAGACTGGAGCAAATGTGTGTAGTGTATAAATATTAAACTGGATTCATTTACTATCAAACGGTGACGAGAACTATATTAATGTGTTGGGGATTCAACAACCCCAAAAATACAATCGTTTATTCAATCAAGCGAAAGGCGTCGTATCGATTTTTTTGTAAGATTGATTTGTAGACTTGACAGTCCGAAAATCAAGGCTAAGGCTAATAGTCCAGCTAAATCACTGAGCTTATTGGCAACTTATCAGATAAAGAGACCTGGAGAAGGAGAATTCAGCACTCCACTAATTAATGGCTAGCCTGAACGCCTACAGATAGATACAGAGTCGGGCATAATGATCATGTCACAGAAAACTTGGAGTTTCCTTAGAAAACCTGGAATGCAGAAAACCGAACAGAGGGAAATAAGTGCATGTGAAGGTGAGCTACGATTAATACGACAGTTTCAATACTCTGTATCATTTCATGATATAAGTTTCACTGGAACATGATACATCACTCCTCCTTCGTCTAGACTGGTTTGATAGCCCTCATCTAGCAGATATACCTCTCAACTCCATATGCTATCACGTTGAATCTGCTAGGTCTATGGACTATTAAAATGAATTGCTACAAAACTTTACTCCTAACAAGGTATCACCCAACGAAGCCTTGATGAAGCGAAAGTTGAAGACAACTCATTACGCCATGCTACCACAGAGATACTCGATAACTCACACAAATTCCCCAGAATTCGAAGTTAGTATGCCAGTATTCGCTCGTGATCACCGGTATCAACAGAATAAATGGATAGAAGCATATGTGACAAGAAGGCAAGGGACAGTGTTGTATGAAGTGACCGTGGGAAAAGACAAATGGATGAGACACTTTAGTCAACTACGCAAGAGCTGTCCGAAGCGATTACAACCACAACAATGCCCATGGATATTTTACTGGATACTTTTAATTTGCCCAATTACAAAAATAAACAAATAGATAAGGCACACCGATGCCGGTGCGATTACAAGTGAATCCTAAAGCAATGCGCAACTAACGAGGGATTGTTGGGGATTCAAAATCCCCAAAAATACAATCGTTCATTTAATCAAGAGAAAGGTGCTGTATGGATTTTTTGTAAGATTGATTTGTAGACTTTCATCAGTTGATTAAATTCCAAACGTGAGATATATAAACATTGTTTGCTAGTCTCGTCTGATATACATATAATCTGCTCCACAATATAATCTTCCTACGAGTCTAGTCTTTTGGAGTAGCTGTGGGTTGGGAAGGGACAAATCGTGGTATCCGATTGTAGTACAAGTATCAGAGATAACGATTCGCAAGAATCGTACAGACTATCGAGGGAATCAGACATAGAATCCGGATACCCTTGATAGTTTAGCTGTATCGTGTAGCTAACCGTACTAAGCCAATAAGAACCCACGCGTTTATCTCATCTGAGAGAAAACATAACAGTGGCGACGCGGATTGCAACTGAAAGCATAACAACATGCAAGTTTGTTTGCAAGTTAGATACCTAGGTAATCACTAGAGACTACGTATTACGTACACCTATTGAGCCAGATTAATAATATACTAACCAAAGCTGAGAAACAAAGCATGAAACTGAAGACTGATGGGATGTTTCAAGTTCTCGTTCACCTCGTTTACAAAATCAGCTCAAAGTAGCAGTAACGTTTGGCAGGTGTAATCTAGAAAATACGAAGCATACATCGGGCAAATCATTTGTACTAACGACAATCTTTAAGATAGTTGAAACTTGACGGAAATTACTTTTCTTAAGACAGATCTTTCTTATCCCAGGATACAATCCAGAAAAAAGTTTCTATCTACCTCTTCCATATGACAATCTTAATAGCTTGTTAATGTATTTTGCATGTGAGGAAAATGCTTTGCTAAACGCTTTACCAGAATTCTCTAGACATGATTTTAATAATAATGGAGAAGTAATCATTCTTACATATGCTGGCGTTTCGAAATAATTTACTCTTTATGAAACAGGAGTATTGATTACAATTTGTTGAAATCACTAATGAGAAGGTCCGACAAACAATCAAGCTGTGAAATGATCTATCTTATGTGGTGATCCACCAAAGACAGAACTACCATAGATATATAATTAAATTAAGATATTGAAAGTTAGTTAAAAAGAAAAACAACTGAAGATGATATTGGTGTCAAATACATATGAAACTATACAAGGACCTTAACAACTACATACTTTGATAAGGTCTTCAGTATTGATTAATTCTTTTAATAATCTATTAACGTCATATTCGATAATGAATCGGAATTCATCTTATCATGAAGATATACTGATAACTTACACCAGAGTAGATAACAAACTAAATACGATACTAAGTTAATGTATACAAACAGACGCAAACTGGATACTTTTATATTTCATAAATTCACATTATCATCAACATCATCGTAAAATACTCTAATATTTATAATGATAATTTGAAAGTAAAGACAATGAAAGAAATATATCAGAGTGGGTAGAATAAAATAAATGATTCATATCAAACACATAACTAATTCACAATAAAATCATAAACAAATTTCTTCATTCAACTATTTATTTCTTCGACAAATTCTATCAAAGAATATTAAAGAGATGATTAAAACAAAACAGTAGAAAGTGAACTAAAAAATGAACTGATGAGTACCAGAACATTACCAACAAGGACGAAAACAACAGCAATAAACATGAAGAGTCTAAACATTCATGTCTAACCATCTAAAGAATTCAATAATAAACAAAATAACAATGCAGTTACTTGACATAATGATGATAGAAATGATCATCCCTTTATCTTATCAAATCAATTTTAGATCATGATTGTTATCATTAATACGGTTTTCAAACATTTACTTAATGTGATATTATCTTTTGTAATTACAACAACCTGTATTTTGTTTAAGCCACAAAAAGTGAGAAATTATGGTCGAGGAAAAGATAAGCAGAACAGTAAGTGATAGTAATAATGATGAGTAACAATACGACTCACTACTATTTGCAACTTCGAAAAGAAATAGGCATACTTCCTTTTGAATATTGCAGACTAAACAAAACATATATGTATGTGCCGATTCCCAATATCTCAGAAAAACAAGAATTGGACAATGAAAGAACAGTAATAACAATAATGCACAAACGCAATAAATAAACGGATTGAAATTAATAAATGCAGAACTAATCAAGTGGACAAATTACAAAATGCATATTATAACTAATAAATGAAAAGAGAAAACTAAACAGAAGCAAAAACGTCGTTTCTGTGTATATACGTAATTGCGATTAGGGTATGTGCATGTAGAGTAGGTAGATAGGTATATATAACATTAATACTTACTATATACACGATTTGTAAAGTGAAATATCTATTTTTGTAATTGTGCCACTCATTATTATTACTTAGTCTACTTTAATTACAAACTTTATCCACTTACAATAATACAAATCTATGGTTTTACGAGTGACCATTTATCAACATTATTAAGTAATATGTTAACAAAAACACTGATAAGTAGGCTTTAGAAGCCGGAAAGTATAATCATGTAAAAAAACAAAGATAAATGAAGATAAAAAAAAAAACAGGTATGATATAATAGACATGAAATGCAAGTCCCATTCACTCTTTAATTCTTGAAGATGCGATAAACTGTAAAATTATAGTACAATCACAATCAATTACCTTTTTATGTGAAAGAAATTACACATTTAAAAAGTATGAATTGAATGAGAAGTGTACAAGGTTATCAATAAAACAATCCCAAAGATAACTCACAAAGGAAGTAGTATTAGTGAACTGAAAATGATTTTAATGTAAAACTATAGGTGTGAACATAACTACGAATGTCATCAGCAAGCCCTGTATAATCTCGTATCATAGTCGTCAACTATATTAGTTAGAGGATACAACAGAATAATATTAATGTTACATCATGCAATGATAACAAAGGTTCACTAAACAAATCCATATTAAGCGAATTAACAGAAAAGGGCAGGAAATACGATTGTATACAACAAAGAGAGAAACACTGGTCTCTTTGAATGAAAAGACATAAACTTGTGGCGCAGTCAATAAATACAATTTGAAAAAACGGACAAAATGCAACAACATAAAACGAAGAAAGACAATCAAGATAATTGAAAATGAACTAGTAAACAGATATTGCACACATATAATATGGGGAAGAATAGATCAATGAAGTCTAGTGAAGTAGAACATAAACAGAGGTTACTGAGATAAGCAGACAACTCAGAATAGTATACAGGTGCGACGATAAATTTATACACTGGAAAACGGGATTGTCTTAATCTTCAAGACAAGTCCAGAAAACAGACTTCGTTGTTTCCAACCACAAGCAAATATGAAGAAAAGATGCATAGTATAACAGAAATAGAGATTAAACAACTATATCATATATAATGGTTTGATACAATTACTACAAACATATAGGGATTGTGTATTGATCATCTTGAAGCTTAAATGGAATGCGAATTTTTTAAAGTAAAAAGCTGCCATCCTTCAAATCTTTCTGATGATGAATTGTAGATAGACAATTAGTGGTGAAAATCTAAGGTAATGTGCTTGCTAGCTTGAATAAGCAACAATACTCTAAGGATAATAAAGGCAAATTAAAGTAACGAATAGAAACTTAAGAGGATTTATTGCTGAAATCAATACCAACACTGCTATCTACTACATTAGCATCTTGATTCACATCTGTTTCATTAGCTAGATCCCCAGACTTAGGACCCGTGACTGAGTCAAAAGACGACCCTTGACCTTTGTGATTTGCAAGTGAATAGGAAGGCATTGATGTCTGATGACTTAAGCGCGGACGAGGATGTGAAGAGTTTTGTGGAGGTGAGTGCGACTTTTGTGATATACGACTGGTAGAATCGGGAGTCTGTACTAAACCACTAGTAGCAACAGATGATACACATGACATTGTGACAGAAGGCGGAGAGAAATGAGATTCAGTGTTTGATAAAGGATCAAGAACACCATACATTTTATGAGCCTTTTTGTTCATATGTGCCATCAGTTCACAGGAGGTTCGATAACCTTCTAATATTTCCTCTTTCCACTGCGTAATCATTATTTTGTCCTGAAATAACAAGATAGTAATAATAGTAATTACAATTCATATAGGATTGAATCTTATATGTATGTACGCTGGAAAATATGGAGAAATATGTATATGTAGTGTCATAAATGATTGGATAATACACAGCAATAAGAATATCTGACTCCTGGATACTAAAGTCCATAAATCTTATGTGTTCAGGCAATAACTTATTTTGATAGTGCCTAAAAGTCTAAATAAAGAATTTATAATTGCAACGTTATTTATATCACAAAAAACTAGGTATCAAATATGCCGAGATGCACAGTCAGATTCTGTAGACAAGTTCGTACATCCCGAGAGAAAACGTTTAATCGATGTAAATAGACATATATTACGGTAAACAAAAATGATTAACATTAAGATAAAAGCAAAAAATCACTTTACATTATTTATTTAAGATACAAACCTCAGATCTTTTAATACTCAACTTGAGAAAGCTTGGGACATTTTTCTGTGCAAAATCTTATGATATAATTTAAAGATGAAAATAAAAGAACTCAAAAGACAGGAACGTAATACTTCAGAATAATAAAATAATTTCACATTTATATGTTAAGAATTCACTACCTCGTACCAAACAGCACTCTCTATGATTATTTTTTGGAATGAAGCAGATATTAACATAATTATTAATATTGCGACTCGTTTGCTATTCAAGTAAAGTGACAATTCAGCATAAACGGGTATTTGTGACAGGTCGTATGCTGATTTGAAACGATTGGTTTAAAATTCGCATGTAACAAAACATTGACGAGAAAATGTATACGAAAAAAACTAAGTGAAAGATCCTTGCTTAAACGTGTAAACACATCATACAGAATACTGAAACTTACATTTGAGGTTATGTACAATCGCGTATCATTTTTCAGTTTAATTGAAATACAGTTATCCATTTTGCATACACGAGAAAATTCTGGAGAAATTTCTTTGATATCAAGCATTGATATAAGCTGTAACATGAACAATATAAAAAAAGATAGAAGCAAATATGACATGCTGTTCGTATTTGTTTTATTTATTCCCTTGGTGTTCTAAATCGTGGGAACATTAAGAACTCGACAAATAAAAGTTAGTAAATGGAATGAACCGCAAGAATAGGTGGACAAAATTAGTTTAACTGGAAATATACAAAACTATTAAATTATAATTATCTAAAAAAACAATTTCAGATAAATCTACCCACAGTTAAACTGAATTGGACAAAGCAACCTACAAAGGAAAAACTAAACTTCAGCATATGCAAAAGCCTAAAACCAAAAACTTATAAAAATGAGATACACGTATTCACCGAACAAAAAGACATAAATTAGGTAAAACGTCAATCATATAGAACGCAAAACATGTACATAAATCCAGGTTGTCACAATTTATTTACACAGAAGGGAAACTACTAGAGTAGTAGAAATCATAGTAACATCAATTAGGCTAAAAACGAATTGAACAAGCTGAATATAATTCCAAAACAAACAATTAATTCGTCTGAAAAAAACTACACACATTTCAATGTTCATGGATTAAGAGAATGCAAAGACTGAATGCGTACGCACAAACACAACAAATTCCCAACTATGCACACAACACCTCCAATCATTCATAGTCATTATTACAACGACCCCAATCACGTACACTGCACCTACCAACATGCCAAACACCGAAAGCCAGAAACAACATGAATTGATCACACCTTTCACTCTCACCACTCATAGCTTTCTTCACTCCTACTCCTACGATAGTCACCATCACACATACACAAAAGTGGTAGTTAGCAAAGCAAGAAGTAAGTGAATGCTACAGCATCTAATCAGGAATAAAGACTCTTTCAACTTAATATTAGGCAATCAATCTACTGATAAACCAAAAGATGTGAGTTATTGAATTAATTCAAAATGTCTACAGATTTCTTCCAGAAATTAATCAAACAATTATTCATGAGTCTGGTACATTCACACAAAAAACATTAAATAGCTTTATGGTTGTCCTCTCAAATCATCAACTTTGAATTCATATATAAACAAATAACCAGGGCGAAGTGAATGCAAAATAAAACTAATATAGCTCACTTACATAATGCATGCATATGTGCTCAGCCTTGTGCAACAATATTAGTGTGAATGCTAATGATACTACCCGAATACCCTAACCGAAATTGACAGTGAGTGGTTGGCACATGTGACCCATTAATTAAAAACCGTGTTTTAAGAAACTAATTCACTATTCTTTATATTATTACTGATTACCTGGTGGTTCTTCATGTGCTGGGCATTGATTTTAAATCAACTTATGGTTAACACGATATAAACATCTTACGCACCATTTTAGCAAAACAAACTACTTATGATCCTTAAACAGGTATTACAGTTTGACATTATTCTAGTTTATACAGTTCAAGTACATTCTACATTATAAACTATTCCTGAACATAATAAAAACTCAGAATTTACAAACGAATGTTTCTTGCAAATCAAAAAGCATTTACTTATGATTAATGCGGCAAGGTATATTTACTCGAAATTCATATGAAATCTGTAATGATTGAGACTATTAGGAATATAATAGCAAATGGGAAGTCAGAATAACTTAAAATACACTGATGTGAATGGAAAATAATGTAGTCAATTTTAAGGCATAAATTGCACCTACATCAACGCCTTTTTTAAGAATCAAACCATCCCTGGACTTGTTGTATAATTCAATGCGATTGGGAAATAATCGCAGATGTTTGCGTTGCCAAGTCTGTAGAAATGGTCCACCAAGTTTCAAAACATCCCCTTCGACAATACAATCTGAGGCTACACCATCAACGGTCATTGTGTCGGAAAGATTACCTCCAGATCCAATATTCGATACCCCCATATTCCCAACATTTGATAAGCTACTGGTACTTGAAGTAATCCCAGTTAACCCACTACTTGGAACATCAACTGTCTGTGTAGAACGTTGTCGAGCGCGCGCTTTTTTATTATCAATTTTATCTGCTTCCTGATTTACAAAATCAAACACAGTTTCAGCTATTTCCAATTGCCAACGCTCAGATACAACAAGTGAAAAGTTTTGATACAATGCTTGATCAGCTTCTGTGAGCTAAATACCACATTTGTTAAAGAAGATAAAAAATATTAAATAGATAGAAAAAACTAAATCTATTAAAATGTAAATACAATTTCAAGCACATTTGGTAAACATTTTAGAAAACATATAACAGAAGCAGTTTTTAAGGAATTAAGTATTCATTAAAATGCCATGGAAGTTAAATAAATATTAATTATTGTAAACAATCGAACGTGTAACCAACGACGTACAATAGTGTTTTCACTTTAAAGAGTATAACGGATAAAATAACTAACTTCCCTGACAAACAAATGATCAAAATCAAATGAAACGCCATTTTACAAAAAAACATCCATAGAATGGTCACCTATCGAGCTTCTATAGATTAATACTTCTCAGAAGAGACAGAAATTTAGTTATATTTCTTGTAACGAGATTCCGAAGAAAATACAGTCCCAACAATAAAGGCAAACAATCCGAAGTTTTGAGATGTATCTATTAAAAGTGAATATTCCCAGACAGTCGTTGACAAGAATACGAAGTCCGAAAATCAAAAAGTATGAGTACCCGAAGCACCAAAGAAAATGCTTTACACAAATATCAATTTCGATGTTGACACAACTGTAAGCAGCTTGAAGAGAATGCTTTCCAGAATGCTCAACAAAACCTGATTCACAACAAGCTTCAAGTTAACATTCACTAGTCGGTCTACGTTTAAAAATAGTCTAAAGGATAAGCTGTTGCATCTGACCAATTCCATGTAATTTCCGATTCGTTTACTCTTGTGGAGCTGGCTGTATTAGTGATTCGATATGTTTTATCCATGAGGAATCAAAAACATTATTCAGCATAGTTGAGAAAAGACAGCAGTGGATCTAAAAGAAATCCAACTATTCAACCCCTTATGAAAACTGGCCACTCCGTCACATTAACAAAATAAACAAAAATCTGTCAAAGATAGTGAGTTTTGATAAAGCTGTTGAAGCTTTTTCCATACGCACAAAACACACCTGTTAATTCAAAAAAATACTGATTCGACACCTGCTTTGCCTTGACCTTTTTTCAGCTTTTTTTCAAAAGTTACTACTATTTCCTTTCCATACTAACCTTTAAACCCGAATCGACTTTTTATTTTTGCTACTATATGCAGTTCATTTTAGTTTCAAAATTCTTATCTACTTTACCTTAAAACAAGCAACGTTATACCTTTTATTACAAATAAAATACAGTGAAAGTGAAATCTGTCAGATAAACTAAGGGACATAACATGTTTATAGCTACTGAGGTAATAAATGAACGATAAATTTCAGAGAAACTATTAGTGTAAATTCCTGTTGTAATTAGATTAGCGACAACCAAAACAAAAGAGATGTGCCTTAAAAATATGATGTCTCTGCGCTATACACTCCCAACAATGTGGTCACATAAATACTTGGCAAGGTATTTATATGCGAAAATGTGAAGCCAATAAAGGTCAGATTAAACAAGAGGTTCAGTGACAACAATGTCATAATCGAGGAACAAGGAGAGAAACAAAAAAGTATCACATCAGCAAAACCAATTGAAATTAACAGAACAGGTTTAAAAGTTATAACAAATTGTCTTTGTACACACAATGACGGCCTAATTTGAGAACAAGCTTGTGGTGATTCATGTACAAAGATTCGAAAACTGTTACCAGATCAAACTTATGACCCATATCAGTTATATGTTTCGTGATAGATAAGCATGGTTTTCCCTGTTTCCAAAGATCCATTCGATGTAATTTGATTTTTAAGCCATGTTCCGCTACCCTTGATTGTAATGTTCGATTACTCCTCTCTATGTATGTGTCCACACATAACATCATAAAAATTTATAAGTGACTAACTATTTTAAAAAAGATGTATTCAATCAAGACGTATTTTGTATGTTATCACTACATTAACACTAAAAAATAACTGACCAAAAATTGTCCTTAACAACAAAGTTAAAACTATGTGGTGATAGATTTACACTGAAAAGATATTTTAACGTTATTCACACTTCTGTTTCACATAAGCGGCTCATGAGTTTTAGCAGAATTATCTTGTGTCTATCAAAGCACACTAGAATAGATTGAAAAATAATAATCAAGGAAATGTTATAAATAAATTTTCATTTAAACATTCACTGACTTAAGAATCCTTACCTTAATACCTTTAGTATCTTCTTCATCAAATGAACCGATATCAAAGGCATCTGCGGCGTTTACTTCACCACGAGGTGGAATTAAAGGGGGTGGGTACTTTTGTAAATAAACCTGTTGCCAATCAATTCCTTTGAAAAATGGGTGTTCACGAACTTCCAGAGACCTTAAATGGATACAGGTGAAAAACGTAAAGCGATAATATAATTACAAGCTTGAAATGAAATATGCATTTAAAAGAAATCAATTAACACAAAAATGACCTGAACAAATATAGGGAATTATTCTGTAATTTAAAACAAAAGAAAAACATGAATTTTTCATGTGCCAGATATACAGCAAATTTCACAAGTGTCTAGAATTGAGTCGCTGTGTAAAAACGGAACTTATAAATAATTAAAATCTAGTTTTGTAAATGAAAATGTGTATGAACCGGAACCATTTAAACAGTTATGTTCACAAAGATTTGATCAGATTGTTGGGAGTAGCATTCAACCGAAAACAAACATATTTTACAAGTGCATCTTATGATGTAGCATGTCTTTATATGACATTTTACTAGTTAATCGAAAATTTATAGACAAAAGATTATACAAATAACTTTTATCTTTTTCTACATATTAAGTCCACACCTTTATCTTAGCGAACTGTATTACTACTGTAAAGACATTCTCATTATTATTGCTACTACATTGTTTTGACTGTTTTGTTTTT
The DNA here is from genome assembly GCA_034768735.1 of Schistosoma mekongi. Lineage (NCBI taxonomy): Eukaryota > Metazoa > Platyhelminthes > Trematoda > Strigeidida > Schistosomatidae > Schistosoma > Schistosoma mekongi. The sequence continues at coordinate 33,827,077 of CM068306.1, forward strand.
CTACTTTTCACGAGAATGTAGCATGGCAAATTGAGCTAACAGACATTTATGTCAGAATCTACATTGAATGTGAATAATTGAATGTTTCCCGCAATAGAGCAACAGTTACAAAGACCAATTTTGTGCCTAAGTAACCGAAGCACTTTTGTGTAAAACCTACAATAAAAAAGTTTCTATAATTAAAAATATGAAAACATATCATGGTTACCAAAGTTAAGTCGCTTTAATGTGATTACGAACTATACACTGTAGGTGAAACTTTACTAAATGAAGCTATATCATTAAAATATTGTCTATAAACTAATTAACATGAGATTAAGCTGAACAACATGCTTCTTTCCAATAAAAAGGTATAGAGTTTAGGACAGATTTACATAGACAAGTCTTGTCATTCGGAATATATTTGATAATAAAACGTCACAGGACGTTTAAACAGAGAGTGCAACTACACAATAATGTTTATCACTGAATATTTTATAACTTGTAAAATATTTAATTAAGGTATTGAAGAAGTAGATATCAACTGAAATTCGGAATAACATTCACAATCTTTTGGTCATTTATCATCAATGGGCCCTATAAAGAACTATAGGTATTGGCTGCTAACTCGAAGTAACGAAATTATGTATATTTGTTAACTTATCTGAAGCAGTGAAAAATAGCTTTATCCACAATGTTGCGAAAAAAATGAATATTTCAGAAAAGTCTTACCCACGACCCATACAACCAAGGCGATTGCATACGTCACGTGCCAGCAAACCTTCCAAAAGAGTCCGCATTTCACAAGACATACTGTCAGGAATATCCAGACTCTAAAAAAAAGCGAACCAATAAAGCAGCTTTATTAAAAGTATCTTATGTGTAAAATAATACATAATTCTTTATTAACTAGATTAACTCACTAAACATCACTCGAACGTTGAAAAATGAATATCCGCTTTGTTATTTCGACTGCTTTAATCGATGTTATTACAATAATAGCTTCAGAATTACAATATTAATGATTGAATTATGTCTGAAATCTTGCATGTAACCTAAACTTTGCACATTCCCTAGCTCTTTCATAAGCTATCAATCATGTGAGAACGACAACAATCAAATACATGAAATGTATATCCCTCCTTCTATGACGGCTATAACTCTGAAGTGAAGAGAGATCGGGTTGTTGTGTAGTGTATGGTACTGATTAATACAGCTATAATATTTTTATTAGAAGTGCTGAATTACCACACAACTCAACTGTACTCCCCTAAACTCAACGTGAGCAGCCCTAACACAGAAAAGTATGGCTCAAAGTCGAGAACACTTGTCGCACCTCTATTTACCACTAACTCTGACTTTTTATTACTTACGAGCAACTTCGACCAATACTGTTGTGCGCACAGTTCGACAATGATACGTCTGTCCATTTACTTTCGCACCTCGAAAGCAACCACTTCAAAGTCACTTAAAAATAGATGAATTGTCATAGAAAATCACTTCACAGTATAAAAACTCACCATAGTCATCGTCATTCTGTCGATTTCATGTTTGTCCTTCGTCTTATGATGTCTAAATGGACTATGACCTCTTAATAATTTATAAAGCATGCACCCCAAAGAAAACCAATCAGCTGAAGAATCATATGGGCATCCTTTCAATAACACCTCAGGAGCCATATAGCCGTGAGTCCCAACGCTGGCATGAGGTTTACGACGAGAAAAATCACAGGCTAACCCCAAGTCACTGATTCGAACATGACCATATTCGTCTAGAAGTATATTTGCAGGCTATTTTTTTTTCAAAAAAAACAAGGTGTGAATTATGAGCGAACTAAAATTATATAAGCAGGGAAGTTACCTTAGAAGTATGAGCTTTCCACACTTCATAATGAAAGTCACAATCCAAAAGTCTGGATATTTATTAAATGTGTGATTAATAAGGAAACAGTTTAATGGTGCTGAGTTTGAACCCAATTCTACATAACACCAACTATAAGATTCCTACCATTGCATAGAAACATTTGAATTATCCAACTTTAGTTGAAGTAAGTCTCATCAATTTCCTGGCTAGGATGGAACTATTAAACTTAATCATAGTAACTTTCGTATTGATAAAACACGTGCACCGCATTAATGCAAATGGAAAGTGTAAAGTTTGGTGTCAAATTTATCGTAAGCAGAATCATCAACCTCATTTCCGGCAGCGTTTTTGCTTCACGGGCAACAAATCTGTTGAATGTTTCAAAAATAAAAGAAAATACCTTTCAATCACAAGTCGCAACACTGAGTGACAACTATTGTGGTTATTCACATAGGATACGTCAGTAGATAGTAACGGGACTTTAATGATCCTATAGTCTGGAATTTACAGTGAACTCACTGAGTAGGAGTGAAGTAATGATGGTTTTCATGCTTTTAGGGTGGAAGTTATTTGCCACTTGAAATTTATCTAAACGAATCAACCCCTTCTTGATAAGATAAAATTCAGTTCTTTACATCACCACAGGTAACGAGATTTAGTAAAGGAAAAGTATGCGATGAAAAAGCCTAAAATATTAAGCTAATATGTTTACCTTTAAATCCCGATAAACGATGAAGCGGTTATGCATATGTTCCAAACCCAGAATCACTTCAGCAGCATAGAAACGTACTTCTGACTCAGAGAAAATATTATGCTGAGTAAGGTGATAGTGCAAATCACCACCATTCATTAAATCAAGTATAAAACATAATTTTTCTGGAGTCTGAAAGGCATAGGTCATGCACACGATAAACGGACAACCATCCTATTTCCAAAAAGGGAAAAGAAATACTAATAAGTATAACGCTAAGAAAATATGATCAAGTTGCCAATACGTTCAGCATTAAAAGTGAGCACAATGAGGTTAATATTTACAGATGAGAAAGGTAGTGAATTTACACCGATTGGTGTATATGCTCATATGAAATGGGAAAACATCTAGTTTACCAGTCAGAGTAGTGGTCATTGCAACTTGAACATATCCCTTCACTCGGAGGGCAATAATAATTGAATTCAGAGATTTATTTTATTGCAACTAATTCATTGAAACTACTTTAACCTCCAAATCATTTTTATACTTCATAAGATGATTGCTTTCAAAAAGGATTGTGGCTATAGGGAGGCCCTAATTTATGTACTCAAAAAAAATAGCTGCAAAATTTATCCATGACTTCATTTGAAACAACGTGAAATATGTAAATTTTTCTAAATCGATTTTCTGAACACCTATTTGTCCATCACATCCAACTACATTTTTTACTATATGTAATTACTTATTTTCTTCTAAGTGATTTAATAATATTGTAAATGTTATTTTTTGGAATATTAAATTCAAGATTTTGCCTTAACACACTGTTTTTTGAAAATTTTCACTGTTACTTCGTATAATGGTTGACTGAATAGGGATATACATGTATATTGAAAGTTTAGTGAGAAAGCCTAGTCAAAAATAATTTGCATTTACACAATACAATCTATCCCCTACAGTAAGATATCTTTCAGGAGAAACTCAATATTTAGTAATAATCTACTCAAGATATTTGTGGAATTGCTGAAGTAAAGCTGAAATTTCTTAGACATATACACTACAGACACATTATACAGTAATCAGTTGGTAGAGAATATTTGTAGCTCGGGAGGATAGTTTAGGTCCGATCGCGATCTCTGAGATGAGTGGTTCACTTGAGGAGATATAATTGTGATTCTGGACGACTTCATTGGTGCGAACGTCTGAGAGAAGTAAACTATGTAATTTTCTCCACAAGTAACTAGCAGTTTGCTCAGTCGGCCTTGAATATGATTGGTTGTTATTGACACTTGCACTGTCACTTTTTTCACATTTGTTTTAATTCACTTCCCTCTTGATATGATTCATAGGATTGTAGTTGCTTACTAATTTTTAAATGGTTGATAAATTGCATCTACCTCAATTATAAGTTTGAGTCAACAAAGTTGCCAAGGATGACGATGAAAGCTCCGCAATTAAAACAACCAGCTCAGAGATCGCAATCAAACCAAAATACTAATGAGTCCATTTAAATTATTATATATATTAATAAGCGTACCCATTCTCAACAAACACAAAGGCACCTGATGGTTACAACAGACTAAATTGTTTAAACAATGACAAACAACATAGTACAAAAAATTGTGTGCACTGCATTGGAAAGACATTACAAAATCTCTAATGACTTATGCTGAAATCTCTCCGTGAAAAGTATAAGACGTCGAGGGATAAGAATTACAACATACAAGCTAAACTAAAGATTATAGATGATAAATGAAGACAAGTAGTATCGAAGACATACAGAGTTTCTTGCCCTTCGATGTAACATTAAACATTTGAAATGAGCGATAACACAATATTAAGTCAAGATTCTCATCTATGACTGTTTTTTTATGAATAAGCAAAAAATGTCTCTATGAATGGATGTCTAATTAGTAAACCTAACACGTCTTGGTTATGATAGTCACTAAAGACGAATTTTCGTCACTGAGATAAGTTATGAAAAAACTACAGGCGACCAAACGAAGATATAGATACGTTAAGCGACTTAGTTAAGAATACCTCATAGTGGTATAGATCCATTCACGATTTACCTATCCTAAAGTCTACAACTTCAATAGCATCTTATATTTTACATTCTTTGAAATTTATCCTTTGTTTCAAGCTATATTCTCTAACATTTAGTCTTCCTAACAATCACTGGTGATATTATCATCTCGACGTTTTTCCTAATCATTTAATTAGTTTTATTTTGCTTATGAAAACTCACAAACAGAAGCATAAGGTCATGAGTATCATAACACACTCACATAGTCTCGAATAAAAGAGGATATGTACTTACTCCTGTACTAACAAGTGAAAGCATAACACGTTCATTGAGAGCCAAAGTTTCTCCCCCTTTCATTTTGATCCGCTTTTTATCCAAACATTTCATAGCATACCTACAGGCAGAAATACTCGTGCAATTAGCAAAGTACGATCAAAACAACTGGAAATCGTAGAACTCATTCAAATTTTTTTATTTATAATACAATAAACGAAGACTAACACTAAGAGTCAGCTTTTTTATCGGATTTGTGAGCCAAAACCTAAGATCATCGCTTAGTTATGCATTTTTGCTCTTCAAATGAATGACGTAGAGAATGATAATGATGATTTATTTACAATGTTCGATACCGGGCTTAACAACTATCCAGATGTAATTAAATAGTTCGATGGCAGACGATTAATAAATTCAATTTGAAAGAAAAATCTTAGGCCAACTCTACATATCAGAAAATACATTAGGCGATGTAGTTGTTAGCAAGCTTGATGAAATCTAACAACTACTGATTTAAAATTCATTTAGGACTAATCGAATAAAGATCAATCAATCAGTCAATGCCTGTTACCCCAAGTGGAGCATAGACCGCCCCACCAGCATTCTCCAACCAACTCTGTCCTGGGCTTTCCTTACCAGCTCTTCCCAAGTGCTCTTCATTCTCTTCATGTCTGTTTCCAATTCCCGACGCAATGTGTTTCTGGGTCTTCCTCTGTTTCTTCGGCCTTTAGGATTCCAAGTTAGTGCTTGTCTTGTGACACAGTTTGATGGTTTCCTCAATGTGTGTCCAATCCATCTCCAGCGTCTTTTCCTAATTTCTTCCTCAACTAGAAGTTGATTAGTTCTCTGCCACAGAAGGTTGTTGTTGATGGTATCTGGCCAACGAATCCGAAGAATCTTACGCAGGTAGTTGTTTATAAATACTTTTATCTTCTGAAGGATACTTTTAGTCGTCCTCAATACAAGTTTCAGCTCCATACAACAGGACTGTCTTCACATTTGTATTGAAAATTTTGACTTTAATATTGACTGAAAGTTGGTTTGAGTTCCAGATGTTTTTCATGTGTAGAAATGCTGCCCTTGCCTTACCAATCCGCGCCTTCACATCCGAATCAGACCCTCCTCGTTTGTCGATTATGCTGCCCAAATATGTAAAGATTTCAACGTCTTCCAGAATTTCTCCGTCAAGTGTAATTGGGTTAGTGTTTGTTGTTCTGTATCGGAGGATCTTGCTTTTCCCGTTGTGTATGTTGACGCCTACTGCTGCCGAGGCTGTTGGTCTTCATCTGCACTTGATGTTGTATGTGAGAAAAAAGAGCTAGGTCATCTGCAAAGTCCAAGTAATCTAGTTGCGTCGATGTTGTCCACTGTATGCCAAGAGTGTTTTCAGATGTTGCAGTCTTCATGATCCAGTCGATGACCAGTAGGAAGAGGAAGGGCGAGAGTAAGCAGCCTTGTCTGACACCGGTCTTCCCTTCGAATGGATCTGTGAGCTGACCTCCATGCACGATCTTACAATGTAGTCCGTCGTAAGAATTCCGTATGATGTTGAATATCTTCTCGCGTACGCCATAATGTCGTAGAAGGTTCCATAATATTCTCCTATCCACGCTGTCGAATGCTTTTTCATTGTCGACGAAGTTGATGTAAAGTGGTGAATTTCATTCAATTGATTGTTCAGCAATGAACCGTAGAGTAGCGATTTGGTCAGTACACGATCTGTCTTTACGGAATCCGGCCTGTCAATCTCGGAGTTGGGCGTCGACTGGGTCCTTTATTCTGTTCAATAACACTCTGTTGAAGACCTTTCCTAGTACTGAAAGTAGAGTGATGCCTCTGTAGTTCTTACAATATTTGAGATGGCCTTTCTTTGATATCTTGATGAGGTAGCCTTCTTCCCAGTCTGCTGCAACTTGTTCTCCCTCTCAAATCGTGCTTCTATATCAGTCTTCAGTGCCTCCACTGATATGTTGTCTGGTCCTGCTGACTTACTACTCTTGATCTGTCTGATGGCCATTTTTATTTCTTCGACTGTTGGTGGGTCTGTGCTTATAGGGAGATCCGTGGCTGCTGCTTCGATGACTGGTGAGTTCAGTGGGGCTGGTCTATTCAAGAGTTCTTAGAAGTGTTCTACCCACCTGTTTCGTTGTTCATGCACTTCAGTGATTGGTTTGCCAGCCTTCGTCTTGATTGGCCGTTCTGGCTAATTGTATTTCCCAGCTAGCTTTTCGTTGTATCGTATAAGAGCCTCATGTTTTCCTCTCTTGCAGCTTTTTCCTCTGTCACTGCTAGGTCCTCAACAAATCCCCGTTTATCCGACCTGATGCTCCGCTTCACTTGCTTGTTGACTTCGGTGTATTCGGCCTGTGCCTTGGCTTTCTCTGCTCTTGTCCAGCCGTTATAATTCGCTATCCTTCTGTTCCACCTTTCTTGGATCTTGTCCAGAGTACCAACAGAAACCCATTCTTTTTGGTGTTGTTTCTTGGGACCCAAAACCTCTGGACATGTTGAAGTTATTGTTTCCTTAATCTCTTTCCAGTTGTCTTCCATATTTGTTCCACCTTTTTATAGTAGATCATAAAATACCTGGAACTTGTTGTTGCGTTATTTTGAATTCGTTGCGTTTGTTAGTATCCCGGAGAAGGGCTGTATTAAACTTATGTAATACTGCTGCTCCAGTTGTCAAGTGCTTCTTCAGCTTCAGATTCATTTTAGACACTACCAAATGGTAATCTGAAGCTATGTCAGCTCTTCTCCTTGCTCTTACATCTCTCATGGTCCTTCTAAACCTCTTATTGATGCAGATGTGGTCGATTTGGTTCTCAGTATTGTGGTCCGGTGAAACCCATGTAGTTTTGTGTATACGTTTGTGGGAGAAAACGGTGCCACCTATAATCATTTTGTTGAAGGCACATAAGTTTACAAACCTCTCACCGTTATCATTCCTTTCTCCCAGTCCATTTTTTCCCATGATATCGTCATACCCAATGTTGTCCACTCCAACCTTGGCGTTGAAGTCCCCCCCCATCAGAATGACCAGGTTCTTGGCTGAACATTTCTCGATGTTTGACTGTAGCCTCGCATAGAACTGGTCTTTGTCGTTTTCGTGGCTGTCATTGGTGGGTGCGTAGCACTGGATGACATTCATTGTAATCCCTTCCTTCTTCGTTTTCAAGGACGCTGTGATGATCCTAGGTCCGTGAGTCTCCCATCCTATAAGAGCCTTCTATGCATCTTGGGACAACACTAATGCTACTCCTTGCGTATGTGGGGCGTTTTCTTCTTCGTGGCCTGAGTATAAAAGCACATTTCCCAAAGATAACCGTTGCTGTCCAACTTGCAACCAATGCGTTTCGTTTATTCCAAGTATCTTCAGGTTGTATCTTTTCATTTCTTCAGCTATCTGTATGGTTCTCCGTATCTCCCACATTGTGCGGACATTCCATTTACCTATGTTAATTGTTGCTATGGTTGTCAGAAGAAACATCAACCTCGTGGCTTCCGAAGAAACTCGGCTTTCACCATGGGGCGTCATAACACACCTTCCGACTCCCAGGGCAGAGTAAAAATGGTTATAAAGGTGTTTACTGGTTAGCGTTTCTTTTAGCAAGTTTGTTGTTTTATGGGATGGGGTTGTTAACCCCATACCCAACGCTCCTCCTTTATCCGGGCTTGGGACCAGCAGCAACCCTAGGGGGCTACAAACGGAGAATGAAGATGAGAATAAATATTACTTTAGAAAAGATTCCTTACCATTCAATTAAGCTCAAAATCTTAAGGTAATTAATAAGAGATACTAGGTTTTTGAATACACAAAAAGGATAGCGAGAAGTTGTTTGATTGTAATCAATCAGTCTGCATTGACTAACAATTGTAGATATTTGACGAACGCAAAAAGCCATGGACGATAAAAAACAGATATCTTTACTTTCCTACATCATTGAGCATCAGCTAATTTGGAACAAACGAGGTCGTTGACTGAGATTTATTAATCCCATGAAGGATACAAAGCAAACATGAAGACATTTTGTATCTATTTATTTACTATTTCTTTGCGAATCGGTAACTTAGAAGGAAACTAAAGGTTTTTTCAAAATAGCAATAAACAAACATTTTTTAATGAAGAATACGGTAAAAGGTGAACTGGTGACTGAGAAATAAAGTTTATATTTCAGAAGAATGGAAATGAGTATGATTAAATGTAGAATCTCATCATATTGCAGAGGCACATTTTGAGTTTTGTGATGTATAGCATGTTTATATCAGTTTATTTGTACGGTAGTACTCGGTGAATTACATTGTAAGCAACTATTTTGTGCCCACAGTATAAAAAAGAAACAAAAAAGGTTTAATCATGTTTATCAATGCTCCTCTTATAACTTTATAGGATAAACCTTTAAAAGTTACGACCGTCGTAATAAGTAATATCATTATTATTTTACTAATGTATGAATTATAACGACAGTAACTGCTATTTTTGTGGAAGTAAATACAATACCTATATTTTAACAAAAACTCTACTGAATCAGTGATAATTCAGTTTAGCGTTGATTATGTAGTCAAACTATTAAAAAAAAGGAAATATGTATACAGAAAGTCGAGTTAATTTCATGAGCATCGTTACTAACATAACATTTCTTTCAAAGCTTTGAAAATCAAATATAGCTGAGTAATTTACTACGGATGCTAAGAATCTACATTGCACAAGAATATTTGACTATCTAAGCTGCCACTGCACATAAAATAGGTTTGTAAGCTGCAAATACAGAGGACACCTGTGGTATAATGTTTGTTCATTATTTGAAAGAAATACACGAAAATTTCCAACTAAATTTCAGATTTTATGGTAGTAAACAATGCATGTATCTCGGTAGTACATAAATTGAGTACAATTTAATATAAGTTTATAGTTATATCTTAAAATGTTTGTATATTTATTGAATATTTTCACTATAAAATAGAGACCGCTAGCAGTATACTCTACTTTATTTCCGACAATGAAAATGCACGAAAGAAAAATCACAATTATTATGTACTTACATTTTACCAGTGTCGGCTTTTCGGCATCCATAAACCTCACCAAAACCACCACGCCCAATAATACGATGCACGCTAAAGTCGTTAGTAGTTAACTAGTAAGAGATACAAATCAAATTGATTGGTTAATTTAGGCATACGTTAATATTTAACTCCAGATCCTTCCACTGACAAAACCGTGTGAACTTATGACTGTAAACAAAGGTAGAACAAACGGTAAATTTTGTTAATCTACCTTCTAAGAAAGTTTTCAAATACATCACCGCGAAGAGACTGGAGAATTTCATTTTCATACAACTAAAGAAATCGAAAAATCATATAAACGTAAAATCATACAGAAAATGTATCTGATGGCAGCTTTTTAGTCTTCTGCGATTGAGTAAGTAATTCATGAACATGGTCAACGGTTGATTTAGAGAATTTCTATCACAACCGGAAATTACTTAAGCAGATAAACATACATGATTATGGGATAAGAGCTCTTTCATAATATGTTGATCATATATTTCTCGGCCAAACTTTATACGTTCTTCATCTGTGTCCAACTTTTCAAACTTTTTAATCTACAGATTGTAAAGAATAGGTACGCGAAACTTCTTACATTCTCATAAAAGGTAAACTGAGGGATAGGTTCTTCACTAACATTGAGAGCAAAATCCCGAAATAACAGGTAACCTTTAAAAAAAGTTATCAGATATGATTTGGTCGATGTGCTTACCTAGCTTCTCGTTAAAAATTTTATCGAAGGTCATTTGGTTATTCTTTTCCAAGTATTTGGTCATGATACCACGGATACTGAAAATATAGAAGATAGTCATGTGTGCGATGAAATAGTTAAATCTATGTGAACAGGTTCAGAAACATTGACATTTTCTGAATGAACTGTGTTAATTAATAACTAGTGTAGTTATTAAGTATAATACCAATAAATACTAGGAGAATAAACGACATTTGCATTAACAATGTCTAGTAGCCCGACATCGGAATTTATGACAGTAGCAACTCCGTACAAGAAAATCACAATCTCAAAGTACAACGACTTACGAAAAACTAACAAATTTAACAAGGAATAGCTTCATCACAAGAATAGATAACGCACAAAAACATGGCGTTTATGTACCAAAATTTAATTACTATCATTTTTGTGTACAAAAGTATGACCCAGAAGGTCTAATAATGGTGAATCTAGGGAAATTAACTGAAAATGAATCATTTTGTTTTTTTTCTCTATACTATGATAGCAACAGAAATGTCTATATATTACTTATAAAAAGGATGCTCAGATCATATGTAATAATGCTAAAAAACTAACAAGTGAATATGGTAGTAAAAGCCAATGCAAACATGCTAATATCATTTTAGCTGGAATGAACTGGAATTAATACATTAGTGAAACATCGTGGAACTCATTCACTGTAACAATGGAGAAAAACAGAAGTAATCAACATTTCAGCTACCCATAATCTGGTGGGTATAAACGAAGCATTCCTTCGCTTCAACAGAAAATAGTACATTGTGTAGAGAAATAAGAACGAAACTCAACTCCACAGGCTTAAGATGGAGGGAAATAAAATAGAAACTACCAGCCTACAAATAACTCATAAAAAAAACTTGCGCAACATATAATCACGCTTGCAATTGCCTATCAGAAAGTTTATTTTGGACTACAAACGATATTAAAAGCAGTCATAGGAAACTATGAAGGTCACATGCATGGCATTATAAGGACTACTTTAAAATTACAGTAAACAATTACAACATTCCAATCTATTAAAAACATTAATAAAAATAGACTGGAATATTGTAACTATTTACTATTAAAAACATTCCCGACCGTAGCTGCTACCTTGACGTGGCAGTCGGGTTTGCCTATCGTGATGACGCAACCGAGCTATATTGGCTGGAATGCATGTCCCTCTAGGTCCTACCATGCCAAGCAGGTCTATTGGAGAGCGATAAAACTAGAGGCAGTAACCTAAGATCTGAGGGCGAAGTCGTACTGCTGACTGCAGCGGGGTGTGACAGCAGTAAGGTTTCCCTCGGATAACCAGCGTCTGCAGCGATGCTGCCTTCTCACAAAGGAAGGAAGGGGTTAGAAAAGATCGACCCTAAAAATGTCACACCCCATCTTCCTCCACGGATTTCAGTCTCTGGCAGTAAGGTCTTCTAGAGAACGGAGCTAACACTTCAAAAACGTCCCATAACAAGGCCGTGCGTGATCGGCCTTAAGCAGTTGCCCCTTGGCCTCTGCGATCGCGCTCCCGGGTCACTATGTCCAATACTAATCCAGTTTCCTTTTCAGGTACCTCAAGAAGTAATACCCTTCCATGGTGTGGGTAGCCGGTAAGTGACAACCGCCCTCATACCGCGAGACTGACTGATTAAAAATATTAGCCCCATTATCACGAGAAAAATTAGTGTAGAGTGGACAAGGATTCCATACATAGTAATAGGCCTACCATTTGCTGCCACTATTTATAACCGCGTAGTTTTACCTTACACAGAAATCGTACGGAATAAACGAACTTTTAAAATTCTTAGCCAATAAACACCTTAAGCATGCTTAACCACTCCTTATTCCAATGAGCGATTGTGGGCTGCGTCGGATCAGGTTGAAAGCCAGGAGCAGCAGGAAGTTTTAACAGTTCATAAACTATATCCTGCTACAATCTATACAATTATCTGCAGGCCATTGGCCTTCACTTCGTCGATTTCCTTTATTTGTGCTGATGTAAGGTATGACAATCTACATTTGTGCTAGGTCTTCGATTGCATATGGCTAATTATTCGATAAAAACGCCTTATGAGCAGTACAAGAAGCCGAGAATCAGGTAAGTGACAAGTGCTAAAAAACGTCAGAAGTAAGCTTTTTACCATATGTAATGACTTCCATAAACAGATTAGTCCTAAGCATATGCTGTTATTGCTAAAAGTAACTTATCCGTATTGTTAAGATAGACTGTTAGTGATGATTGCTTGATAAATACTGTAAACTATGTAGCGGTTCAATAGTTAGCTCTGATAGCTTATTATGAACAGGTCTTTTAAAGCGTAGATCACTGACGCTTTCTCATGCTCTAATTAAAATTAAGTGACTATTACCCGTTACCAATACTCGATCTATTTCAACTTAAAGTATCCGCAAGTCTTGTTGGTCTCATTTTTGGCTTTTAAACTCGAAAATGTATAGCAAGCTAAATTAAGGTTAAATTAAGGAAATGTTGCATAAAAACCACTCAGGTAGATAGTACAAAGACTAAGAGATAGCAATAATGAAAGTAATTCAGTACTCGACTAGATTACATACGACACACTTCGTAGTCACTAATCACACCACTTAACTACTTAGATTTCAGTAAGTGGATCTACTAGTTGAAATCCATTAGTAGCAACTACATCCTTTAAAATACACTTCAAGTAACTACTAAATCATAGTACACTTTCGATTGTTTTCTGTGCTAAATTGCCGTATGTTTGCGAAACACAGATATTTGTTGTATGTACTTTTGTGCATTTTAATTCATTAACTACAATAACAGGAGTAAGGCACAAGAAGCGTCAAAAAGAAACGAAGCATTAAACTGAGCACTAAAGTTTAGGACACTTGATGTTTATTTTTACAGCTACTACATGAAAATCCAAGTGAAGCACAAAAACCTACATTTCCAGACTATAAACATCTAGCTCAAAAGTCTTATAATACTAAAAACTTGAAGCTATGAAGATAAAACCTGTTCAGTATAACTCAAGCTATTTATTGCCAATAACACAATAAAATTCACACATAGGGATTTGAGAAAACATGAGGGCAATATAAATTTTAAGCCGATTGACTAAATTTCCTGATAATTCCACGACTACTAAAAATGTTCACTAACGAGTCGTGATACACATGAAATGAAGCAACCAGGAAATCAAAGAATTAACTTAGCCTACTCAGATATCCAATAATTTACCAAATAGTGGTTAAGCATAATGTTTTAAGTGTACGTGTAAATCACTAGCAGTCCAAATCAAGCTATACTGGTAGGAACATTCGTTTGTAAGGTCTTACCATGCCACGTAGGTCGACTGAAGAGCAGTGAGACGAAAAACAATGAAGCTAAGGTCTGAGAGTGGTCGTATTGCCAACTGTATAGAGCTATGACGGCAGTAAGGTGTTCCCTTCAGACAACCCGCATGACAGCGATACTGCCTTCCCAAAATGAAACAGTAGGGTTAGAAAACATCGACCTTAAAAATGCATACCTCATCTTACTCCACGGTTTTCTGTCTCCAGTCGTAAGGCCTTAGCGAATACGCAGCCACAACAATAAATACCTCTCTCAAAAAGGCAAAAGTGGTTTCTCCGGTACTGCGGTCACGCTCACAGGTCTTTAAGACCAACCCTAACACTATTCGTCTTTCAGGTACATCATGAAGAATCCGCTAATGACATGGGCAACCCTAACAGCACTCAAGATTACCTCATACAGTCAATCAATCAAGAATCTTTACAAGTCCCAACGTTAATGAATAGGACCAATGCTAACGCATGGTACTAAAGATAAATGACTGCAGTGAGTCGTTAACTGATAAATGCATAGGACTAAAACCTTTGTTTTGGTAACTTTGCTTCCAATTTAAAGATATGTCCATGCTTTTCTGTCCATTTTTGTTGCCACTGCTTTACTGTCGATTCTACGACTTTGATATCCATTCTTGCTTAGCCGGTAAGAAATAAAAACCTGCACAAACGGGCGTGTCCGGTTCTGCGATGCACATGACTGGCAGGCCATGACACTCCTACTCAAAGTCACGTAGTTAACTGTAGTGCAGAGTTTAGCTTAAAGTCGAGTTAACGTACCGATATGCAGTAATTTTACAAAACTTCAGCTTTTCTTAAAAGCAATAAAATCTCTCCACTAATTTGATGTGAATTGCTGCGTAGCACAACTAAGGCATGATCCAGCACATGGAAATCGTGTTGCTTCAAACAGTTACATATCGCTTAATTTATTGCCATTTACTTTGGGTATCACCTAAAACCTCCAAATATGTACTTTTCCACTCTGTTAATATCAAACAAACCCATCAACGTCATAGAATCTAAACATCACCAGTATGATAATTTACACTGATAATCAAAAGTTCTGTAATTCCACTTATTTAGTTTGATGTAGTGTATATAGCGTCATAGTGCTAATTCACAAAAATGGAGTGTATGAGTGCAGGACTCAAATACATATGGAGCAGGCCTGCCAATTGAGTTGCGCCAGGGAGTTTTACGGATGTGCAAGCTTATAAGTGTCATGTAGTCAGCATGATATCACGACTTAACAGAAAGCAATCACAGGAGACAGGTAGGACTACATTCAAGATAATCAAAGATATTTTTCAACCCAAATATGTGTGATGAGTTGACACCCAAAAAAAACAGATGCGGTTTTAGTAAATAAAACCAAGGTAGAGGTATAATATACAGTTTCTGCATACAGGAAGTAATATTCAGAAAAATGTCAATAATCAGCTATATTGCAAAACAAGATTGTCATTACAAATAGCAAAGAAACGAAACTCCGGGATTACTAACAAACTGTATGAAATAAAGACAGGTTACCTGGGATCAGGTAAACTTATTCGTTTGCTTGCACGAGCTGCTGGGGTGGATTTACTCATTTCCATTGCCATTAAATAGCTAACATCCGCAAGCACAGCTTCCAGGTCAGCCATCTCGTTATAAGTTACGAGATTTTAAAAGATATATATCCAGATAATATACTCCAAGGAATAGAAGTCCTACTAGATTATCGAACACAAATCAAGTTCTCCACGAACAGCCATAATTACGACACTCTAACATCGCGGTATTACACTATACTTGGAAAAACAAAGGATAAAATTCAGACAGTAATTAGGAAAGACGATCAATAACATAAGTAACTCCAATTGCTGTAAAAATTACATTTCAACACAATAGTATCAGTAAAAATAATTAAAAATTGAGGCCTTGATAAGATCAAGAGTTAGCATAACTTTTAATGCTCAATTTTAACTACGAGCTTGTACAAACAATTCAACTTCTTGAGTTTTGTCTCTTCTTATCTGACAATGGTTAAGGTTGACATGTCGGTTATTCTGGCTACTAAGAACCTGTAGGATTAACTAATGAGTCCCAAAGTGAGGAAAGGGAGTTACTTAAGAAAAAATAGATGGCTATGCCGGGTGTCCACAGGATACTCGATAAAACCACACTATATGTATGTGATGGAAAGCGGAAGGGCCCGTATAGAACCTACTGACACCTTTCTTACGGCAGTAACAAGCAAACTCTCAGAATTAGTGGAGTTTACAACTTCTGACTCTTTAAAAAAAAGTGCTTGATGCATGTTTATTATAAATAGATATTGAGAGACAATAATACGGGAGCAATATAGTTGTTACTCTGATCATTAACCCCTAACAAAAAATAGAAAACACCTCAGCTAGATAGCCTATCTAGACGTTGAAAACCCTTCTGAATTCTATCTACGCCAAAATTTAGTTTCATTCCTACTCATTTCTGTCTTCTGTCTTCATATCACTTGTCAGGTGTACACTGAAAGGATAGTTCACTAAACTACAATATATCTAGAGTATACAAGTGAACAGTAAACAATCGTTTAATAAACAAATATACTGTTTTTTTGCTCCACTTTGTAAATTAATTTTGTTCAAATATCCCGTATACTTATAAAATTCTGTCTCATAGTTATATGCGTACCTACTTATAGATTTTCCACGATCAATCAGACACTCAGAAAAACAAGGAACAAATCACTTTACCCTCTTCCATCCGTTTTTATCAGACGATATGGGCTACTCGTTTCGCTACTCAGATTATTGACAGTAACTTTGCGCAGTCATCAAAGGAAAGTCGCAAACAGTTAACAGCTGGGCCAACAAAAAAATATAGTCATTTTCATCGCCTAGTTGCTAGCAGAGTAAGCCAATCTAAGTGAGTTATTGGATAGTTTGTCTTCAACGTAGCATTACTCAGCAGTCAACTAAAACTTTATGTCAGGGAAGACTTAAGCTAAGCATTGACTTCGTAACATAGGTGGGTACTGATCTGATTGAAAGGTATGATCCTACGAGCATCTGACTGTTACAGGGGATGGCACCAACAGCCAGGTCAACAAGTCTAGCTAGGCATCGTTTTGTACAATTAGTTCCTTGTCAGCGATTCCACAGGATCTTTGCGTTTTCTCCTGGATTTCTCCTGAATTATTTAATTCGACAACTCTTTATGTGAAATGCTTAGGTAATGATGGCCACCACTAATAACGACAAGGTGGATTACAAACACAGAGATCTTGGGCTCTCATCGGTTTAGGCCTGACTATAGAAGTGTGGGGCCGTAGAGTCCTTCAGTTTTAAAGGTCTTCCAGAAACATGCATTCATGAATATTGTTGTATCTTTCGCAATTTCGTGATAATTATTGACAAGCACCTCTTTCGTTAATTGTAAATAGACAGATTCTAAATACTCCTCCTGTTTATTAGTTTATCAGCTAGTTATTTTGTCTGCATAATACAGGTGGTAGACATTTGAATTGTTATAACGACAAAACTGCCGTGACTAATGAAACGACCAATTATTCGACATGACCTTGTGCGCTTGAAGTTACAATAGCGTCTAGTCGGTCCAAGAACATTTGCATGATGTTCACTTAATCTCACGCCATAAATAGAAAAAACACAAGATGGATGAACGACCAGACGGAATAGTATTATATTTCATGCATTTATTCACAAATACGTAAAATCAGGGATTTAACATTACTACAAAACAAGGGAGATAGTGGTGGTGGATAAAGGTAACTTTTACACAACTAGTAAACTGTAGCACAAAAGTAAGAAATTATATGCTTACGACAAATTCACTAAACTGGAGGATAAGGCACGAGAAACGTAATGATTATATGAACAGAACGCTTATATTACATATAACTAACATAACCGTAATAGTCTTCGATTACATTGTTCTGATAGTTAGTCATTCTTCTTTATTCACCCAACATAATATAAACCTTTTAAAACTTTGATAAGAATCTACTATCGTGCATGCAAACTCCCGCTAAGTGATTTTTCAATACTATAACCGTCGTCTTTAATGAATTGCCAAGTGCGGTTCAGAGACCACTATCCAATGTGCTTAGGTGATGATTATGTGTCTTCCGAAAAATACTACTGATGAATAAGTCAATTATAGTCTGAAGTATTTTATTGTCACATTTATTGATAGATCTCTTCAGGGATAGGGCGGCTAGACTATAAATATCCAACATTCAGCAAGCTTAAGAATGTACAGTCATTGTGAGTTATAGCAAAGCTTTGATTAAAGTAAAGAAAAATATCAGAGCAGAGACATTGCTGTTCTCTGTGCAACAGAATATGCACCTATAACAGAAAAACCCTGACTGCCTATTATTTTCGAAACTCTGATAGTCAACGAAACCAAATTCAGAAAACTGCAATATTTTTCTGATTAGCAGTGTATTTGTATACATTGACGAATACAAATGTTCTGAAATCCCTTAGTAAGTGGCTGTGAGAAAGCAGCAGTAAATAGCAGGATAACAAATTTGGTCACAACATTGCGTTCGTTCTCTACTGTGACGGTATATTGTGAAAGCTACTAGCAGACCCACAAATAGGATATGAGATAATTCGTTGGCAGGACTGTAGAATAATATTACAATATAAGCACAAATATAGTGTCCCAGACCAAAAATTGCTCGAATACTATGAAGTCAAAGAAAACCCATGTAAATTTTACGTTTGGTTCTTCTTACAAAAACGAATGGTAAAACTAGGACAATATATTTTTTTGGCAAACAAACAACCTAGACTTTTTCTAGAGTTAGTCAGTTCAGGTCAATTCGTCTAAGCTAAGACGGCCGAAATAACCCATGAACGTCTTACGATATGGCACTGAAGTCAAGTATTTTACTCGCTGGAGAGTAGACATAGCGATGTTGCAGTTATAAGTATACTGCATGATTCGATTGATATATGATAACACTATACGCATCGATATCACTTTGGCTAATACTGGCATAAGGCGTTCAACAATCACTGTATAATGGAAGTAAGTAAAAATCATGAAGAGTTTAGTAATGTTACAAGTACAAAATATGTGTTCAAACGTTTCATGATTATAAGTCCAAGCACAATATCAATGAGTTCAATATCTTTACAAATGTGTAGCGGTAAATAATCCCCAAAATAAATAGTTACATAGGTTTCGACATTGATGCTGACCATGTTTGTTTTAGCGGACACTACTAAGTTGAAGGCGCTCGGTCACGCATCACCACCAGATCTCGTCACGCCGTACCGAAACAAGCAACCCTCTCTAGTTTGCCAGCCTAGACGTTGCTAACCCATTGTCGCTCCATTCACGATCAAATATAACTTCTCTTCCATCATTCATTGCCTTCTGATTTCTTCTCATTCGTAAGAGTGGGTTCAATCGTTAGAAGTTGCTCTGGTAATAATCCAAACGTAACTTGGTCATATACCGGGTGTAACTTCATTGGTGAGCCCGACGTGATCTGGACACGTTCATAACTGTGAGTTCGTTCCTGTTTGTAGTTTTTAACAGTATTTTTGGTGTGATTCTCATTTTTTGCACGTTTTGATAGCATTTATTTTTATATTTTCATTTATTGCATATATAGCATGACTGATCAGACTCCTAAGTTCATTAAGATTAAAACTCCCGAACTTCCAGCTCATTCCTTTCTGGACAGAAAACATAGAAGCTTGGTTTTGCTACGCAGAAGCTGAGTTTCGAGACCACACTGTGACGGGTCCACGTGTTCAATTCCTTGCCGTCGTAAGGTCACTTCCGCGTGAATTGAACAGGTACGTCACCTTTTTCTTTTTCAGCCCTGACTGCCTAGGACCCTATGACCAACTCAAAAGATCGATTCTCAAACGCGGAAACTTGTCCGATAGACAACGTCTTGATGAGTTGTTCCACACCATCGAGCTAGGTAGTGGTT
Organism: Schistosoma mekongi; assembly: GCA_034768735.1. Taxonomy (NCBI): domain Eukaryota; kingdom Metazoa; phylum Platyhelminthes; class Trematoda; order Strigeidida; family Schistosomatidae; genus Schistosoma; species Schistosoma mekongi. The sequence continues at coordinate 33,846,974 of CM068306.1, forward strand.
CAGCAACGGAAATGTTGACGCGCATGCGAGAGGTAATTGGTCAACGCACCTTCGACGAAGGTCTTTTCCGTCAACTCTTCTTATCAAAACTGCCACAACAAGTGCAAGCAGTTCTGGTAACGCTTAATAACAACCCAGTAGATGAACTAGCCTCATGTGCTGATCGAATTCTGGAGATCACCAGAACTCGCGACAATCAGGTTTATTCCATTACCGAAAAACCTCAGGCCACCGTAAACGAAGTAACGATATTGTGTAATGCTCTTTCGCGTTTTCTTGACCTGAAGGAATGACACCGACCGGACGATTCTCGTCGACGAAGTACGTCACGGAGAAGGTCGTCGTCTCGACCTCGACGAAACGAAAATTCACATTGGTGTTGGTACCACAACACCTATGAAAAAAATTCCAAGAAGTGTAGAGACCCCTGTTGTTTCCCTAGACATAAACCGATTGTTGACGCATCGGGAAACTACCCCGCCGGCACGCGTTAGCGGCAACCGTAGCCGGTGGAAGCAGCCGCCTGTTATTTATCACTGATGTGATAACGAAGGTTCGCTACCTCGTCGATACTGGCGCAGAAGTTAGCGTTCTTCCTGCAGCTCCATCTAATCGCCATCACGAAGCTGCGTTCGATTTACAGGCAGCCGATGGAAAACACATAGCTACGTATGGCAAACGATACGTCTACTTAAACGTGGGTTTACGAAAACCCATACACTGGATTTTCACCATCGCCGATGTGAAAATACCCATCATAGGCATGGATTTACTTAGCCACCACAACTTGCTTGTGGACCCTAGTAAAAAGAGATTAGTGGATAGTAACACAAATCTATACGTTCGTGGAACCGTGGCTACAGGTTGTAGCGTATGTCCTCTTCGTTTTAAACATTTAATTAACCCTTATTTTCAGCCGATACCCGACAAGTATCCAGATCTGAATAAGGCGTCATCGAAATTATCATGTGTAACCAGCAATGTTACACATCACATCACGACTACAGGTCAACCTGTATTCTCCAAAGCACGCCGACTCGCGCCTGAAAAACTAAAGATTGCGAAAAACGAATTCGATCATATGATTGACTTGGGAATAATTTGACCTTCCAGTAGTCAATGGTCATCTCCATTACATATGGTCCCGAAGAAAGATAGCAATGACTGGCGTCCCACCGGTGATTACCGACGTCTTAACGCCCAAACTACGCCTGATCGGTACCCTTTACCGCACATCCACGATTTAACGGCCACCCTGAAGGGAATGACAATATTTTCAAAACTCGACTTGGTAAAGGCGTACAACTAAATACCGATGTCTGAAAATGATATCCCGATAACCGCTATCGTAACTCCATTTGGCCTTTACGAATTCCTCCGAATGCCTTTTGGGTTGAGGAACGCAGCACAAACATTCCAACGCTTCATTGATGACGTGTTCCGCGGGCTTGACTATGTCCATGCATACGTCGACGACTGCTTGATAGCAAGTCCAGACGAGGTAACACATATGAAACACTTGGACACAGTCTTTAGTAGACTGCAACAATATGGAGTAACCATAAACATACAGAAATGCCAAATCGGAACAACCTCGTTGGACTTCCTGGGCATACTATAAATGCGAGTGGTATACAACCCCAAAAACACAAGGTGGCAGCTATTCTGGAATACCCGGAACCAACCACCATCAAGCAGTTGCGAGCTTTCAATGGATTGGTAAGTTTCTACAGACGGTTTATACCGAACTGTGCATCTATCATAAAACCACTAACGGATCAGCTTCGTGGGAATAAAAAAGTGGTCACAATGGATGCAGACTCAAAGAAAGCCTTTACTGCGACTAAAGAAGCAATAGCCAATGTGACTATGCTGGCACATCACAATACCGAAGCCCCTCTCAGCATCGCGGTTGGCGCATCTGACTCAGCAATTGGCGCAGTTCTGCAACAATGGACTGACAAAGCTTGGAAAACCTCTAGCATTTTTCTCAAGACGACTAAACGATACCGAATCAAGATACAGCATTTTTCGTCGTGAACTGCTAGCCATGTACTGTGCTGTGCGACATTTTCAACATTCCATCGAAGGCCGGGAATTTACAATATTCACCGACCATAAACCACTGACGTTTTCTATGAAGTCATCTTCAGATAAGTACTCTCCGCGAGAGTCGCGTCATCTAGACTACATTTCCCAGTTCTCTACTGATATACGACATATATCTGGGGCTAACAATGTAGTTGCCGACGCCTTATCACGAATACATGCCTTGAATCGTATCCAAGGTATCGACCTTGTTGAACTAGCTCGACTTCAAAATGAAGACAATGATCTTCATCACGAGTTATCCACAACAACGCTCAAACTTCAAACAAAGACGATTGGAAAAGGTAAGAACACTTTAATTTGTGATTATTCCACAGGTACAGCCCGTCCAATCGTTCCCAAGAGTTATCGACGAATCATCTTCGACACATTGCACAACCTCTCTCATCCTGGAGTTCGTGCTACGTCTAAACTAATTGCTCAGAGATTCTGCTGGCCAAGGATGAATAAAGACATCAAAGAATGGGCACGCTCCTGTGTGGCATGCCAAAAGAGCGAAGTAATTCAGCACAATAAATGTCCTCTTGGCACTTTTCCAACTCCCGACGCTCGATTCAACCACGTCCACCTTGATTTGGTAGGACCCTTACCTGAATCAAATGGATTTTCTTATCTTTTGACATGCGTGGACCGTTTTACACGCTGGCCAGAAGCGATTCCCTTAAAAGACATCACTACTGAAACGATTGCTCGCGCTTTCGTCGAACGATGGATAGCGAACTTTGGTTGTCCATCTACAATAACGACAGACCGTGGACGTCAGTTTGAATCTGGATTGTTCCACTCTCTGACAAAACTTCTTGGAGCGACGCGCTTCCGAACAACAGCCTACCATCCACAATCTAACGGTTTGGTAGAAAGATTTCATCGACAGCTGAAAGCATCACTTTCAGCTACAAACATGCCGCAGTGGAAAGAGGCTTTGCCACTAGTCTTACTCGGTATCCGAAGCATGGTAAAAGAAGATGTCGGGTGCAGCGTGTCTGAACTAGTTTACGGAACGACTCTTCGATTACCAGGTGAGTTTGTGGAAACCGCTTCCACCTCGACAAACTTGGATATAAATTCTTACGTGAACCGGCTTACAAATGCTATGCGTTCAGTTAAGCCAGTTCAAACTCGACGACAATCGACAGACACTTTCATCCAACCCGCTTTAAAATATAGTACACACGTTTTTGTACGTCGTGACGCTCTACGCCGACCTCTTGATGCAACTTACGATGGACCATACAAGGTTTTGAAACGTGAAATAAAGTACTATACGATCGATAAGAATGGACACGAAGAGAACGTCAGCATTGACCGCCTCAAGGCAGCTTACCTAGAAGGTAAACCCTTCGATGTCCAACTCGCCACAACACCGCCGAAACTCGACATGAGCAAAGTCGCCATGCCTCAAGCAACAACCAACGAGCAAGTGGAAATTCAGAAGAGCTCCATAACGCCGAGAGCTACACGTTCTGGTAGAAATGTACGATTTCCAGAACACTTAAATGAATATTACGTCTATTAATTTCTTTTTCTAATTTTCCACTGTGTGTATTGTGAATATCTATATATACAAAATAAAAAAATTGAATAAAAATGCTTTTTTTTTTAAACTCTCCGGTATGCATTTTTCTTTTTTTTTTACACATTTTCGTATGTTTCAAAAAAAATATATCAAAAAACCTTTTTTATTCAACATATTGTGCGTTTTTGTAGCTGTATTTAGGCCGCCAAATTGTTTTAATATATATATATATAGGTAAATAATCCCCAAAATAAATAGTTACATAGGTTTCGACATTGATGCTGACCATGTTTGTTTTAGCGGACACTACTAAGTTGAAGGCGCTCGGTCACGCATCACCACCAGATCTCGTCACGCCGTACCGAAACAAGCAACCCTCTCTAGTTTGCCAGCCTAGACGTTGCTAACCCATTGTCGCTCCATTCACGATCAAATATAACTTCTCTTCCATCATTCATTGCCTTCTGATTTCTTCTCATTCGTAAGAGTGGGTTCAATCGTTAGAAGTTGCTCTGGTAATAATCCAAACGTAACTTGGTCATATGCCGGGTGTAACTTCAAATGTAATTAACACATAATATTTAATATTGCAAATGCAATCTAATCTGCTGATTATCACTGTAAATAAAACATACAACCATCACAACTACCATATAACAAAGCTAAAGACAACCAAGAAAACTAATATGTAACAACAAAAATATATCAAAAAACCTTTTTTTATTCAACATATTGTGCGTTTTTGTAGCTGTATTTAGCCGCCAAATTGTTTTTAATATATATATATATATATATATATATATATATATAAATGAAAGGCACATATTTAAAAATCTTCCTTTTTTTTAATTTCCAGGACGCCTGGAAACGACTAGAAAAAGATAGAAGAGAACGATAACATTTTGTATATTTTTTTTTATGCAACGATACTTTAGCATAGGCACTGACGGCCAGAAGCTGCACAACATCCAAGCTATCAAAGGAACGTTTACCAATGTTTAACGCATTGGGTTTTATCCTTTGGCTGGTACGTCATAGGGTCCTCACGAACCCATTACGGGGGAGTGAGCTGTAGCGGTAAATAATCCCCAAAATAAATAGTTACATAGGTTTCGACATTGATGCTGACCATGTTTGTTTTAGCGGACACTACTAAGTTGAAGGCGCTCGGTCACGCATCACCACCAGATCTCGTCACGCCGTACCGAAACAAGCAACCCTCTCTAGTTTGCCAGCCTAGACGTTGCTAACCCATTGTCGCTCCATTCACGATCAAATATAACTTCTCTTCCATCATTCATTGCCTTCTGATTTCTTCTCATTCGTAAGAGTGGGTTCAATCGTTAGAAGTTGCTCTGGTAATAATCCAAACGTAACTTGGTCATATGCCGGGTGTAACTTCAAATGTAATTAACACATAATATTTAATATTGCAAATGCAATCTAATCTGCTGATTATCACTGTAAATAAAACATACAACCATCACAACTACCATATAACAAAGCTAAAGACAACCAAGAAAACTAATATGTAACAACAAAAATATATCTAAGAAACAAATTTTAGGTAAAAGTTCAATGAATCAAACTAAAAATAGATTCTACTGAGTTTACCGACACCCCTTTTCGCTTACTAATCCTTCTCAATGCGTTTCATCGAAATTTTGACATTTACTAGATTCCATGTTTTAAAACGATCAAAAGTATATTGCTGTATCAATCAAAACTGGTTCCTTAAAGTTATCTCTATTAGTATGTTACAAATAGTATTCGGAACAAATGCCTTCCTAAAATAAATCAGTCATATAGCTCTCATTAAACTTCACTCACACAGGCTATTGTCTGAGTTTTTGTAACAAAATCAAAGAAATCTCTCATTGTTGCGGAATATGCTCTACGTTCAACCTTAGCAGAAATGCAGTAATTGTCAATGATTCTTTGAATGCCCTAACCATCCAGTTATCATTATTATTTGCAGAGTCATTATTGTGTTATATTGTCATTACCACTGCCAATAAGCTTCATATATCTTGCAATTTTTGTTGCATTCTGCGTGTTCCTTACACCAGGGATTAATTAATAAGACTTTATATTCAAGTTCTGGTATTAAGTATCTGTTAATTTACACACAGAAATTAGATAGAATTAAGAAGATTTAGCATCAGACTAATGTATGAACTCCAGATTTCGTGTACTTCAGAATGTGTTTGCAATATTGGCTCACACTTTTTAACTTGACTAAGACGAAATAAATCATTTCATGGCACACATTGTACAATCAACTTCATTTTATATATTCTGAATATTGATTAGGTTATTTAACATCTTGTTAAATTTCCACACTGAGTGAGTGCGAAAAATCTATCTGGTTGTCAGCATTTCATGCTCGCCGAAAAGTTTATTTGCCAACGTTGACTATGAAATAATTGTTTAAGGTAATGCAGTTTGTACTCGAAAATCGTCATCAAACTTCCGATCGCGTTCAAACTTAGCACAGATTAAATAGACAAAACTTCATTGCAAGCTGAAATCGGGTATAAAAATATAAGTCGTCTCTGTAAACAACGTTTAACATAGTGACACCCGCTCTACGCCGAAATGTTGTTTTCCTTAAGTATGATTCATGCGTTACTTATATGTAGCGCTAATATTCCTAAATAAAAATTCCTTGGGATTATTGAACATTTAAAAACGGTGGAAGTAGTTTGCCTATGTGTAGTAGCTTGCGAACATTCATATGCATTTCCTTACGAACACCCTAATCGTCGAGTGGATAGATGGTCACCGGATAATGAACATGGAGTGATTAGATCGACGCTGCTGGAGTTAAAAACCAATTAACCCATATTTCAAAGTGGCCTGATCAGAGTTTAGGAAGCCCACGACAGTAAACAACGTCCAGGACACAAACTTCACAGACTGTCCAGTTAGCAAGCTTTATCCGCACATAGCGTGTGTGCCGAACATGTTCTTCACAGTTGCAACTTATAGCTGCGAATCCCAACTCATTTGCACACTCCGCTGATATGAAACACGCATGTTTTGATGGTCGAAAAATATTGGCAGACTGTGGCAAAAAAAGATTTACAGATTATTGAACCATACTTAAGAAGACAATAATATGAAAAGGTCCATCGTAAGAGCACAGTTGATTTCGCCTATCCTACAGTCCATCTATCCCCAGCTTTGGCTTGCACATTGGTCATGTTAAGGATTACGACAGGTGCGAGAGGGATGCGTTCAATAAGCCAATAATAACAAAAAGGAAATGCTTGGGTTTTTAAGAAAGGTGAAAACCAGCATACAGGCGCTTCTGATTGTCCATTTTTGGAACTGAAGAAATAGCTATTCCAGAAGTTAACAAGTATAGTCCCTTCTGAAAGATGTGAAGTGCACCCGGTATATGACCAAGTTAAGTTTAAGGTATTACCAGAGCAGCTTCTAACGTTTGAACCCACTTTACGTATGAGAAGAAATCAGAAGGCAATGAAAGATGGAAAAGAAGTTATATTTGATCATGAATATAGCGGCAATAAGATGGCAACGTGTAGGCTGTCAAACTAGAGAGGGTTGCTTGTTTCGGTACGGCGTGACGAGATCTGGTGGTGATGCGTGACCGAGCGCCTTCAACTTAGTAGTGTCCGTTAAAACAAACATGGTCAGCATCAATGTCGAGGACCTACGTAGCTATTTATTTCGGGGATTATTTACCGCTACAAATGTTTTATTTGAACACCTATTCCTTGACAAACTGCTAGGGTTCCGCAAATTGCGGGAGAACACATCGATACTTGATAGCGAGCGTAGGACCAGAGACACAACAACAGGTAAGCTTAGCTTTTTCGTAGACGCCCAGCCCAGCTAACTAGAGGATGAAGTTCAACGCCAGCAATAAGCGTTTAACTCCACAAGCAGCCTAGGAGACGGACAACAACCACACATCTCATGCATACATATACAGAAAAGAGAGCGTCCTAGGAATGTCACGAAGAGCGTACTAAAAATAAACAACAAGCCAGTAAGATTTAGCGTCTTGTTAAGTGGGAAACGCAAACTAAAGGTGAAAAAGGAACTTTTTGGCATGAAAATGAGAAATTTAAATTTGCGCTAATCACAAAAATAACATGTTTGCTAAGAGAATTCTGAGGATATGGCATCCCCAATACAAACACAAGCCGGAGGTTTTCTAAGTAACTTAGATGTTAATATGACTGAAAACACTTTCATAAACAGACAACAAGTTCTGCAAATGTCCAGTTGGTTTGCTTCCAAGGTTTGAATTCCTGTGAATCAACTGTTGACGTTCTCATATTCAATGTTTAAGTAAAAGTGTATCCAGAGTATATTTTAAACAGAAGTGTTATGACATCAACAAATGGCTGTTACGGCGATTAATGATATGTCTTTGTGTTCAAAAGGTTACAATAGCAATGCCAATGAATGCCTAGGTGGTCCCTGTAAGTTTGCCTGACACCCACCCAATCCCAAGCGAGAAATAAAAAACATGCTGACAAACCAACCAGGCAAAACGTATTACGAGTATTCGTTTAAATATGCACAAGCCAAACAACACAGCCAGCCAATTAGGAAATTTACATTAATGCAAACTGAGGGTGAGTGGTAGTAAATTGAGGTGACGTGTACACAATAAGTTAACCGTAGACCATTTACGAGAAATAATATAGTAATAGTTAATGTACACAACGTGAGGAAAGGTCACGAGGGACATAATAATAATAATAATAATAATAATAATAATAATAATACAAATTAAAATGTAGACTTCAGACATAAACAAAGAAAACGAAAGTCTTCTAAAATATAGTTCTGAAAGTTATTCTTTTTGAGTAGTCCAACATAACAAGAAGCTCCCTATAAATTAGTCAGTAGAAGCAGATCGAAATTAAAACTGCTATATCTCGTACTTCATAACTTGACTAGCCGCAAAACAATCTTAGCACCTGAACGCCTTGAACCCTCCTAGTCGCAAAATCAGAAGACCGAAGACGGGAAAAGCAGGAAACCTTATTCCGGTAAATTGAAAAGTGAAGTCGTGTACAAAATATTCATATATTTATAGTGACTATTCATCAAATTGAAATCATAAACATTTTATTAATATAATGAAATATTGTCAAATATACTCTGTGAATATAACTTACATTGACTCACATTAATGTGATGAAACTTTATAAATCAATTTTACAAAAATCAATACAACCTGATAAAATCAACAATTGTATTTTTAGGGATTTCGAATCCCTAACAAAAGCCAACACGTAAGGTAAGATAGTTAAAGGAATTGCAAATATAGTCTATAATTATTCCTGGGGTAAATAAACAAGAACTCCAAAATGCACGGCCACTAAAAGCTTAGTAACAAGTATGCAAGCAATCACTCTGTAGCAGATGAATTGAAGTGCAGTGAGGCCCTAGTTACCTAAAAATAATCAACTGATTTTGTATTGTCATCTAAATCACCTTTTAATTTAAGTTCGATCAAGTAAGGTAGCTGTAAAAGGATGCATGAAAACTACGGTGCTGAACAGAGTAGATGCTTATTAGGGTGAATATTGCTGATGAAATAAAGAAGATAATTCCGATAAAACGTGCATTTAGATGCTGAAATCATATCAGTGTGAAGAAGTGATGAAAAGTTCGATTCATTATGTTGGAGTAATAGCACACATTCACTGAAACCAATAGTTAGCTTGACATATCTACTTGCAAGTTTATTTTGACTATAAATGTAACCTTAGGAATCAAATGCTCTCTTAATTTTTATTTACAACAATAAACTGACACATGTATAGTTTTATATATCACATTCTGAACACATTTAATATCAAATTGCAACAAGAGAACATGATTGGACAAGAATATAGTTTAAAACCGTTTGAAGCAGTGTATATCTTGAATTCGTTTCCTTAAGGACTTTGAATCACAGTGCTGTATGTAACGTTGAAATTATATACATTTTAATTGCTAAAATTTTCCAAATACAATTATATATCTAAGTTTATAATAAAGATATAAAGGAATATTTGTACAATTTGAATATGATACCTAATATCTTTCGCTAAACAACAATGCCATTAAAACGTAATCGTGGTCTGTTTTCCATTATACTTCGTTAACTTGTCTGTTAAACTACTGTCTTTATAACGACCTTCGCAATTTCAAGATGATGTCTTCCTAGATTTCGTCAGTTTAGTAGCATGATCTTCATGAACATATGCAGCTTAAATTTACTAATGATCATATATCTAGACAACAAGTAAACATTTCACTAAGCTACTAGCTAACGCAGGTTGTTCCGAGATGAAAAATGCGTAATCCGTATGCTGATCATAAATATGTGATGGTTTCAAAACCAAAGCAATTTATTATACTATGTAGTTAAATTTAGTAAAAATAATTGTAGACAGGATTTTACACTATATCCCTAAGCAAGAGTAAGAGCCATAAGTCATTTCAAATGCAAGGTACATTAATGTATGTGTAATGACGTTATCTGAAAATGTACTTGCCAAATGAATTCGTAAATGCATAACATAAGCCGCAGGTACAGAATAATACCTCTATAGGGATTTTATTGTCACAAAGCTACGTATGAGGAAAATGTCCCAATGACACCACCTACTGGACCAGATTATTTGGGTGAGTATTATATGATTTGTCATATTTTAAATCAATTCAATGACATAGTAAAATCCAACTTAACATGGAAAAACATCTAGAATGTCGTCAGTATAGAAGAGACAATTAGCAACTTGTAGTGAATTTATTTGGTTGAAAGTTAGCTCACTAAAAAGACCATTAATATTCGTCTTGAAAAAAGATCATAACAAAGTACAAACTATACCACCTTCACATAAGCATTTCCATCATACAAGTTTTTATTTCCTACGATAAGGGTTCAGAAGAAGTTCTGAGAAGTCCTTAACAGACTTTATTCCTCTTACTTCATTTTCTAGCTGAGGTAACTGTATGACATGCATGTCTTCATACAGTTCTAAAATTTGTTCTAAATATTTTGACTGTATTCGATGACGTGATAAGCACATTCGACAAGAAGTTGGAGGTTCATTCGAACAATCTTCGGATGATAATAAATTTGGAAACAAAAGTTGATTAACAATGACATTGTGGACGTCAATATCATGTGCAGCGAGCTCCTGTAAATTATATGAAAAGAATTGTAACAAACACCATACCACGAAATAATGACAAAATATTCAACCAAACAAATAAAAGTTTAGCAGATATTTAGATGATAGGTTTAAATAAAAAGTTCCAATACTACCATTCTATAAGTCAGTGATCGTAAATATTTTAGACCAGTGAGAATTAAGTAACTTTAACATCTGTGTAACATTATAGAAACAGCGGGTCAGGACAAATCAGAGGTGCAGAAGTTTGGCAGAATGAGGTCAAATTAACCAGATATGAGTGATATAATAAATTAACTACCATTAATCAAAATTCAATCAAATCTCGTAGAGAGAAATCTACTGCTGATAGATGCATCTGTCGATAAAATTGGGCAGAACACCACTTTAGGGTAATATCATGAAGTTAAATTTGATTCACTTTGACTGTATGTTGATAACTATTGAACAATTTTTTTACATCTTAGAAAATCAGTGAAGTGAGAATAATTTTTCTGTAAAAATTCCTATCAAAGTACGCACTATATGTACAATTATTTTTTTTGCGTTGTATGTTTAGACGCAAAAACAATACTGCTAGATGTAACTGGCAACAAAATGATACTTCTAAGCTACTCACGCCAAAATCTTTATGAATAATTATAAATTAAAACTTTCGAAGGGTAATCGTTTAATTACATAGTTAAAAGCCCGGAACAAACGTGCAGTTGTCTAACCTAGATAATCTCAAAATAGTAAATCAAGTTTGTGTTCCAATGTTACAGAATCTTTTTGAAGATCTCATTGATTAACTTCTAAAACGACAAATAGTTCGCCATACCAATTCCAACATAGTTCTGACTGACAGCTAGAAATTTAAGAGCTTGCCTAATAACAAGTGTTTGTATGTGCGTGAAAAGACGCGGCTATCCAAAACCTGTGTTTTTCACTATCAATCATTTTATCCAGTAGATAACGATGCTTCGACTAAGAGTGAATAAGAGAAATGAGTAATAATAATGACCAACAGAAATAAAACCGCTACGCAGCACACTATTTCATTAATAGATAAACGAAGATCTCGTCTACGCAACAGATGATGGAAGTCGATAAGAGTCAAGAGTGTTTTCTAATAGTGACGAGATCTCCTCATATCCCGATTCACTATCGCTGACGAGACTTTTGAGATAAATGAGGTGATTCACTCAACTACTTCACTCTCTATGATCAGTCTAGAAGTTGTCAAAGTCCATGTTTGAATTTCATACAGACTAAGATTAGTTCGAATGTCATTCATGTCACAGTGTATATATATGAATACTTGCAGATAATGTACACTGACAATATAACTGACAAATGGTTTGTCAAAAATCACAACTGTATAAACTCTTGGTAACTGAAAATAAAGTGCAACAGACATAAAACAGTATGACATTCTTCAAAAATACCACGAAAATTGGTTACTTCATGAATGTTTAGAAAATTATTCTATTCTATTAAGGAAATAAGAAGAAATATTTGAAACCACATAGAAGCCAATTCCATTATTTTTAGCAGATTCTGGAGAGTTCATTAATATAATCAAAACGTGCCCAGAGTATGCATAATATTTTGACATTTTTCTTTGACTGTAGTCAAATGATGATCATTTTAATGGGCTACGTAAGATTTTCCGGGAACCAAAAAATACTACGGTCCATATAAGATCTTCGTTTGTGTGTGTACAATACTCTTAACACGAAGTGTTAGTTTGAGTCAACTGTTTTCTGAAAGAAAAGTTTAACCAGTTCAAAGTTGGACAAGAAGTTCCCATTATTTTGTGTTTAATAACGAAGTCAGTCAATAAACGTAGTTATGTGAAAACCAACGAAACCAATGCAGCTAAATAAGTGGACTTAAAACCTACAATCAGGAGTCTAAATAATAAAGCCCAAAATAACCGCCCAGGCATTAGCTTCAATCCTACTATAATAGCATATTGAGGGGTATGTAGAAGTTAGTCTGCAAAACTTAATGGCCTGAAACCGTTCATTATTTGTAAGAGAAGGAAACTTTGAAAACAGCAGAAAGCAGAGTATAAATATGTGTAAACTCAGCCTGAAATCCTAGGGTTACTTCCGGACCCTTCCATCCAATAAAAAGCAATCTTGCTAAAGTGCTAAGGCACAGGCAAATACACAGAAGCCAACAAGCAAGTGAAGAGGAGCATTAGAATGAATAAACGGAAACATTTAGAAGACTTAGCAATGACAGCAGAAAAGAGCTGCAAGAGAAGGAAACATGCGGTACCTATACGATAAAACGAAGAAACTAGCTGGAAAATACAGTAAACCTGAACAACTAATTAAAAACAAGGACGGAAAACCAATCACTGAGAACGAAAAACAACAAAACAGGTGGGTAGACACTTCGAAGAATTCTTAAATGGACCAGCCCCACTGAACCCATCAGTCATCAAAGCAGCATCTACGGGTCTCCCTATAAACAGAGACCTACCAACAGTCAAAGAAATCAAAAAGGCCATGCGACAAAATGAGCAGCAAATCAGAAAGACCAGACAACATACCAGACGAGTGAGGCATTGAAGTCAGATACAGAAGTAACTGTAAAGATATTCCACATTGTTTTCAAAAACATTTGGGAGGAAAAACAAGTGCCAACAGACTTGAAAAAATGGCACGTCAACGAGAGACCAGAAACAGGAGGTCTTATGAATTAAGAGAACTAGGGAGGCATCACTGTACTTTCAGTACCAGGAAAAGTCTTCAACAGAGTGTTAATGAACCGAATGAGAGATCCAGTCGACGCCCAACCTCGAGATCAGCAGGCCGAATTTCATAAGGATTAATCACATACCGACCAAATCGCGACTCTACGGTCTATTGTTGAACCAATTAAATGGAACTCACCTCTTCACATAAATTTCCTTGATTATGACAAGGTATTTGACAACGAGGACAGGAAAATACTATGGAGGCTTCTTCGACAATATGGTGAATACTAGAAGATAGTCAATCTCATACAGAAATCTTATGACTGACTACATTGCAAAATCATGCGTGGAGAGCAGCTCACAGATTCATTTGAAGTGAAGATCAGTGTCAGACAAGGCTGCTTACTCTCGCCCTCCCTCTTTCTGCTGGTGGCTGACCGGATTATGAAAACTGTAACATCTCAAGACAAACACAACATTCAGTGGACAACATGGATGCAACTAGGTGACTTGGACTTTGCAGATGACCTAGCTATTCTATCCCACACACAACGACAAATGTAGGTGAAGACGGACAGTGTAGCAGCAGCCTCCACAGCCAGCAGTAGGCCTCAACATCCACAAAGGGAAAAGTAAGGTCCTTAGATACAAAACGACGAGCACCAACCGAGTTGCATTTGACGGCGAAACTCTAGATGTGGAAACTTTTATATACTTCGGCAGCGTCATCAACAAACAAGAAGGATCTGATATAGATGTGAAAGCACGAGTTGATAAGGCGAAGGCAGAATTTCTGCAACTGGAAAACATCTGGGATTTAAACCAACTGTCAACCAACATGAAAGTCAGCATTTTCGAAACTGATGTGAAGACAGTTTTATTGTATGGAGCTGAAACTTGGAGAACTACGAAAGCATCCTTCAAGAAATACAAGTATTTGTAAACAGCTGTCTGCGTAAGATACTTTGGATCCGTTAACTAGACAATATCAGCAACAACTTTCTAAAACAGAGAACAAACCAACCCAAATCCAGCTGGGGAAGAAATTAGGAAAAGACGCTAAAGGTGGATAGTATACGCGTTAAGGAAAACACCAAACTGTGTCACAAGACAAGCACTAACTTGTGTAACATTCAGGTCCAAAGAGAAAGAGGGAGATCAAAGAATACAATGCATCGGGAATTGGAGGCAGACATGAAAAGAATGAACAACACTTATATATATATATAAAGCAAGCAATAACCATTTCATAAAATTTCAATTTAAAACTACACAGAAGTAAATTACACGACCTACTTGAACTAAGCGTTCCGTTTCGTACATACTTAAGAACTCGGGTATACAAACACACACAAATGTAGTCTGAGAAGAGTCTTTGAACTGTTTGGTTATTTCTTTAACAACAGGGAAACGTGTTTCTATTGCACTTGTCAAATCACCGCCATGTGTACTGTTCATTCCAATTAGACTCATCAATTGGTTTAGAATTGGAGCAAGCTAGTCATGTATTAAAAATATAGGGACAAAAAGTGAAAACAAATGTACATAATTTTTCATTTACAAATCAAGATCAGTTAAGAGATGTGTAATGTAAAAAAGAAACAATAAATGTATTCATTTTATGATTATATGCAAAGTACGACGACATATAGCCGTATGCTACGGAAATCGGTTTCAATATGATGAAAGAGATAAATGAAATTGTAATGTTGAACAATTGTGACGTGAAATGATTTATTTTAGTGACGTTAACGAACTAGGTAGAATCAAAGATGAGGATTTATTTTGAATTCCACAGCTATAACAACAAGTCTGATTAGTCAGGTATTCGAACACCTATTAAAAACTGAATGTACAAAACAATTGTGGACTATGTGCAACTGCACAGCAATGGGATATGGCTTAATGTAATAATGAAGTTATGGGTATTCGATCAACGATATGAAAGATCAAATAGCACTAGCAAGCAGTTCACATGCACCTGTATGCCTCGAGCACGTATTGAGAAACCCAAGTTAATGATTACTTCTACAAATCACAATAAACAAAGTAAAATACAAGCTTTAAAATGACCGAAGTAGGATTTAGCAGTAGGACATGAAAATAACAACTGTTGGAGGGATGAATATAGTTTACCTGTTGTTTCTCGAAATAAGCTTCTATGGATTACAGTTTAGATAAAAAAAAAAGAGCTTAAAACAAACATTGTAGTTTATTCAAATAAGTTAAACGAGTTTAAAAATTATATTAGAAAAGGCTGTAGATAATACCAAATATAATATAGTAAGAAATGACCTATTTTTGAGACTACATTAAGATCTTTTTAGTGTAGAGACTTTCCTTCTTAAACAACTAATGAATTAAATATGACCATGGAGTTCATGGTAATAGGTAAGAGGCACTGAAGTTTGTCCAAAGAAAGCATGGATGCTGACGAATAGATCAGCCTATCAAACATGTGCTACCGCAGGGTGAAAAACACGACGATGGATGTCCCTGAGCCTACCTAAGATCCCAGCTTAATTGTTCAATAATGAGAGGCAAACTAAAGTATAAATACAGATATCCACACATATCTAAATGTTTGCATATATCCAAATGTAATTTGTCAATGAAGTTTCTTTCTTGTCTCAACAGTCTACATACTTTACATAGAGAGTGGCCCGCTACTTTAGGGAGCGTTACTGGTTCACGCACAAAATCAGGCTCGCAGAACATAACAGAAGATAAATAAGATATTGTTTAAAAACTCCCATGTTTATTAAATACAAAGACGTTTGAATGAAGAATATTCTTTTCGATAAATGCTCATCAGGTTCTACATTTATTAGTTCAGAATTATTAGTCACAAAAATAGCCAGTTCTGAGATAGATATAACATCATTTAGATATCAAGTATAATTGTATAAATTTATTCTCTCTTCGGGTTGTTTGTAAAATATGAATGTTAGTGTTGAAATAATCATCATCATATAAAACTTGTGAAACGTAAACGACAATTAAAATAAACAAGATTATTAATCAAATATATATAGGTATCTCTGTATATGGGTGACATAGGAGATAGGGTGGTAGCAAAATACGATTAGATCAAGTGTTTGTAGACAAAGGCTGAATCCTACTTAGAATGAAACCGAATAGGTAAGAGATTGTAAACAGTTATCTGTCAAGATCGGTTAGATTCAAAGTCCTTAAAACGGCAGAGGCATTAGCTATATGGGTCAAGAGGCTAGAACTGTGCATACAGAAGAAGTACGTTCAACCTCTTCTCCTGCCACGGCCGATACAAGATCTATTAACCCAATCTCCACCTTAATCATACAACATTTTAACTTGATTAATGCATATGTATATTTCCCTCTTTATGTGCATTTCTATAATTTAAGTCTACCCTATCCAAAAACTACTCGCTTTATTCACAAATATGCATATTACTCATTATTACTATTATTATTAATCAAGGTACACAGATTTGACTGAATTGAAAACATCAACCGTTAGGAGCCGACTCAGTGGTCCAATGGTAAAGCGTTCGCCACAGAGCTAGAGGGTCCTGGGTTTGGTCCCCGGTGGGGTCGTGGATGCGCACCGCTGAGGAGTCCCATACTAGGATGAAACAGCTGTCCAGTGTATCCAGGTGACCAATAGTTGTCAGATTCAGAGCAATTTATGATATCGAAAATACACAGAATGAATTTAAACATCACTCAATCTTCTTTCCTAATTTGATTGACTTTACAACATTTTAAGACCGAACAAATGCAATGACTATAATTATTTTTATTATTGTTGTTACTATTTGACGAATTTTGATTATCACTCACTCCATTTTACAACCTCTTACCTAATCGGTTTCATTTTAAGTAGGATTCAGCCTTTGTCTACAAACACTTGATCTAATCGTATTTTGCTACCACCCCACCTCCTATGTCACTCATATACAGTGATACAGATATATTTAAAAAATCTAAATAACTCGTTAACGTTCATAAAATGGTTGAATTTTGATGATGCGATGCAAAATTGTTAGTCTCATAACTTCTCTATTCAAAAACTTCTGCCTTAGTATGATATTTTCTTATTGTGTGTTGATATGTACAGGCTAACTGAATCGTACTTAAATAGTTGATGAATAAAGTTTACAAGTTTAAAATAAAATTCGCATCCACGAAATGCAAAGTACTTATACTATGATAAAGGAGGACTACATTAGATATCAGTAGAGAACCGTTGGAAACAATTGAGCAGTATATTGTATATGATTATATATGTGGTTCGTATTCATAACCCATTAATCAGCACTCGGCCGCAAATCCCTTAGGTGGCAACAGTTGCGACGATAATGGGTTAAAAAAAGGCTCAACTGCAATCAAAGACAATAATAGTACTCTATTCGGCACCAACCAATATGATGACCCCCGGTGACCGAATAAACGCAATACTGGACCAACTTATACTACACCATACTGAAAGATCATTAAAAAAATTTGGCGTCTAGCCTAGCAATATGTCTGTGTTAAGAAATGGAAAAAATCAGTTTACCGCTCCGCTTCCTAAGAGTCAACAAGGCTCTCACGTAAAACAAGTATCCCTACGTTGCTACAAACAGTCATTACAACGCCGCAACACTGCAGGATTCAACAAGAAATTAATGCAGCCTCCAGTCAGGATCATAAAATCTCCCAAATTACTGCAAATAAATTCTCCGCTGGAAACTCAAACACCAAAGAATAAAACGGCTAATTCACCATACTAAAATGTTACTAGTGTTGAAAAGCAATAGAGACGAAATCAACGTTTCATCGATGTTGTTCATGAGAACAGTAAACTAAGAAGTTGTAAAAAGATGGGGTGAGAAACAACAGATATATAATACAATGAGGTGTCATCCCTATTGGCATGATACGATCAGCAGCAGCGAGCAATAGCAGACAGCTGTTCCGGCTTATCAAGGACACTGGTATTAAGAAATCGGCGGTTAGTAAAATTATCTCTGAAAAAGATGGGTCTATGATTCACTCAGTCTAGAAGATTAGAACGATGGACGGAACACTTTCAGGAACAGTTCAACTGGCCCCCAGCTACTCTTAGCTTGCCCACTATCCCCAAACTACCTGAATGGAAAACTGACACAGGTCCCCCAACTCTCAGTGAAGTTGAAAAAGCTATTAGTAAATTGAAACTACGGAAAGCAGCAGGATCTAATATGTTGTCTACCGACATCTTTAAGGATGGTGGTTCAATCTTAGATGACAGGTTGACTGATATATTAGCCAAAATCTGGGAACTGGACACCATCCTATCAGACTGGTCTCGATCGCTGATCGTTCCAATTTCTCTTGTGATAACCACAGAGGAATCAGTTTGACTAATACAGTATCTAAAATAGTAGCCTCTGTAAACATTTAACGTTTATCCAACACTAGAGAACAGCAGACTAGAGAAAACCAGGCTGGTTTCAGACCTGGACGAGGTTGCACTTATCAAATATTCACCCTGCGCCAAATCCTTGAACATAGACATATGTACCAATGTCTGACTATAGTTTTATTTCTTGACTTGAAAGCAGCTTTCGAATCTGTAGACCGTGAAGTCTTGTGGAAATGTTTGCCATCAGAAGGCGTACCTCAAAAGTACATAAACCTTATAAAGGCTCTCTACTCGGTCACCACTGGTCGAGTCAGAGAATATGGCGAACTGTCACGAGAAATTTCATCCTCAAGTGGGGTTCGTCAGGGTTTCCCCTAATCCCCTTTTTTATTTAATTTTATCATAGATATACTCTTAGAAACCTCACTCACTTCTATGAACTCCTCAGGAATTACCGTCCTTCCAGGAGGTGACGTAAGTTGGGAAAAGCCGAACGAGCTTTTTGAAATCGTAGTGAGATTTCGTCAGACACCAACTCATTATGGCTAATCAGACTTCCAAGATAAGTGGCGGTCGATGTGCTCAACTACTTCACTCCCTATCTTTAGTTCAGGCGTTAAGGAAAACCAGTCCTGGAGCAATAGTTTGCATTTAGATAGGGAGAAACGCATTCCAAACATGCTTGCATTGGAGCTTATTGCTGTTAAAAGCTTCTGCATCGTATCATCGTCTTCGCCAAACAGGACTATATCGTCAGCATATTCTAAGTCAATAAGTGGATCTCCTGGTAGGAGATCAATTCCTGAGAAATCAGACGATGAGAGTGTAATTTCCAACAGTATGTAGACCATAAAATTAAACTGTAATGTAAAAAGTGGGCAGCCTTGGCGGACACCACTTGAAGTTACAAGTTCAGATTTCAGTTCACAATAAGCTCTGACACGACTAATGATGTTTGAGTAAAGAGCCTTAACAAAATTAATGTACTTCTAGGGTGCACCCTTCAATGAAAGACATTACCATAAAACTTCTTGGTCTACAGAGTCAAATGACGCTTTCAAGTCGAGGAAAACCACAATTGCTGGGCGCCGAAAAGTATGTCTGTGTTCTAAAACCTGACGAATGGTGAATATCTGGTCTATACAGCCATGACCAGGTCTAAAACCAACCTGAATTTCTCGTATTTTCAGATCACGAGTTGTAGTTAAACGTCTGATAATTATAGAAGCTAGTATTTGAGACACTATGTTAGTCAAACAAATTCCTCTATAGTTATCACATGACGATTTTGACCCTTTCTTATATACAGGGACGACTAACGATCGACACCAGTTAGATGGAATTACATCAAGTTTCCAAACTTTAGTCAAAATATCAATCAGCCTAATTGTCACAGTGGGACCACCATTTTTAAAGACCTCTGGAGTTGATTCATCTGGACCTACTGCTTTGCCTCGCCTTAGATTGGCTATAGCATTTTCGACTTCGATAAGAGTCGGGGGACCTAAGTCGACTTTCTATTCTGGCTGTCTCGAAATACTGGGAAGCTTTAGAGTAGCTGGGGGCCAACTAAAGTGTTCCTTGAAGTGTTCAGCCCATCGTTCTAAACGTCTAGACTGAGCGCTAATAAGCGTTCCATCTTTCGGAAATCGTCTCACTAACGCCTGATTTTTTAACCCCGGTTTCTCTCATTAACTTGGAAGTTGTCTAGTGTTACCTAACGCCGCTGCCTTTACCATTTCCTTCGCTTTCGTTACCCACCACTGCTCACGGTCATTTTGTAGACCTTTTGTCAGTTTGAACCTGATTGCTCTTCGCTCCTTATCATCTTCGGAGCCCGATGGGATAAGTTTTCGGGAGTCTATCAATTCAATAGAAGCCATCGAGATCAACTGATTTTTCTTGATTTAAGTCCTTGATAAATATCACTGTAAATGCCATAGCTGTTTTGGACATCTTGTCAAGCAGTATCTAGTTGGGTCGCATCTTTATGATTGCCTAAGTGATTCTTCAGTTGTTCCTGGAATTTTTCTTGGCTGTTTCGTTGCTGAACTGAATTCTAATGGGTTTTCCTGTGGTCGTTTTTCTTCGCCCAGTAAGATGCAAGCAACACGTGCTCGTACTAGAGCATGATCAGAATCCAAACATGTACTCTAGAAAGATCAGAAATATTCTATCGAGCCCCTCCAACAGTGACTAATGGCGATATAGTCTATTTGAATCCACCGTTTCTAGAAATGAACTGTCGTCTGAGAAAAGTTGCGGCAGACGATCGCCGTTATCCGTTCTCTGAGCTGGAACACTGAAGCGCCCATTTAAATGTCCTTCAGACTGATTCAAGCTACCTGTTTGGGCGTTAAAATCACCAGCCAAGATTACCAAATTTGAGTGTTTGGCCCCTATGAAGAAGTTCAGAAAGTCTTCTGTAAAATTCACCCTTCACTTCATTCGCGCTGCAGTCAGTGGGGGGGGGGTGGGCGGGCGTAGGCAGAAACAACGAAAAGATAACGGCGTATGCCCCTATCTTTTTGGGTTCTTACTGAGCCATTTAGTTAAACGGCACATAGACGACTGTCGACAGGAATCCATTCATTCTAGAAATGCCTATTCTACCCTCATACTTAACACAATATCTACACCGGCTAGTCCACGATAAGTTGCTGTTGAGTTATCAGATAAACGAAGGGCGTATCGCGAAGATTCCTCACTCTGGCTAGGTGAGGTCAAGTGAATGACCATGCTAGTATCCTGTATGCGTGTTTCGGAGACACAACATACATCAATGGTGTAGGATTCTAATGTCTTAGCTAGAGAGGCTTGTTGCCCTATCTGACACAGGGTTCGTACATTGAATGCACCAATGTTAAGTTTGGAGCGTGATCTTAGTATGCTCGGGACGTTATTTCGTGGGCCGGAATCGTTGGCAGTAATAACACAGGAGGAGGTTGAAGATAGGGATTCAGGCTTGGAGGTAGGGGAGGATAAATATTAGGAATAGAAGGAGTTTGATTAAAATGACGGTGATCATGTATGGTGTTAAAGGTATGAGGACGGTTATCTCTTCCCAGTTGCCCACACTGTGAAAGGGTTCTTCTTGAAGAACCTGGAAAGCAAACTGGGTTAGGGTTGGTCTGAAAGACGTGGGAGCGTGACTGCAGTGCCCAAGGAACAACTGCTTTAGGCCAGTCACACATGGCCTTTTTTGAAAGAGGTTTTCTTTGTTGTAGCTCCGTACTTGTTGAGGCCTTACTTCCGGAGACGGAAATCCGTGGAGTAAGGTGTGGTGTGCATTTTTAGGGTCGACCTTTTCTAACCCCTCCCTTCCTTTGTGGAAAGGCAGCATCACTGTTATGCTGGTTGTCTGAGGAAAACACCTTGCTGCCGTCACACCTCTGTGCAGCCAGCAGTACGACTTCGTTCTCAGACCTTATATTTGTTACTTTTAGTCTCACCATACTTCAACCGACCTGCCTGAAATGGTTGGACCTTGAGGAACGATTGTTCCAGCCAGCATAGCCCGATTGAGGCATCACGATAGGCAAGCCCGACCACCACGTGAAAGCAACAGCACCGTCGGCATGTGAAACGTGGTCATTAAGGATAGAGGATATTCGTAGGCTACTAGTATTCGACCATATGTGTCTTCGAAGCATTGATCGTGTTTGCTGGGACGACCGATTAAGCAATACCTGGATTAGGAATAGGGTACTAAGTAAGTATGGTAAATCTATTGATGAAGTAATAAATCTTCATCATCTGAAGTGGTTATTACATGTGTTACGCATGTCCAACCCCACCCCTACCTCTACGAGAAATGCTGTCTGATATAGGTGTAAGCTGGAAGAAAGCTAGGGGCGGCCGGAGCAAAACATTAAATCGCTCGATAAAATCATTGATAATTGAACTGAACCATGTTAATAAGTGCAGACTAGTTAGTTCGGGTCCGCGTGATGATCATAACAAATTTTCAGAGACTTTGGATGACACGGCTCAAACTCGTTCGCAATGGTGCAGGTGTATCCATTGTCCTTGTCTTCCTCTAAATTCTAAGTTTCTAAATTCACCATAATTTTCCTTTTACTGAATTATATTTTCTTAAATCCTATCTTCTATCTCTAATCCTTACCATTAATACTGACTCTGTTACTACCCCCACTACTCTGGGATTCGGTCTAACAATTTAATCTCTATCTACTAATTGAAGCATGGCAACTTGAACATGCCAAGTTCTACGTTGTTACTGACTGACTGGTTGCAAAAGCATCATCCATCCTCCGTTTTGGTGATGCCTTAAAATCGGCCACAGAGGATATCAGGACCCAAAATACAAGCTCCCGTAGATTGGACACTACAAAACCTTTTAGTAGATGAGAGTTGAGAATAAAGGAAATATGAGAGGAAAAACGAAGAGGTAGTTACAATATCTTAAGAGGAGCACTGAAATAAGAAAATACGATTGTTGTACACAATACATGCATAGTCGAAACAAACAATTCATTAGCTGTCAGTTAATATGGTTTTACCAACCAATTTTATGAACCTGTTTGTATAAACTTTACGTCCAGCCTATAGACTGTATTGACAGTTTTGTTACAAGGGGTAGTTTAACGGCTTCCATTAAGAATCAGCTTCCATAGAAAGATATGATAACTTCAGTAATCAAATTTGCTTAACCCCCACAAAATGTCTTGAATCCATCTACAAACCAATAGCAATAGTTACTGCATATGTCTTATCCAAAAGTTAGGAAACTTTGAACTAGTAAAGCAAAATAATTTTACATATAATTGTCCAAATTAGATTAAGCTGTCACATAATTATAACTCACCTGATTTTTCATCGAAACTATATTTCTGAGGCTTTCTTCCATAGCTTCTGGAAACGTTAATAATCGTAAAGCATGGCCAGTAGGCGCTGTGTCAAAAATTACGACTGAATAATCCATACTACGAACTAATCTGAACATCTCGGCGTAAGACATATACTCATCCACTCCCGGAAAGGAAGTCACTAGATGACCCATGGTTTTACGAATGTCGTCTGAAACTGCTGCCTCTTCTGAACCAAAAAGATCTTCCAACTCTTTTAAATTCAAATTTGCATCAATCTCCATAGCAAAAAGATTGTCAAAACCCTAAAACCAGAAACAGGTTTATCTTGAACAGTTAGAATCAACGAAGGTAGGACATGCATATTGAAGAAATATTTCAGAATGGTTACTGTTATATCTAGCCTATTATCGGCCCAATCAGTAAGTGTGAAAAAATATAGTGGGACCTCGATAATTACTAACCAGTGCCCGAACGCGTCTGCCCCGTGACTACCAATCCCCAAACCGGAAATAAAGAACACAAGATAACTAAGCCAACCACCAGACAGTCAGTCTGATTATATTCCACTCGTTCATTTACATATACACAAAACCTGATCACACACGAGAACAACTACGACTAAGGACCTAGGATACAGGTACATGATTAGTTGATTACAGTTACTGAATAACAAATGATATGGCAACAGTCCATAAGTCTAATGAAAGGTTAGGGTGTTGAGAACATGACAATAATAGAAATAAAATAATTGGTTTACATATACTCAAAATAAATGAAACAGTCTTCTGAAAAACAGTTCAAAAAGTTAGTTACGCCTCTTGAATCTCCCGATATAACAGGTACCAACCCGTAAATTCTAAGAAACACACCCAATTGTTTAGATAAAAACAGAAAACGTTATCACAGACAAAAGACACCTTGTAGAATGTCACATCCTATCACTAGATAATCAGTTTAGATCCCTGTCTTAATGATAATTCTGTTTTCCATAAGACAGGTAGAGTAAAATTTCTTGGAATTAATGGGTAGATAACCTCTCTAAAATATCCTAAACTACTAAAAAAGTTATTTACTAGCTAACTTAAGTATCTATTATGCCAAAATATTTCATTTAGTTAAGTTTGCTATTAGGTAAGCTAATTACCAAATACAATCTCACGTATTTAGCGTAAAGTCACATTCACTGCATAAAAACCATTAAAACGAACCAATCGCCAAAATAAAGTAGGCAGAATAGGACTCATACCTGTTGAAAAATTGCTTTAATTGCAAAGCCATCATTCACTCTAACAACGGGACTGATATCAGCTGAAAAAATCCAGAAAGCATGGAGTAGATGTTTCGTTCTAGTTTGAGACTACTCAACGATGCGAGTCCATGATCCCAATAGTGTGTAATAGTTTATTAGATGACAGTAGCTAGAGATAAAATCTTCCACCTATCTGCTCATAAGTGAATAACTTCGAGATAGATGCCTACAAGTTTTACTGATAACATACGACCTTTAAGTTAACCATGAGACTAAAGAAGTTATAAATCATAGGCACTGAATGATGACCATATTATTTCGAAAATCACTTGATGTCATAAAATGTAGACCGTAGGATACCAACACAGTAGTAGCTTAGTGTGCTCGCTGTGGGATCTGAATGTTAAGGGTTTAATCTGGTGGTGTACACACACCACTAAAGATTTACAATTTAAAACGAAGCGTTTTATATAATAAACGATCATTTATTCGACGTCAGCTCTTGAAAACTCGTCTAAAGATATTAGATTAAAAATATTTGGACTAATAATCTATTAGGTGAGTAATGGTTACAGTTAATAATTACATATGACCAAACCAAAAACCAGAACTGCAAATTGTACAACTTTAGAGAACATATGCACATAACATATTTTACTTTTGTTTCAATATAAATACGTCACTAAGCAGGTGGTGTACATGACTTCTTTATAGTTGTCAGTACATACCATAGTTTATGATATAGTACCATGAAGTGAAAAAACACTCGTACTAAATTATTAACTAATAGCTCGCTGCATAGGGTTTTGTAGGTTGTTCAACTCAATGGCATGAAACTATCAGTCTTAACAAAAAGCAGAGTTCAGTGTTCTTTATAAACAGTAAGATGTAGCTTCAAATTAAGCGATTTCCATGAAAGTTGTGTTATTATTCGAAATGAATCATTTGGTGGTTTTAAATTTCGCCTCAAATGCATAATTCCCTTGTTTATCTATTTACAAAACTATCATTTTATTTTTGTGTAGTGCACATCTCGTGTCCGGTGATAAAAGGCACATTTTGTGTTAGAAATAAAATGATAATAAATGACCATTTTGCTGATTAAGAACTGTAAATAACGTAGAGACTGGTTTCCCTAATTACCACCTAATCCCGACTTCGAGCACAATATCCGGTTCTGCAGAAAATCATTATCAACTCCATTGCGTTGGGACGCTGAAAATTATATGCGAGTTTTGAGCAGAGGAATATTTCCATAGGAATGTACATGTTATTCAAATAGACTTCGGAACGTAAAAAATAAATTCGAAACTACCTTCCGACTGTTCTCTAACAATAAAAAACACTACTTCTCAAAAATAGTTTTGTCTGAATTCTCCCATCATCAAATGTAATGTTCGTCTAGATAAGCAGTTAGAACAAAACCTAAATGAAAAGGAAACGATCTGGCAAGCACTTAAAAGCTAGAATCAGCGAGTCCTTAGTTTTCTAGTCTGTTCAGTTTACTGAAGTATCTATGGAATTATCATGCACTTAGTCCACGCACCTGATAGCTTAAATAAAACCAGGTGAATAAAAGGACATGAAAATTTAGTTTTATAAGTCAATAGAGAAAACAATTGGTGAATTTGCTTGAAAGATTGGATTATAGATAATATCAAGAAATCTGCCTCTGAAGAATATTCCTGAGCATAAACACTAATAAACAGAACCTCGAATTTGCACAATTTATTTTCTACGCCTAGTAAGTGTACTGGAGTAATTATAAAATAAATTATCTTCATTTGGACACTTCGACACTTAAAATACTGGAATATCCATAACTCCAGAAAAATGGTAAACAAACTGAATACAGGTGTGTAGTTTCAAAAAGAGGCTAGTTTGTTTCATACTTACCTTTACTTTGGTAGGAGTCTTTGAGAATTTCTGGTCAAATACATCTGATAGGTTATGAGCAGGATCAGTGCTTAAAATAAGGACGCGTTCGCGCACTTTAGCCATTTGAATAGCAATACTACAACTGCATGTCGTTTTCCCAACGCCACCCTTACCACCGACAAAGATCCAACGTAAGGTATCTGAGTCCAAAATATTTTGTATAGTAGGTTCAGGGGTGACCATTTCCGCACTTAGAGCAAGAGTCAAAAACATTAATCAAATTAAATACAAAATAATTCAGTAAACCTGTTTTCGAATATTCTGGAAAGCTGAAACGTATGTGTATGTATGTACAATCAACATAGAACCTGGCACATGTGTGCATCGGTTCAAGTTGAAAGCTGTAACAACGTAATTATTTTTTAAAAACATCAAATCGTTCATTACAGTTATAATGATTTTCACAATTTTTAAGACAGAATAGCATAATCATGTATTAGACCAAAAAAAATACACAGAATTAAATACACAAAAGTACACGGAATACAACCAAAACTTTGTACAACTGCTTTCATCCGTTTTGCCGTATAAACACTTTGAAACTTATTTAAATGGAGCTGTTAGTATTATGAATTTATACATAAATATATAAGAAATCCATAGAAAAAGTAAAGTTAGTGATTCAGTGAGTATCAATATCAGTAGCAATCTACAATCATACACATAAACAGAAGGATTCACAGGTCGAAGAGAGAGACACGGTTATCAAATGAATTTTGTAACCACAGTTGAAATCCCGACCGGCGTTTGAGGACTACAACAACTAACAACCATATGATTTAAGAAACTGGTTATCTTACATAGGGCAGTAGGAAGATGTTTTACACGTCTTGTTGATAAGCAGGTAAAATAAATATGAACAATGTGATGGCACAATAACTCTTTAAGATGATTATGTGAGAGATAAAACTGTCGACCCAAGCCAGTGAGAATAAAATAACAAAGGTATAGAGGAGAAAGACTTATAGATATAACTTGTGGGAGGGGGGAAAGCAATACAAATTACCAATGGGTATCGTACAAATAAGGCCGAGATTTTTGTGACTGAGACCGTAACAAATCTTGGTACACATTTTTAACCACTTTATTGCACTACAAAGGCTATTTCCGACCCCTTCTGACAACCGGAGAAACAATTAATGTACTCGACCGACCTCAAACAGCTGTCCCCTGGACACTGCGGTCACACTCTAAGGTCATCACGACCTCCTCTAATCCTCTTTCTCTTTCAGGTTCCTCAAGAATGACCCTTCCACGGTGTGGGCAACCGGGAAGTGATAACCGCCCTCATACCTCTAACAGCACAAGCGATCATTTTGCTCGAGGTCAAATCCCACCCTCAACCCTCAATAACTCCCTTATTCCCACGATTAACCCGATGAGCCTAACCTTATCACCTGACGCCTCTAATGCTAATGGTTTGAGTTCACAAAACGTTATTCCTGGTCTCCTGAAACCTCGCACTAAACTACATATCGGAGCTTTTAACGTTCGAACCTTAGGCCAAATAGGACAACAGGCCTCCCTAGCCATGACCCTTAATTCTCGTTCCATCGATGTCTGCTGTGTCTCTGAAACGCGTATACAGGATCCAAGTACAATCATTCACCTGACCTCACCTTGTGAAAACAAAGAACCGGTCCGGTTCACCCTTCGTGTTTCCGGAGACCCCACCGCTACCACTCGAGGCCTTGCTGGTGTAGGTATAGCACTAAGTTCAAAAGCTGAACAGGCTCTCCTTGACTGGATTCCCATAGACAGTCGGTTATGCGCTGTCCGTCTAAACGCGACGGTAAGAACTCGGAAAGATAGGGACACACGCCGTTGCCTCTTTGTTGTCTCTGCCTACGCTCCCACTGATTGCAGCTCAGATGAAGTAAAAGATGAATTTTACAGAAAGCTTTCAGACCTCCTTCGTAAAGCTAAGCGTACTGATGTAGTGATTATGGCTGGTGACTTTAATGCCCAAGTAGGTAGATTAGACGAAACCGAAAGGCACCTAGGTGGATCCTATGGTGTCGAGGCCCAACGAACAGATAATGGCGACCGTTTATTACAACTGTGATCAGATAATCGTCTATTTCTCGCAAGCACTAACTTTAAACATAAAGAAAGACATAAGTTGACATGGCGGCCTCCACAGTCAACTCAACGTTGGTCTCAAATAGACCACATTGCTATCAGCCACCGTTGGAGAGGCTCGATAGAAGACTGCCGCTCATTTTGGAGCACATGTTTAGACTCAGACCACGCTTTAGTACGAGCGCGTATTAGTCTGCGTCTCACTGGACGTAAAAGACCCACGGCAAAGATCCCCATAAGAGTCCAACTTAATGATGAAAAAGTCAAGAATATATTTCAGGAACAACTTAAAAACCAATTAGTCAACTGTATAAACGATACCCACCCCGAGTCAGCTTGGAATGATATCCAAAAAGCTGTGGAAACAGCAGTGATATCTACTAGTAAACTAAACCAAAAAGTTAGGAAAACTCAGTGGATTTCAGCTGCATCTACTGAACTGATAGATGCTCAGCAACACATCCCGTCTAGTCCTAAATACGATGAGGAGCGAAGGCAACTTAAACGCAAACTGGTTAAAAGCTTACGAAATGATCGTGAGCAGTGGTGGGTAGCGAAAGCTAAAGAGATGGAAAAGGCAGTGGCAATAGGTAACAGTAGGCAACTGTTCAGACTTATCAAGGAAACGGGCTTCAAAAATCCAACTGTAAGTGAAACTATCGCAGAAAAAGATGGGAGCACTATTCACTGTCAATCCAGAAGGTTGGACCGATGGGCAGAACACTTTAGGGAACAGTTTAATTGGCCCTCGGCGTCATCCCAGTTGCCCACCATTCCCAAACAATCTGAATGGCAAGTTAATACTGGTCCCCCAAGTCTTAGTGAGGTTGAGAAGGCTATAGGGAACCTAAAGCGAGGTAGAGCAGCAGGACCCGATGGGTTGACCCCTGAGATATTTAGGGATGGTGGTCCAGTTTTAGCAGCGAGATTAACCGGGATCCTGGCTAGAATCTGGGAATTGGGCGTAATCCCACCCGACTGGTCTCAAACACTAATTGTTCAAATCTATAAGAAAGGACAGAAGTCCTCCTGTGACAATTACCGAGGAATCAGCTTAACTAATAGTGTCCAAAATATTAGCTTCAATCATACTTCGACGCCTAACTAAAGCTCGTGAAGAGCAGACTAGAGAGAACCAAGGTGGTTTCAGACCTGGACGTGGCTGCATAGACCACCTATTCACACTTCGGCAGGTTCTAGAACATAGACACACTTTTAGACGCCCAACAATAGTTGTATTCCTTGACCTTAAGGCGGCATTTGACTCTATTGATCGTAAGGTTATGTGGCAATGTCTGTCAATGAAAGGCGTACCAGAGAAGTACATTAACCTTATGCAAGCTCTATACTCGAACACCACATGTCGAGTGAGAGCTTATGGCAGATTGTCATCAGAACTGATTACCTCAAGTGGTGTTCGTCAAGGTTGTCCGCTTTCCCCATTTTTATTTAATTTTATCATTGATATACTTTTAGAGTTGACATTTTCATCGTCTGACTTCGGCGGGGTTGACCTCCTTCCAGGAGATAAACTAGCTGACTTAGAATATGCAGATGATATAGATCTCTTAGGCGAAGATGCTGATAAAATGCAGAATCTTTTGACTAACTTGAACAAGAATGTAAGGATGTTTGGGATGCGATTCTCTCCATCCAAATGCAAAATGTTACATCAGGATTGGCTTGATTCGGCACCGAAGTTAGTGATAGGGAGTGAGGCAGTTGAATGTGTTGACCGCTTCACTTATCTTGGCAGCCTCATCAGCCCTGACGGTCTGGTGTCTGCTGAAATCTCTGCGCGTATACATAAGGCCCGATTAGCATTTGGGAATTTGCGTCATCTGTGGCGTAGGCGAGACATCCGACTACTGACCAAAGGACGCGTTTACTGCGCAGTAGTTCGGTCCGTCTTACTTTATGGATGCGAAACATGGCCATTAAGGATAGAGGATATTCGTAGGCTCCTGGTATTCGATCATAGATGTCTTCGAAGCATTGATCGTGTTTTCTGGGACTACCGAGTAAGCAATACGTGGGTTAGGAATAGAGTACTAGGTAGATACGGTAAGCCTATTGATGAAGTAGTAAATATTCATCAGCTAAGGTGGTTAGGACATGTGTTACGTATGCCTGACCACCGCCTACCTCGACGAGCAATGCTGTCTGGTGTAGGAGTAGGCTGGAAGAAAGCTAGGGGCGGCCAAACCAAAACATGGCACCAGTCCATGAAGTCATTGACAATTGGGCTGAGCCATGTTAATAGGTGCAGACTACCTGGTTGGGGTCCGCGTGACGCTCGTAATAAATGGTTAGAGACTTTGGGTGATATGGCTAAAAATCGTTGGCAATGGCGCAGGTGCATCCATTCCTTATCTTCCTCCAAATCCTAAGTTTCTGAACTTATCATAATTTTCTCTTTACTGGATCATATTTTCTTAAATCTTCTCGGTCTCTATTCCCTTCCATGAATACTAACTCTGTTACTACCTTCCCCACTCTGGGATTCGATTCGACAATTTAATCTCTATCTGCTAATTGAGGCATGGCAACTTGAACTGACGTACGCATGTACCAAGTTCTACGTTGCAACTGTCTGCCATTTCCGACCTGTTTTACAGTAGAAAATGTATCCTATTAACCACGTAAAGTTTTAGGTACCTGGATTTAGCCATACTAGATTCGACAGCTAATGATAATATATGGTGACTCAAATCAAAGTACATGAAATAGTATTCAACCATAAGATTTACGGGTTTAAAGCTATGCTTTAACTACAAATCAACTGCTATACTTCTATACACAGAGCATGAGCTACCATTACCTTATCCAAAAAGGATTCAGACTAATTAATATTATACATAAAATGCCTAAATTTGTGTTCATTATATGCTGCGTTGAGGCTCAATAACAGAGAAGCTGTAAAAAAAATGTGCATTCTTGGAATGATTTTGGGTTAGTTGGCCAGATATCCAAAACGTGTACGCCTTCTAGCTTCTTCTGGTAGTACTTTTCTTGACGATGGGGTGTAGCTTCAAACATTAATAGTCGTGTCAGAGCTTATTGTGAACTGAAATCTGAACTTGTAACTTCAAGTGGTGTCCGCCAAGGCTGCCCACTTTTTACATTGCAGTTTAATTTTATGGTCTACATACTGTTGGAAATTACACTCTCACCGTCTGATTTCTCAGGAATTGATCTCCTACCAGGAGATCCACTTATTGACTTAGAATATGCTAACGATATAGTTCTGTTTGGCGAAGACGATGATACGATGCAGAAGCTTTTAACAGCAATAAGCTCCAATGCAAGCATGTTTGGAATGCGTTTCTCCCCATCTAAATGCAAACTATTGCTTTAGAACTGGTCTTCGTCAACACCTAAGCTAAAGATAGGAGGTGAAGTAGTTGAGCACGTCGACCACTTCAGTTATCATGGGAGTTTGCTTAGCTCTGATGGGTTGGTCTCTGGTGAATTATTGGTACGAATTCAAAGATCTCGTTTGGCTTTCGTCAACTTACGTTATCTATGGTGTAGACGAGATACTCGTCTCTCAACCAAAGGAAGAGCATACTGCTCAATAGTTCACTCTGTCTCACTGTATGGGTGTGAGACATGGCCATTAACTGCAGATGACACTCGAAGGTTATTAGTTTTTGACAATCGATGTCATCGAAACATCGCTCGCCTTAGCTGGGGTCACCGAGTAAGTAATAACGAGGTTAGACGACAGGTGTTAGGCAAACGTGGTAAATCAGTCGATGAGGTTGTGAATCTTTGTCGACTGAGGTGGTTGGGGCATATGTTACGTACGCCTAACCACCATTTACCTCGACTCGTGATGATGACTGATATAGGAGTAGGATGGAAGAGAGTTAGGATCGGCCTAATCAAAACAGGGCATCAGTCCATAAAGTCACTGACCGATGGTTTGAGTCGTGTCGGTAGCTGCAGACTGCCTGGATAGGGTCCTCGCGAATACTGTAACCAGTGGCTAGAAATACTGAGTGATATGGCTCAGAATCTGTCGCTATAGCTTAGATGCATCTATTCGTTGTTTTCCCTTAAATCGTGAGCTTAAAATTATTGCATGGCTTTCTTTCCACGCCCCACTTCTTTCTTCCTGAACCATACTTTATATATTCACCCTTTTATTTTCGTTACTATTATTATTGAAGTAACTTCTACTTTTATCAATATGATTTTAATCTTGCTGTGCTTTTGAGGTATGGCAACTTGAATGGATGCACACATGTGCCAAGTTCGATGTTGGACATACATACATACAGCGTATTTGACGGTTAGATAACAAGGATCTAATTGCCGAATGACCCGCTTTGGCTTACTGGGAGGCCGAGTAAGGAAATAAGCTTTATGAGCTTGAGACGAACCTGTTAGCTAGTATATCAGCTTATTCGTATCTACCTTCCAAAGACGATTTGTACAGACGACCCTGATCTGTCAGTAACAACGTAGAACTTGGCATGTTCAAGTTGCCATGCTTCAATTAGTAGATAGAGATTAAATTGTTAGACCGAATCCCAGAGTAGTGGGGGTAGTAACAGAGTCAGTATTAATGGTAAGGATTAGAGATAGAAGATAGGATTTAAGAAAATATAATTCAGTAAAAGGAAAATTAAGGTGAATTTAGAAACTTAGAATTTAGAGGAAGACAAGGACAATGGATACACCTGCACCATTGCGAACGAGTTTGAGCCGTGTCATCCAAAGTCTCTGAAAATTTGTTATGATCATCACGCGGACCCGAACTAACTAGTCTGCACTTATTAACATGGTTCAGTTCAATTATCAATGATTTCATGGAGCGATTCCATAACTTGGTTCGGTCACATCCCAGTTTCTTTCTATCATTTGAGCGTAATCCTAAATTGTTCGAAAATGCTAGGCACTTGTTGAAAAGCAAACTGACCGCTAGCATACAGGACAATAACTAACGAGAGGTTCTATGGCGCATCCACATCAGGTTGAGGATAAAATCTAAATGTATCTACTTCAGATTGATCATTAAAGCTGAGAAACATACGCGGTTGTTACTCACAGGATGCAGTGATCATGTTTTTGGAATTAATATGAAGCGTAGGATGAAAAGTTGGCGTTTTAGGATAGCCAAAAGTGGGAGTCGTCAGCTTGAAAATTTTTACAAGTACAAAGGAGCACCAAATTTCACGGTATACGAATGCTTCGCAAAATTATGTAGCAAGTAACCAAGATATACGCAAAGCATGTAATTGAAATGCTATGTTAGGAAGTCTAGCCTAGCATTATTTAGCCTTAGGACATTGTAAGTATAGCTATGATATATAAATAACTTTCTGTTTCTCCAATCAGGTAAGGATGTAAGAGAAGATTCAGGCTAATAAATACATTTTCTTATTAATTGAATGTATATATTTGTGGCGACAGTCGATTGTAAAGTGTAAACTCCAGACGAATCAGTAAAAGACGTTAGTAATCGTGATAATTATATTTTAAGCCAGTGAGTGTACCTAACTTTACAAGACTAAGAAAAATGCTAAATTACTTAGTAGTTACATTACGAAGGAAACTTATTTATACTAATTTTCAAACATACGATCACACGGCTAATATTATCTCAAATCCACACTTCTGAAATAGTTTTGAAATGAACACAACTAAGGTCAGGGACACGAAAAATGAAGCGCTGTGAATAAAATGTAACGTTGTATCCAACAGTGTTTGTTAAGCTACTGCCACAACGCCACTTGACCTGCATAAACTTTTCAGTTTGGTACTTTTGTATTAGTTTTCTATACAAATTTATGTTCACATAGCACAGCCTTTGACTGACTTACAAAACAGAGGTAGGAAGTCGTCAACCGTAGCTGAATTTACATTAAAAGGTAGTAGTTAAAGAGTAGTTGAAGAACCCTAAGAGTTCCACAGCATTAATTACCGTCGATATAATGGAGAACCACTTCTATTAATGACTGGTTCATCCAACATATATATTGGGGCTGTAGCAGTAAATAACCCCCTAAATAAATCGTTGCGTAGGCTCTCGACGATGATGCTGACCATGTTTTTTTTCGGCGGACACGACTAGTCACGCATCACCACCAGATCTCGACATGAGACATGGGAAGCAACTTCCTCTCTAGTTAGCCAGTCTAGTCGTTGCTATCACAGTGACGCTTTACTCACGATTAAACATAACTTCACCACGGTTTCCCATTGCCTTCTGATTTATTCTCATTCGTACGTGTGAGTTTAATCGTTAGAAGTTGCTATGGTTATACGACAAACGTTATCTGGTAATATATCGTGTGCATTTCATGCGAGTGCCCCAGCAGAGTATTTACCACCAGTTGGAGCCATCACCATTGTTCTCCGACGAGTCAAGTAAAAGCAAATTGCAATACCTTCTGCCGTGAACAATTTTCCGTGCATTTCGCCTCCAAATACCTCAGACATTTAGCTCATCAGATAAATATAAATGACGTCACAGATACTTTCTCCAGAGTAGCAACGATCGTATTTTGGTTTCAAAAGATTATCACATTTGCAAAAGACGACGACGAATTAATTATATATACATATATATGTCCTTACAAGCAACTTCCTTGGTTTTCGAAAAAGTACTTATTGGTAAACAGAAAATAATAATTAACTTAAACGGGCAGGCTAGGCCTTTCATACTTCATCTTTTAGGACGCAACATTTTCAAGAGCATTCATAAAATATTCCACCTAGCAGTAAAATCCACAACAAATTTGATCAGGGAGCATTTCATATGGCCAGAACTGAATCCTGATGTACGCAGCTGGACACAGCCATATAGTCCTTATCAATCAGTCAAAATTCAACGACACACCAGTTCGATATTAAGTTTATCCACCATCCTGACACTCGACTGGAGAACATTCACGTCCAGATGGTCGGCTTGGTAACCACCTCTGACGGATTCACCAACACTCACATGTATTACTGACTTAACCGGTCGGACAGTTGTTGTGATGGTCAAAGAAGTCTTCGCGGAAACGAATACCAGAACACTGGTATAAAGTTAGATTTATTATTTTAGCATCCAAGAAATCATAGCTTCGGATGGTGATGTTCCACTTGAAGGTATGTGGAAACTTAGGTTGACTAATTAAAAGTTCACTTCAAACCTTAAGCATACGACAAGACAATTAAGCTGCAGCATTCATTTGCTTCCTCATTCTGCATAGGGGCTATATTTCCTATTAGCTTATATTGAATGTTGAGAGGTATTTGTGTGTTTGAATAACTAGAACCGCGCTCCACTGTTTCCTGCCCACGCTACTAAATAAAGACCTATTCCCAAAATAGTCTGGTTTCTTCTGTCACTAGATCGGGATATACGTAGGCGCTAAACTGGTGAGCCCGACATGATCGAATACAATATGTCATTTCTGTTGTTCATATCAATTTTTCTTTTTATATTCAGTCGTAAAAATAAGCCTTCTGATTTGCAACAATTAAGATTACGTATATATATTTTTTAGATACATAGTGTTTTATTTTTGTCACTCATTATTTTTCCGTTATCATCACGTCATTATATTGTTCATATAATATGGCAGACTCAGTCCAGACTGAAAGCCTAGAGGATAGGTCATCAGCAGACATAGAAACCGTTATGACTACGAATATCCTAATCCCAGAATTCGATCTTAGTGACCCCGAGTTGTGGTTTGCTCAACTAGAGCATTATTTCACGAGACACAATATTAAATCTGAAGGAGTTCGCTATCAAGACTTATGTTCAGTCCTACTCCCTTCAGCAGCCAAAGAAGTTCGCGACTTGATTTTAAGTCCGCCAACACCACAACCGTACACCATCCTAGGACGAGAAATAATGAATCGTCTATCATTATCAGATGGGCAAAGAATCCAAAGACTCTTCCAAGAGGAAACATTAGGTGATAGGTCACCGTCACAATTTTTGCGTCATCTCCAAGCCTTAGTAGGCGACAACACAGTTGGTGAGGCAGTCCTGAAACAAGGATGGATACAAGCTCTTCCATGTTACGTCCAACACTGTTTGGATGCACAAGATCCCGACACCTCCTTATCTCACTTAGCACGTATTGCAGATAGGATAATGGAAAGAGGTCCCCCAACCGCATCAAGTATGATACACCATACTCAGAAAGAAGCATCAGCAAATGATCCAGTTATATCACAACTCATTGCAAGTGTCAAAAGTCTTACAGAGGCTGTCAGCAAAATGCAAATGGGTCATAGAGACAAGAGTAGGCCATCACAACCTTCGGGATTAAGTCACGTAACAGGTTGCAAGAGTCCAAACAATCTGGACAATTTTGTTGGTATCACTGGAAATTTGGTGTTCAATCAACCAAATGCAGTCAACCATGCGTCTGGCCCAAACAGACCCTGAAGAATATGGAGAAACAAATAACCCCTCCCCCAGGTCGCAACGACTGACGCGGGGTGCCTAAACAGTCGCTTGTATTACGTTAGAGATAAGAATTCAGGCTTGAACTTTTTGGTGGATACTAGTGCTGCACTTAATGTCATTCCTAAGAACGAAACCGAGTGGGGTCGAGAAACTTCCTCAGTCACACTTGAAGCTGCTAATAAGACTAAAATCGCGACGTTTGGGCAGAAAACAATGACACTAGATTTGGGGTTTAGAAGACAATTCCCCTGGGTTTTCCCTGTAGCCGATTTGGATCTGGCAATACTAGGAATGGATTTCTTAGAGAGATATAAATTTCTTGTTGACACTAATAAACGACGTTTGATATTAAAAGATACTTCGAAATATACAAAAGGTACAGAAAGTCGTATCACTTCTCCAAATTTAATATAAACTCCGCCAGTAACAACGGCAAAGTTCTAGGATATACTCGCGGAATTTCCAGAGTTAACAAAACCAAACCCTCAACCCTCCAGAAGTAAGTTAAAAGTATGTCATACAATGAAAACGGAAGGGGCACCTGCTTTCGCTAAACCCAGGAGACTAGCACCCGATAAGCTTAAAATAGCTAGAGCTGAATTCGATTACATGCTACAGCTGGGCATACTACGTCCATCTGATAGTCAATGGGCATCTCCTCTGCATATGGTTCCAAAGAAAAATAAAGGCGATTGGAGACCGTGCGGGGATAACAGGGCCCTCAACCGTCAAACGGTACCAGACAGGTACCCGATACCACATATCCAAGATTTCACAAATGGCTTACAGGGTATGAAGATATTTACTATAATCGACTTAGTCAGGGCATACCACAATATCCCAGTAGCTGAGGAAGATATTCCGAAAACAGCTATCACAACACCTTTTGGATTATTCGAGTTTGTACGCATGCCATTCGGCCTACAGAGCACGGCACAAACATTCCAAAGGTTTATGGATAATTTACTTCGAGATATGCCATTTTCTCAAGGGTATATAGATGACCTATTAATTGCCAGCCCGGACTTAGAATCACATGAACAACATGTAAGGGCAGTACTTAGACGACTAAACGAAAATGGCATGAACATACACCAAAGTAAATGCGTTTTTGGTGTAGAAACGTTGGAATTCCTCGGACATACCATAAGCCCTGAGGGAATTACACCAATTAAACAAGAAGTGGATACTATTAAACAATATCCCATCCCAAGCTCTACAACACAACCTAGAAGTTTTCTCGGTTTAATAAACTTTTATCGCAGATTTATACCCGGTTGTGCACAACTAATGCAACCATTAACGGATGCGCTTAAAGGAAAACCGAAAGAGTTCAAGTTGACCTCTGATGCCGTCGACGCTACAAACCAATTAAAGCATAAACTTGCTCAAGCATCTGCATTAACGTATCCGAATACTCACTACCCACTTACCATAATGGTAGATGCTTCAGACAAAGCCGTAGGCGGTACTCTTAATCAACTAGTTAAAAACACCTGGAAACCAATCGCATTCTTCTCAAAAAAGCTCGCTCCAGCAGAGACGAGATATTCTACCTTCGGTAGAGAACTCCTCGCAATCTACCTAACCATCAAGCACTTCCGGAACATGCTAGAAGGCAGGGAATTCATAGTTTATACGGATCATAAACCGCTAACCAAAGCATTAAGAGCGAAAACTTATAAATTCTCGCTTCGAGAAGTCCGATACCTTGACTACATATCACAGTTCACTAGTGATATCCAGGACGTAAAAGGTGAAGACAATCAGGCGACAGAGCTAGTTTTCGGGACCACTCTGAGACTGCCAAGTGAGTTCATTAGCCCTCACACAGACAGTAAGACGCTCGACTTAGGAACTTACGCAGACCAACTACGGGACCAAATGTCTAAACTTAAACCGATTAATACTCGTGAACAATCACGAGCGACATTTTTGCCTAAGGATCTAAGCAATTGCTTGCACGTCTGGATAAGATGTGACAAAGTAAAAGCACCCCTTAGCCCTCCTTTTGAAGGTCCATTTAAAGTTACTTCAAGAAAACCTAAGTATTTCGTAATACAAAAACAAGGAAACATCGATTCAGTAAGTATTGATAGGCTAAAAGCAGCATACCTAGATAATGAACCACCATACGTGTTATTAGATCGTTTATCTAATTAAACAAACACGGAATCAGCAGGTAAGAAAATAAAGGCTACAAAGGTAACTAAAAGCGTTAGATGTGCACAACCGATTATTCAGGCGGGGATGTCCCACAGTTTTAGTTTCGGCCCAAATAATAATAATAATAATCACGTAACTTCTAAAATTTTCGAGTTAGTAAATATTGAAAAAATAAATAAAAAGTAAATATAAAATAAAACTAAAACAAAAAAGCAATATATTTCTCTTTGTCTTAAGTCGACAAACGTTATCGGAATATTAGCAGTATTCTACCCACTTCTTGTCGGATCTTATCTTTTGATGTAGGAACGGTAGTCATTTTGTTTTCTATTAAATACTGAATACTTAAACTGATTCTTAAACAATTTGGCGAGCGATATAAGTCGTAAACCTATCAATTGAGGTGAGTGTTGTGAGCATGCTTTGCCTAAGGAACTAATCATTTTTCTAGAATTCTAAATTATCAGTTGATGATGCCATAAATCACACAATGAACCTTAAAAATCAGGATAAATTCCAAAAAGAATCCAGGCGAGTTTTAACTGTTTACCATATGATTTACTTTACACACCTATAGTGCTTGGCATGTATATATTTTACCTAGACTAGCCACAGTTTATAAATATCAATAAGCTAATTAGAGTAACTTATTAAATTTCTATAGTATCTCCAGCACCTTTCTAACTGTAGTGATGTGTAATATCTAAGATTCTAAATTCTGTTGTTACATTTTCCAATCTTTTAGATCCTAAATAATAAATAAGAACAAAAACTCATTTTTTTTCACTAGCTTATAGCAAACTAACACTACAACTAATTACTCATAATGGTTTCACGATATCATCATAAGGCATTGTCTAGCCTTGGAAATCACGTAATACGATTGATACAATTAATGAAAATAATAACAAACCGGGTCGATAAACTTATATAAAATTACCATTAATTGATGTGGTTTCTCCACAACATCATACAAACAATTATTATAAATCCGTACATTACCATAGACATAGGTTAGGAATAATACATCCCTCGGTTAAAATCTATGCTCTCTCATATAACCACATAGTTCCCATCCATTTTATCGACGTTTGAATTCTTAATCAATGGAGATATCATCCGATAACGTTCCGATAAGCTTTCTACATTGGCTATATGCTTCGCATTGACTTATAGCTTGATCTGACCCTAATAAGCTTAAACATTCTCATTCTTGGTAGTTCATTTTTTTTCTCTTTCATAAACATTTGCTATAATTTTCAACCTGACGGGTACTGTCAGTACCAACCGTTACGAACCAGTCATAAAAGGCGGCCGTCACATGTTCAAGGTTGCCTAGTTGATCTGACTTCTGGCAAGTTCACGCACTTATGTATATATATTCTTGTTTTCTTTTATAAAATTTTTTAATGCATTTGCGTACACAAGATTCTACACCATGTTTATTTTCTTTCAGATGGCCAAGCCGTCCAGGAAACCAAACACTTACGTAGAAACGATCACTTATCAATTATAATTATATATATATATATATTTTACTTTAAATTTTTATGCAAACAGTGGAGCAATTCTTTAGGTGTGGTTGAGTTTCATCGTTTTTGTTGTGTTCTAAAGTAGATTCTTCTTTAATTTTTACTTGAGGGCGACTCAAGAGGCAGACGAGTAAACACCTGATTGCCGGACAGAGCATGGAAAAATCGTACCTCACCAACATGGTGTTGAGTAGCCCGCTCGCTGTATTTCCTCAGATATTCCTACTTTATTTCCTTGGCCTCTTACTTTTCAAGCTCCAGTCACTGTTAGGAGGTCAAGTTCATCAAGTATTCCACCATCCATTGTAGGAGAACGTAAATGTTACAAGATTAAATAGCAGATTCAAAAAAGCAAATGTCATCCACGCAGTGTCGTCGAGTACTGACAGACTGTTTGCCATGGATTGAGTGTCAGGCGCTGGACGAGCTAGTAATTCTGAACTAAGCTACAGCCACAAAACTGAGATGATTTTGTTTGGTATGTTGATTGAACCAACGTTCCTACGGAAGTCGTTTCTAGGAAGGAGCTAATGTAGCAACTTAGCTTGACTAGTTAAAAGTTCACTTCAAACCTTAAGTATACGACAAGACAATTAAGCTGCAGTATTCATTTGCTTCCTCATTCTGCATAGGGACTATATTTCCTATTAGCTTATATTGAATGTTGAGAGGTATTTGTGTGTTTGAATAACTAGAACCGCGCTCCACTGTTTCCTGCCCACGTTGCTAAATAAAGACCTATTCCCAAAATAGTCTGGTTTCCTCTGTCACTAGATCGAAATATGTCTAGGCGCTAAATGTTCATTGTTTTATTAGCTCATTAAACTTCTAAGAATACAGGGAATTTGTACAACCCGATGTCTAGTTGTATAATCGGTCGAATACGTCACCACTTGAAGAACTCTATCACAACTACCATAACTAACGGTGGCAGATAACTAAGTTGTCTGTTGCCATGTTTGTAATTCGAATAACCATGATGTAAGAAAATGATTGTTCTACAATCAAATTGATTCACATAACTAAATTGAGAACACTTGGAGTAATCTTTACGACGCTTAATATGGTCCTAAGCGATCAGACTTTGTACATTGATCCAGACAACACATTAACGAATCTAAAACATACCCAGGAGACAACAACGTCCGGTATATATGCCAGGACACCTTCATGGTGCCAAACACGTTTTTATCAGAGGAGACGGAATGCAATAACCTCTACAACCAACCTTTGAGAGTACTCATGA
This sequence comes from Schistosoma mekongi, assembly GCA_034768735.1. Classification (NCBI taxonomy): domain Eukaryota; kingdom Metazoa; phylum Platyhelminthes; class Trematoda; order Strigeidida; family Schistosomatidae; genus Schistosoma; species Schistosoma mekongi. The sequence continues at coordinate 33,889,300 of CM068306.1, forward strand.
AGTCGCGAGAATAAAAGAAACGATTATCATCGACATGCGTGGGAAGTCAGGCGCCCTTGGCATTGGTAAGTTTAAGCCAACATTTTTGACGACAACAATATCAACAACGCCGGTAGCACATCTGTTGGCACAGTCCAATCCCTTATCTCTTTAACGGCCAGAAATGCTATTGAAAATCTGCTATTACACCTTCACGAATTACATGACCCGGTAGACTCATACATTGGCCAAAGTGTCATTTGAACTTATTAGTTACTTAAGATGTGGTATCTTAAGGTGATCACGATTTCTACATCTTGACACTCTTCAAATATACCAATGTGCCACAATCGTACATAGTATTTATGTTGCAAAGTACTTCCATATAAACTACCATACTTATTTTCTTGCATACCTTTATTTATTTATTTCAATCACATACTACTCACTTATAATAAGCGTTGTAAAGAAACCATTTTGGGCTTCATCGGTTGAATATAATAATAATTTAATAAATCAAATTAGTATTAAGAGTATAAATGCTAATGTGCTGTAAGACGTGTAAATAGAAAAAAGAAAAAAGAAAGAGAAATTCTAAGGAGTTCAATGCGTAGTCGTAGCTTAGACTTTGCATAAATAGGTTTGTTAGCCAACTAATAAACCCAATATAATTAAGAGGTCAAGTTGTAATCAAAATTTAGAATCGGTTTATAAGTGATGACAGAAGACAGATAATAATAATAATAAAGTAGATTGGAACAGAGCGAAAATATGCACTAATAACTATGTAAAGTATATAGAGAATTATAGTAATGGAGAGATTAAACAGTGCAATCAACAGTGTGATGAAATTGCGAATTTTCACTCAAGTGATATTAAAGGGGTGAAATTTCTTCAGATCGACATTTTATGTTTAAACGTCTATTTATTCACTTTTATCTTCATGTTTTTATGTGTACGAAGGTACATATTTCTAAGCAAACACATCATAAGTAAAATATTTTTCGTTTGTTTTGGACCCGTATAGATAACTAAATTTCTTGTATTGTTTGCATCATATTTGTAGTTTGTAATGCATCGCTGATAGCCTAAACGTCATCCTGTCATTCATATTATATTCATGTATACGTGTTCTTGGTTCATGCCCACAATTGTTTTCATAAACAATTGATATTCTTTATAACCTTACATACATTCTTGCAACAGCGATTCACTGTGATACTCACTCGTAAATGTTCTTAATTTTCACTTTTATTATAAATTAAACACTAGTCATTTTTAAAATAGCCGTATCGTAGTTGCAACGTTTGTATATTTCATTTTCAATAATTAGTCATCAAATTTACCATTTTCTACTGAAGAGCATTATGTTGACACTGGCTCATTAGACACTGTTTGATCATCGCATTTTGATGTATGCTAACAACCATTTAACTTTTGGATCAACCTCCGCCAGTTGTTATATTAATAAACTCTCCGTCTGCGTTTGTTTTACCTATGATCCCCACGTCAGGGGAGGTAAATTTCTCTTATCCTCTACCCGAAAAGAACATCTTGTGGAGCTTATTTATGTATATGAATGAGCTACAAATGGTTCCCTAGGTGTGATTGATTCATAAGCTATAAAATGCATTACAGTCAGATTCTCAACATTTCTGTAGCACTACACTGGATGTCAGCTTATTTTTCCAGGACAAACTGAGTAAGGTTTATTGTCCGGTCCCGCGACCTTATGAGCCAATTATTTCTGAAGATTGTTCTAGGGAAACAACCCCTTGTGAGAATTTGTGGCGAGTACGTGGACAAGACAAATGAGTGTTTAACTATTTCATGCAGTCAGCAGGTTTGTATAACGAGATCCACCTGATGCAAAACCTCTCCTACATCCGGACAGGCTGTGTAGCAATTCACCGACGATCTTTTCTAAAGGCTTCATCACAGCAAGTAGCAAGGAAATACGTTGGAAACTATTAGCTTTCATCAATATGACTCCCATGTGGAAAGGTGTAAAAACACCCTTCTCTTGCTCAGTGGGTGGCGTACGCACGGATTTAGAGCGGATGAATAGAATAGTGAGGGGAAAATTGAGTAATCTTGTATGATCTCCAATGACTGTAGCAAGGTACCCACTTAAGCTAGCTAATTAGAGTGGGTTCGGATCTTACTGGTTATGAGAGTAAAAATACCTCTTGATACTTCGGCTAACGTTGAACAGGTTAGGGTGTCTAATGATCAGTGTGAGTATGTTAGCAGTGGAGAAGCCAAGTAGGAATTTTCGGATTTTATTTCAGCAACCATAAAATAGGGAGTGCTTAGTGTCATTTAGCAGTTTGAAGAGATGTTCATATTTTTCTTCATATGGCTACAGGTTTCCGTTGACCACATCAAGTTTGTTAGGTGATTCATTAAGTGGTGAAATATTCTAACTTAGAGTTATATCTCACTGATTTCTAAAGTTCCAAGGTAGTACTATCTAAAATATAGTGTACGGCAAAACTGACTGGTTTTTTATGTTGCCAGTATTTGTTGCCGACAAACATTTAAGAAAGATTTAAGAAAATTTAATTCCTATGAGGCTCAGTTCTATCTGAACATTACCTAATAGCTGTATTTCGAAGAGAGTGTAAACCGTAAGTGAGACTCTTTTGAGCGTTTAGTCTTATTTAGATTATGAAGCAAACCACCAAATACTGCTTCACTCTAAATGTTCCATTTAAAATATCTTCTAACGTCACGTGTATGTGCGTATCATTTAAAAATCCCATGTGCTAAGTAACGCTTGGCGGAGTTTGGTCAAAGCTGCTTCTGGTAATAATAATAATAATAGTTTCTTTCTAAATATCAGGCTCAAACCATTTTTACAGGCAAGATCAACAATAACATATCAGACAGTAAAATGTGTCCAATTGCTATGCAAACGTATTATACTATGATGTGCAGAGATAGTGGGGTAATAAACTTTGTTTTAAATTGGAATTCATATAGCGTACACTACAAATATGGTCTCGGGACGACCTTGTGATGCAGGAGAAAATTAGGATGGATTAATGCTATCATTAGGAGGGGTTACATTTTGACGGAAAATGTAGATGCTCGACATTTTGCATAGTACAAGGCAGTCTCCAAGTGCTGAACGGAAAGAAGGAAAGCAAACAGCAAAACGGTGCAAGAGTATTATGACAGCTATACTTTTCTGAGTATTTAAGCAATCAGAAATGTATAACTGTTTGAATTGTTAAATACTTAGATATTAAAGCTCATTTATTATGAGTTAATTTGTTATCCTTGATAGGTTGACTATTACGGAGGAGTACAGTAGTAGTGTCCAGACCGAGTTTCTGTGAAAGTTAAGGTATAATAAGGTTAATGAAACATAGGCTTGTGATATGAGCCGTGAACTCGTATGCTAGATATGAGGTGGTGCGTGACTTATCATGTCTGAATTCCCAGATAGTTCAGGAAAGAGTTGCTAAGTTCATTGGTATTAAAAAACAAGCTGATCATGTGTTTAAATTTTAGTAAATTATCACAGGAGCGGATAGAAAGTGGTAACTTATTTCATAGTAAACTGTATATTGTTATAAAAAAGTTATTTCGTGACTTGTATTTGCATTTTTCGGTATACAGTGTTCGACCCAGATTCCTTAGGTTATATTTGGGAGCAGTCTTCCAGGAGGGATAAGAGGTTGACAAAGTGAGACTGTGAATTATATTATGAAAAAAAATTAGGTCAGTTTTCAGACGGCATCTCCATAGGGGTTCTAGAGGAGGTAACCTACATCTTTCTATATAAGTTATGTTACCGTTATACTCCAGTAACAGTCGGGTGCAAGTTCTCTGGAGATTTTCGATTCGTATGGTGTCTGTGTGCTTCAGGCTAGAGAAGACAAGCGATCAGTATTATAGGGTAGGACGTACGCACATCTTGTATATTCCAAGTTTGGCTTCCCTGGTGTAGACATTTTGAGAAATAAATCTAATTTGTCGTCTTGATTTAGATATAACTAACGATACATACTCAGCAGGTTCGTTATACTGAGTTCAGCCGAGAACGACACCAGTGACGTTGAATTATGTAGCTCAGATGCTATAACAAGGAAGTGATATAAATTCAAACTCCGCCTGTAGCTCTCCTAGGGCTACTGCCGGTCCCAAGCCCGGGTGAAGGAGGAGGGTTGGACATGGGGCTAGCACCCCCATCCCGTAAAACCCAAACTTGCTAAAAAAACGCGAACCAGATTAAACAAGATAAACCATTTAAACTCTGCCCTGGAAGTAGAAGGATTCATGACGCCTCATGATGGAAGCCGAAATTTTTCGGAAGTCATGAGGCCGATGCCACTTCTAACAACCAGAGCAAATATTTTTGTAGGTACATGGAATGTTCGAACAATGTGGGAGAGCGGGAAGACCAATCAAATAGCTGCAGAAATGAGGAGATACAACTTGACAATCCTCGGAATCAGCGAAATTCATTGGACTCAAGCTGGACAGAAAACATTGGCCTCGGGAGAGATGCTACTATACTCCGGCCACGAAGAGGAAAATGCTCCCCACACCCAAGGAATCGCTCTGATGCTGTCCAAGGAGGCACGTAATGCACTTGTGGGATTGGAACCACATGGACCCGGGATCATAAAAGCATCCTTCAAAACTATGAACAAGAGGATTACAACGAATATTATCCAATATTATGCACCAACCAACGACGACAACTACGAGGACAAAGATCAGTTTTACGATAAACTGCAATCAATTATAGCAAAGTGCCGAGGAAAAGATCTGACAATCCTGATGGAGGGCCTCAACGCCAAAGTCGGAATGAACAACACTGGATATGAAGAAATCATGGGACGACAAGGACTGGGAGACAGAAACGACAATGGTGAACGACTTGCAAACCTATGTGCCTTCAACAAATTGGTCATAGGTGGTACAATATTCGCCCACAAACGCATACACAAGGCTACATGGGTCTCACCGGATCATACTACTGAGAATCAAATCGATCATATATGTATCAATAAAAAATTTGGAAGATCAATGGAAGATGTAAGAACCAGGAGAGGAGCTGACATAGCTTCAGACCACCACCTGGTGGTTTCGAAAATAAAACTGAAGCTAAAGAAGCAGTGGACAATTGGAGTGGCAGCAGTATAACGGTTCAATACAGGCTTTCTCCGAGACACTGACAAACTCAGCGAATTCAGAATATCTCTCAACAATAGGTTCCAAGCCTTACAAGATCTGCCGAAAGAAGAAACCACTATGGAGGATAACTGGAAAGAAATCAAAGAATCACTAACGTCAACGTGTCAGGAGGTTCTAGGCCGCAAGAAGCACCATTATAAGGAATGGATCTCCACTGAGACATTGAGCAAAATTCAACAAAGGAGGAACAAGAAGATAGAAATCAACAACAGGCGAACAAGAGCAGAGAAAATCAAGGCTCAAGCTGAATACTCAGAAGCAAACAAGCAGGTAAAGAAGAGCATTAGAGCTGACAAACGGAAATACATCGAAGGACTTGCAACGACAGCGGAGAAGGCTGCAAGAGAAGGAAATATGAAACAGCTATACGACACAACAAAGAAACTGGCAGATAAACATGGTAAACCAGAGCGAGCGGTCAAAAACAAAGAAGGCAAGACACTCACTGAGATTCAAGAACAAAAGAATAGGTGGGTAGAACATTTTGATGAACTCCTAAATAGGCTAGCTCCATTGAACCCACTGGACATCGAAGCAGCATCTACAGATCTTCCGATAGATGTCACTCCACCAACGATGGACGAAATCATGATGGCCATCAGACAAATCAAATGTGGGAAAGCAGCAGGACCTGACAATATACCAGCTGAGGCACTCAAGTCAGATATCGACCTAACAGCAAGGATACTCAACCTTTTATTCAAAAAGATCTGGGGGGAAGAACAAGTGTCGGCAGACTGGAAAGAAGGACATCTTATCAAGATATCAAAGAAAGGAGATTTGAGCAAATGTGAAAACTACAGAGGGATCACGCTACTTTCGATACCAGGGAAAGTCTTTAACAGAGTATTGTTGAACAGAATGAAAGATTCAGTGGAGGCTCAACTTCGAGATCAACAAGTTGGTTTTTGTAAGGATCCGTCATGCACAGGCCAAATCGCAACACTACAGATCATCATTGAACAATCAATTGAATGGAACTCGCCGCTGTACATCAACTTCATTGATTATGAGAAGGCGTTTGATAGTGTAGATAAGGGAACACTATGGAAACTTCTTCGACACTACGGTATACCAGAAAAACTCGTCAACATCATCCGGAACTCTTACGACGGAACACAGTGCAAAATTGTGCATGGAGGATAACTGACAAATGCATTCCCAGTGAGGACCGGAGTCAGACAAGGTTGCCTGCTCTCACCTTTTCTCTTCCTCCTAGTGGTTGACTGGATCATGAAGACCTCCACATCTGAGGGGTTGCACGGAATTCAATGGACAAGTAGGATGCAATTCGATGATTTGGACTTTGTGGATGATCTAGCTCTCATATCACATACACATTAACAGATGCAAGCGAAGACAACCAGTGTAGCAGCAACTTCAGCATCAGTAGGCTTGAACATGCATAAGGGAAAGAGCAAGATTCGTAAATACAACACAAGGAGCACCAACCCAATTCAACTTGATGGCGAAACTCTGGAGGAAGTGAATACTTTCACATATCTGGGGAGCATCATCGATGAAAAGGAGGGTCCGATGCAGATGTAAAGACAAGGATTGGCAAAGCCAGGGCAGCATTCCTACAGTTGAAAAACATTTGGAACTCAAAACAAATATCAACTAACCTCAAAGTCAGACTCTTCAATTCGAACGTGAAGACAGTCCTGCTGTATGGAGCTGAAACTTGGAGAATTACTGCAAACATCCTCAGACGGATACAAGTATTTATAAACAACTGCCTACGAAAGATACTGAATGTCCGTTGACCGGAAACCATCAGCAACAGCTTACTATGGGAGAGGACAAACCAACTTCTAGCCGAAGAGGAAATTAGGGAAAGACGTTGGAAATGGATAGGACATACATTACGCAAACCATCAGACTGCATCGCTAGGCAAGGATTAACATGGAATCCTGTTGGGAAACGGAAGAGGAAGGTCAAAGAACACGCTGCGTCGAGAATTGGAAGCAGACATTAAAAGGATGAACAGCAACTGGAAATAATTGGAAAGGATTGCTCAGGACAGAGTTAAATGGAGAATCCTGGTTAGCGGCCTATGCTCCTCAGCGAGAAGTAACGGGCATAAGTAAGTAAGTAAGATATTAATCCAAACAATCAATGAACTAGACGCAGTTAGAACGAGAACGAGTGCAGCAACGTTATGAATAAGCTTCGGACGGTAGAAGGTACAAGGTGCCAAGGGAAAGAGAGCATATACAATAATAATAATAATAATAATGGTACATTCAAACAATCGTAACAAAATATGTGTTAGTAACGTATTAATACAAAACCTTATTACATATGCGACACTAATAAAATTTAACAGAACATAAAGTATTTAAAATAGTCAGCACAATTAATCTATTTCTGGTAACTGATTATTTGTCTTGTAAGGATTTTTGTTCAAAGTAGTACATAAGTATGCAATACATTGGAATAAACTATATCTGGGAACAATCTTAGGGGATGAATTTAATCGAAATTCTAGCATCTTGTGTTCAATACCGGTCCAAGCTTCATAATGGAAGTAACGTAAAGTCAAAATTACAGGAAATAAATGTACTAAGAGGCAAACCGCAACTATGATTTCCCAATCCTATCTAGAGCACGAACAGTTTACATGAGTTGTTACACTTGAATGCAAAGTCACAAGTTTTTTAGCAACATGCAGACTACTCACGCATACTTTTCTTCCTCTACGACATCTTGAATATTGGTTTATTAATAATTACTAATTTAAAAAGTTTATACTTTATAAACGATTAGTAACAATTTGTATCCTACACTTATATTTCATAATTTTGATTTTAGAATGGGTACATTCAAACAATCGTAACAAAATATGTGTTAGTAACGTATTAATACAAAACCTTATTACATATGCGACACTAATAAAATTTAACAGAACATAAGTATTTAAATAGTCAGCACAATTAATCTATTTCTGGTAACTGATTATTTTGGGATTTTTGTTCAAAGTAGTACATAAGTATGCAATACATTGGAATAAACTATATCTGGGAACAATCTTAGGGGATGAATTTAATCGAAATTCTAGCATCTTGTGTTCAATACCGGTCCAAGCTTCATAATGGAAGTAACGTAAAGTCAAAATTACAGGAAATAAATGTACTAAGAGGCAAACCGCAACTATGATTTCCCAATCCTATCTAGAGCACGAACAGTTTACATGAGTTGTTACACTTGAATGCAAAGTCACAAGTTTTTTAGCAACATGCAGACTACTCACGCATACTTTTCTTCCTCTACGACATCTTGAATATTGGTTTATTAATAATTACTAATTTAAAAAGTTTATACTTTATAAACGATTAGTAACAATTTGTATCCTACACTTATATTTCATAATTTTGATTTTAAGTTAGTACCCTAATGAAGCTTGAACACATTTTCCGAGAAAAACGTCGGACTGTTTATTTATTTAGTTCGCTAAAACTGTACAAGTATAATTTAATCGAATGACTATTTACCTCAGGTCGCGTAAAGCTTTATTGTTTTATCCCGATTTGACGTGAACGAATGAAACTATCAACCAAATTTTAAGTAGTTCACACTTTTTAATGAAAGATTAATCATTGACTTGCATAAAGGCTTTGCACGTTTTGCCTCAGAACTTTCTTATGCCAAACCTTGTATTTTTTCCTCAAGTTTTGCCTCACATTATCTGATTCTCTGACTGGCTGAGTTCATTGAGGTTAGTTTGAGTATATTTGGTAATAACAGTTTAAACAAATTCATTTACTTCGGTTTATGTTTTGGATTGCTAAGGTTAATTTTTTTTTAATCTGGACTAACACATGTAGAGAAGAATGGTAACACATCAGGTTGTCATTGTATGTAATAACTCTTAAGTGGCTCACCATTTGTAAACATATGTTATTAATATGTTTAATTCGAAGCATTTTACCAATGTCCAACTCAACTAAAGGTCCAGGAACTCTATATTACCCATCCTTCACGATGCTCAATCAACTCGTTCATTTGTTTTCTCATATGCTTCATCAAATGTATCTACAACAGAATAATTACGGATTAAGTATATATTACCTGTTACATCATGAAATTTATAACCTATCAAGCGCCAATAGACTTCTGGTTCTAACAAAGGTGGACTTCCTCATTTGTGGTCTTAACTTTATGTAGTATTTTCCTATTGTTTTACCTCCAAGATTAGCTGGCAACCGCATACCTCGTTAATGCAGTCAAAAATATAGCGAAGTATTTCAATGATTTCATCTGTAATTAAATATCTTGTCGATCACCCTATTAAAGTGGGATTTATACTACTTGCAACTTCTCAGTATGAGGAGGACTAAAAGGTTGAGCAAGCGAGAACTGGAGAAAAACAACGTAGGGTTGTAACGTGAAACGTACGGACATAGGTTGTAAACGAGAGGGGAGGATAACTACGGTAAAATGCTGGTGTACTGACACAACGGCTTGATTTTCTACCGCTTTAACCCCCCTCGCATTGTCAGTTCATTTACCGCTAACCCACCTCCCCCCCACACTCACCCATTCTTACTAATTATGCCTGCGATTTTGACGACGAGCTTTCGTAGTTTTTGTTTAGACGCTTGGTTATAAAAATAAAAGCAAAAGCACTTGTCGAAGGGTAACATGGTAAATTACCATTACCAATATCAATCAATATTTGTGGAACGACGTTTAATTAATGTGTGCTAATGATGTGATTTACATGTCGATGAGACAACTATATTATATCAACACACACAATGGTGCATAATTATCCATGCAGCGAAAATTATTTGACAAATGATTTATGGTTGCAATGGCTGAATGAAAGTAAGTTAAATATAGTCGAGCCAATAAGAACTGTACACTTGGATTCAAATAAAATTATTTAACATATTCACACTACAAACAACAAGACTGTGGAGACAAATGATTGTCGAAATCTGAGAAAGAATATCGAAAGTATGTAGAATAACTTGTAAGACACTAAATAAGATTATACGTAAGTTGTTTGCAGTTGAAAGGGCCTATTGGTATCATAGTGAATAAGCGAATCAAATTAAAAGTGATTCATTACCATCGAGCAAATAAAAATGTATACATGATTTCTTCAAGTTACAGGAATTGGTCCTACCTACAATATCAACAAAACGAAGTGAGGATGTTTAATCCATATGTTCTTCGTTTTAAGTTGATGCAATTACAGACAGTAATTGTATCGGATGCCTAGTAGCGTTTGTGTGGTCTAAATATGAAAGAAGAGGTTGTTTGGTTTGGATATTAGAAAAATTCAAGATGATTATAATTGATGTAACGAAGATCGAAAAGTTCACATCGAATATGCTAAATTGTTACAGCTTGTCGTAAACACCTCTTAAATTAGCATGTTTATTTAAAAATTTTCTATACTGTTAATACTGGCTGCTTGAATTCTGTCACTTCATTGTAGTTTGAATTATCGTTCGCAAACATGATTGACAGTAATAGTGCATCATTTACAAATATTCCGAATCTTCACTTTATGAATTAACTAGTTAAATACGTCTTTACAACTTCATCTCGGGATATTCACTTATTACCTTGCTTCAGCTGCATTGCCTAGCTATTTATGGATTGTTTATTATGTCTGTTGAAGCTGTTGGATGTTGTTTTTTAAATTTAGTCACCTCAACTCTTTTTAATGCATCCGGACACATAAAAGTACTGCACTTACTCTACACTTCGTTCCCATAAATCTCCATAGCACTGAGTTATAGTCATATTCATACATTTTCGTATCGCTTTGAGATATTTAGATCGGTTAGTCCATTACTACGTTTGGTACCGTGTCAGCATAGCTGAGATTATAAACGCTATGAGTAAAATAGCAAGCAATGTTAATTTACATAAAACAGAATATAAATGTGTGATAGGTTTGATTATATGCGCAATCTTTTGGTCACTCTTCAAGACTAGTGCCCCACCAACAATACAGCGTGTAAGGAAAAGTGATGCGGGGGACGACCACGTAACATAAGTTCAGTTCTTCTTATACTTAAGTATCGTTTGTATATTATTTAGTCTGAATAATCCAACCTATAACCTCTGGCTGAGACAATGTGGATCTACAATTGTAGTGTTTAAGTAAGCAATTGGATAAGTTGGTACACGCCTATTCGTAAACCATGATACGATCAAGAAGAATTACCGTCGCATCATTACTAATAAGTGAAGTGCAACGCTAATATTCTTTTAAATTGGATGTCATTCAAAATGTACAAAATGCACAAGATCCTCACACACCTCACCGTTTACATCATTTTAGATTAAGCGTCAGGTCCCTGCCAATCAAATATGCCTACTTATCTTTAAAGATTTATGAGGATTTATTCCAGATGTAATTCCATACGTTGACTTCAATACATAAAAGTGTAAACTATTAACATCTTTAGTAGATCTCAGCTGCTTGATAAGGAACTATGTAACTGATGCATCCAAATGAGTCAACCTAAATGAGGTTACTATCGAGTTTACTTAATTTATTTTACGCTTCTTTGGCTAGATTTGTCCAACGTTTTTTCTCTGTAGTACATTCACTCCCTACGACTTCACTATCGTTATGTGTAACATATTCAGCTTTCGTAAGTAAACTAACATCAATAAACTACCCTGTGAGTATTTAATTATCACCTAGTAGTCATATAATTACATGATGGATTGAAGGCACTTGTATCCCATTGTTTCGGCATACGGCACCAGATGAAGTTTACAAGAGGGATATGAACTCTTCATGCTGAATGTGCAAAGTGTAGTACTTTGATGTTACAGAGGTAGCTGCGGTTGACAAGTAATGTATCTAAGCATCCAAAATCTTCGTTAATTTTTCTCATCTGTTCTTATTAATCTTAGCTCGTATTCCTTATTCGAAAATCTTTGTTTAAGTGTTATAGTACTCATTTAAAGACCTAGAAAATGCTTTCTTTTCTTTTGTAAATTCGGACTGACATGTATATTGGGCACAGTTAACTGGTGAAATGCTTGTCCACAAGTTTCCAAACTCCACTTTAGATGTAAACGGCTTACATAAAAGCCTTATTGTGTTTGTTTATAAGCCCACACTTATACACACATGCTAGCTAGAGACCAGTCATGCAACGCAGTCCAGTACAGCCAGGTCCAGTAAACACATATTTATCCAGCACGACCTACTTTATTAACGTATAACTTGCTTCTCATCATGGGTCTAGGCAAAATTGTTCTGTTATAATCAGCGGTTCAAAAAAATAATGTAGTAAGTAAGTCCGTTTCGTTAATTCCCATGTATGCATAAATAATCATCCAGTAATGACAAAGTTTACTGCCACATCGGTTCGTTGTTATATATTCGGTAGATAATTTATATTGAGACATTAATAATGATAAATGTAAGGTCATCAGTAATCTGTTTTAACTTGAAGGAAAAACTATATTAAATAAGACTATAAAATATTTGAGTGGGAGACAAATAACTACAATGTGACCGAAAATCGCTGTGATACACAAAATAAAGCATCATTGCCTCTGTAAGCTAGAATGGTGCATTACAGTTATGGACAAACACCGTAAAATTTAGAAAGATTAATCTATTCGGTTGCAGTTGACATGTTCATTGTGTACGTGTTATGTACATGTCAATATTACAGAATCCAGAATATTCTGTTGTAGAAGGCAGTTCTATACTTGAAATATCTAATAAAGCAGTACACTGGGACTAGATCAAAATTATTTGACTTCGTGAAATGTTATGGCGACAGAGCCGAGTAGAACACAGTTACTTGAGATGGCATGAAATCTTTCTAGCCTTTAGTTCCCTCACAGCCGTCAAAGTTCACAGTCCTTCTACTGCACTGAATTGGACCAACTGAAAATTGCTATCAACATCAATGACTGCGTTGCACCAAACAGTTATTTAAAGATTTTTTCTGCCAGCATAATTCATACGTAATCTAGTGCATTAGTACGATCAGAAGAATGGATCTGTATTGACAATACACAAATCGATAATTGGATTGCAAAAACACCCGAAGACAGAACCTATCCTGTGACCATAAAAGATTTATACCGACTAACGGCCAGACAAACTGCCCAGTAAATTTATTTAGATAACGTCGTGATATAAATCTAAGTGCGGACAAAAAAACTTTTCACCTAATCGGTTAATAGCCTAGTATTTGCATCTAACTTAGTCACTTTTTTCAGTATACATATACTATATACCGTCTAATAAAAGCTTACAGGGTCAGTTAAACTGAAGAACACATGTGTACCTAGGACGGCAATATTCATTGTAAACTAACTATAATCAGGAATTAGTCCTGTCGAATTCTTAACAAATATAGTGTAGTAAAGAAACTTACAAATAGAGTGGGTGGGTAAATCACAAAAGACGATCAAAAAGAAGAATGGAAGTATGTAGACTTTGGCAGAAAATGGTGCCAAATAATTGACAAAGAATATTATTTAAACTAGAATTTGAATGCACCTACCGTAATGCTTTTAGATACTGTCTACATAGCATGAAATCAAACGAAGGAACTTCAAATTCAAAGAAATTTTGTGAATTAGTAGAGTTCTAATGCATTAAATAAGACTTCTAACTCGAAGTTGGAAAACATACTGCTTTAGTAGGTGTTATTTTGAATGCATTTAACGTTCACAAAATATTTTACTTTACCAAGTATGCTAATTAATAATGACTTAGCACATTTAGCAAAAGTCTGACAGAATAAGGACTTTGTGATCAATGTTTTAATTAGCGTGTGTACATTTTTACTTTACTCAATATGAAAACTTGAAAATTGTAACACCACCGATATCCGAGGTAAACTAAGTGCACAATGATGATACATTGATTAAGTTTCTTTAATTTTACTAACCTTACGTAACTCATCTGCCTACATCGACGAATCATAAAACTCAAGTACTGTCTTACGATATGCTGCATTTAACCCAGTTATCCATTTGCTTCATAAACGTTTTATATCAGTTTTCTACACAACTTGACTTAATCAGTATACAATTTCAAAAGAAACCTTATGTCACGTAAAATGTCGTTTACGAAAATTCTATTGACTACCTTAACTACACGCTATTAGACTCTATCCACTGGGTGCTGCAATATGTAAGCATATATCTGAAAAGTCAAATGTGACTTAATGTAATCTATTGAAAACCCAAAACTAACTTAAGTCGTATTCTTCAAATAAAAAACATTTTGTTGGTTTGAGGTATTAAAGCAAACAACCGTTTCTTAATTAAACTACACAAATTAATAGCTATTACTTCTGATACCTATGATATTTAAATCAATCCAACTTATTTTTCAGTAACGCAATCAGTTAGCTAAGTAAGTGCTAAAAGCCAGAAGTCTTTAACAACAGAAAAATGCGTATTGTACGCAATAAATGTAACGCAACTCTTATTGTTAACAATCAGGTTTGATTGAAAGTCAGTAACTTTTCATAGCATATATATATGATGTTAAATTAAGTTTGACAACCGCGTTAACATTGGCATAATTTATGAGTAGAACTACTAACAAAAATCCAATCCGAGTTTAAGTGGAAAGAATAGTATATTAATGGTGATTATTTACGCTATGAGATATTGCTTATGTGATAGGATCGGAACATTAAAGTGATAAGTCGTTTACTTGTAAATAACATATCCAGTAATCATCCGAATGATAAAGAGCGTCACCGTGATAAAAAAAACGAAACACTGTGAACGAATTTTAACCTTAGAGTAATAGGGAAGTCTGTCAGTTGCATTTCTGAAGACAAATAACCCCTTGTCATAGTCAAAATGCAAATAAATAACTACGAGTGGGAGAGGGGCTATTTTAAAGGAAATTTCGTGCATGAGAAGGATAGTTAAACAAAGTAACGAGTAGATGGTTTACTCCTGTTTACAGTGCATTTATACGACCTGAAAACTCAGAAAACAACAGCAGTGTTCGCAGACTATGTAAGAGTTGGCAAGTATTCACATGAGTTATTCAAGTAAGTCATAAGAAATATGGAGTAGTGAAATAAGATTAATTGAGGCTTCCCATATGTTATATGCTTAAGAGATCTACGCTTTATTTGTGACATGTTCTCACAGATGATATTTTGAAAAGAACATAGTAGAAAATTTGTACAATTAATTTGAGGAATCCAAGAAAGTGACTGAGTTTACTAATAAGTATACAGATACTTTGAACAGCTGCTTCTAGTTCCTATTCATGCATGCTATCTGCTTCTTCAAACACTAAGTCCAGCATCTTTCTGAAGCGTTAATACACAAGACAACCAAAAATCATTACCAAATACAAAATAATTAACAAGAATGAATAGCTGTCTTCGGTAGGTTTATCACTTTACGTTGATATGCATTAACACGACTAGTCTATTGTGAATACGCAGAATATACAGTCCGTTAATATCTTATATTCCTAATTTTTCAATCGTCAGTTAGTGTACATGAATTATGAGCTCAACTCCACACTGTTTACAACAACAGACTAAACATCACGCTAATTTACTGCATCTTCACAACTGTATTGTATTTATCACTTAACTAGGTAGTTTACATATATAATGTATTGCAGTGAAGTTTTGTATTGGCCTGGCTGCATCGTAGTACTGAACAGGTAAGTATAGCTACCTAAATCTCCACCTGTTATAAGGTTTAAGATATGAATTAGCCAGCTTAAAACGGATTGCTTAATCTCACTGGTTTAACAAGCATCTCATTAACCTTAACAGTGAAGCGCAAAAACGAAAGACCAAGAAAATGTATTATGCATGGACATAAGGTTAAAGGGAAAGGAAGAAATCTTTATCCCACTTTTCATGTATTAACCTCTACGGTATTTCATAATAGTAATGGTAAGAAATTTTCCCAAGACTTAGACGACAATAGAATATTTTGATTACACAATCCGCAAAATTAAGTGTAGGCATGATCATGAGAACATGGTTACCACCAGAAATAACGAACAAATTTAAATTAAACTTCAAACACAACTTAAGAAGCAGGCAGTTGACTATATTGCTTCCGACGCATATCAAAAAACTATTTATTCAATAAACGAATATATATTTTGCTTAAGGAATATTATTAATAGAATACGCTAATTCTCGAAAAGAAAATCACAGCTCTTGAGAAAACATTTTCAAAATGAAAAAAAACGAGTACTATTGTAGAAGATTTTCAAAAGGTGTAGAATGACCATATTTATCACCGTTGAGACATTTCCACACAAACATAATAAAAGTAGACAATTGAGGAGGGACAATAGAAACTGCAGTATATGTGAGAGCACATATTATTGTCAATGTGATACAATCTGCCGGTGACAGTCAAGAACAGAAGCGAAAGTGAAATCATTTTTGATAACAATTCAAATATATAATTGAAAGAACAAAGTACACCACAATCATGATAACTAAGACATCTTAGAAGGTTGTACTGATTAGTTTTCCATATAATTATTTTATTTTCAGTCATTCTGCGACGAGAAATGACACCTATCTGTTATGTCCTGATATTATTTTCGCATTCGTGCTATGAAACCTTTCTACGCTTCCATTACATTCTAGTTAACACTACCTTCCTAATCAATTAATATGCTGATGTATTATACACGAGGTAAACATATCATTCATCACAAGTTACTGCACTTAGTTACTCTTTTTCCAGTATAATATCCTTAAACTCAAAACAAATCACCAAGATATCCTGTATATATCCCACGGTATACTATGAAAATGGTAAATATTTTGATAACTGCTCAAAAGTTTAATAATATATCGTTATGCCAGTCTTAATGAAGAGAACTATGCCACAAGCATACCTAGGTGAATAGCATGACACTAGGTAGGAACAGAAATGATTTGCTGCTAACACGTTTGTTAGTGAATTCCTGTAACTTAGTTACTTTGTATTCTAAACGTTATTATTTGGGATGAGTTTTATTACAACGATGAAAAAGGATACGCAATATAACCTTTTCCCATGGCTCGCACATATAGATAGCCAAGCACAAACAGTATTTATTAAAAAGACTCCAAAGTGTTCGATACACGGATGATGCCATTCTGTCATGAGCAAAAATGTATTCTTGGAAGACGTCTTATATAAGACAGAGAAGTACAAATGATTTGTGCTTAATAGGAAACCTAAAAGGTTGAAAGGATACAACATCGAAAAAGTTGAGCAAAGCAAATAATTGATGTTTGTGCAAGTTTGAGTTAGCCAGACAAAGTAGACAAATAAATAAAAAAACAGAAATTGCTATTGAGGTTTAGCTACTGAGTGACTGTTCAGTTATGTTCAGCACAAACTCTCAATCTGTGGTTTCTAAAAAAACATCTTATGGTTTCCAGTGACATGGATGGGTTCTTTTTAAGGACCATAAGGAAGGAATGCAGTTTACGAAACATAAGTGGGCAACATAATTAAGTTCCTTTGATCAGTCACGCTATATTGATGACTGTAACTATTTAATGAAACATCAATAGGTTCAATTATGAAGACGCAAACAGTCCAAAAAATATATATTTATATTATGCTTTGAGCTTTATAATAACTTAGATAAATGGCTTGCGATTCAAAACGTTATGAACATTAGTTAAAAACATGTTTCTAGTTACATGCACGTCACAAATTAGCCCCACCAAAGTAAGATATTAGCCCCCTGAATATTAATTTTTTTAAATTGCTACATGCAGAGAAAAATATCAATACTGTTAGGTCAGCCTTCCAGAGTTTTAAACATTAAATTAGGTCGCGATGTATACTTGTTACGGAATAAAATGTTGAATCGTAAAGGAAGAATACACCCTGAGATCGTGAGACTCGTAAGTGACATCGGAAAACCGGTAGTGCATACGACTGCATCGCAGTAGTTAATATAGACTGGGAAGAATAGCAGTCCTGATATTGAACATTATGGAGTTTCTATGTGGGATTGAGCTACGGCTTTCTGTATCTTAAGTGGTGTAATTTGCTGAAACTCTGAATAACCAGCTGTAGAAATGCGATGGAAACCAACAGAGTGACAGTGACTAATTTGATAGGGGGTTTTGGGAAGATTAAAATACATAACACCAACATATGTTAGCGCCATATATTTTAACGATATGGGTAAAATATCTTGAATATATTTGATACACCTCTCGGAACAGAAATACTAGTTCATCTATCTACTAATTCCGGAGCTGTGGAATGTACAGAGGGGATACTACATCCTTAACGACTGTGTAGTGGGTTAAACCACATAAATGACTCAAGAGTAAACTAAGTTTCGCTTCAAATAGTGATACGTAGGGATATTCTAGTGTTACAACAAAATGTATTAACTATCACCTTAAATAGACGCATGCATGTATCAAGCCATATTATAATAAATTTAACTAAACCTTCGAATCACGGCCAACTATCAGTTCAAAGGATAACCAATCAGTGCCAAGCAATTAAGCCCTGACTTTTCGCGGCGGAATTCACTATCCAGTCTTCAATGATAAAGGTTGGTAGGTCTGGTGACCAGTATAATTCCTTACAGTGGTTTTTCCAGTGCAGATCCAGCTTCTCCTTGAACAAATTCACCGATAGGACTGATACCACCAATTCATGTAGCTCGTCCCAGTCGTCGACCACTCGATGTGAGAAACGGATTCTCAATCTAAGTTTATTCGATCACAGTTTTCAAACCTTTATAAGGTGGCCTCTGATATGGCCAGTTTTAGAGAGAGCAAAAATATGAGACAACTTAATACCTAAGTCATTATTTAAGATATTGAATGCGATTATAAGGTCACCTCGTAATTTACGATATAGGGAGAAGGTTAAGGCATCTCAGACGCTTATCGTAAGGTAGGTCTGAGAGATCTGTTACTTGCTTAGTACCTATTCATTAATCCTGCTCAAGTATCTTGGTATCCCTAGTAAGATAGGGATTTGCTGCTTGGATATGGCATTAAAGTGAGGTCTCATGTATGAGATATAAAATCTGGAAAATATCTTTGTCAAAACATTTGAATATCTGCAGACTGACAGTAACAGTCGGAACACTTTAGCTTCTCCGGCATTGCGGTATGCAGTGGTTTTCAAGTCATAACCTGTAATTACTCCTAAATCTTTAAATCCTTGTACTTGTAGAATTGGTGCATCATCGAAGACGTATTGGTGGGCGTTACTTCTGCTGATGCGCATTAGTGCACGCTTACCGCAATTAATTTCTAACTCTTCCCCCAACTTTGAGATCATCGGACCAATTCGTTTATGCTAGACTGAAGATCGAGTTGGTCAGTATCGCTGCATGCTATCTTCCAACTCTTCACATCATCAACAAGTAAGTGTTGATGATTTCAGCTGATGTAGTAATTCATTCATAAGAGATGGTCCAATATGGTACTTTGGGGAGGAGGGGGACTTCACTTAGCACAGGCTTCCATCTAGACAGTAATCTGTTAACTCAAACTCCCTATCTCTGCTCGTATAGGGAGTTTTTTAACCAGCTGTGAATTGGCTATATTATCCCAAAGTTTGGTAGTTTCCATGTAAGGCCAACATGGGACACTTTATCAAATGCCTTGCTGAAGTTAATGAATATTACATCCACAGAAGTCCTTTATCAATAATTTCTGCCCAGTCCTCCCTCTTGCTAAAGGGTTAGTAAGATAAGTATGGCACTTACGTAAGCCATGTTGCTTTGGGATAGACAAGTTTTGTGACCCTATGTGAACTAGCATTTTATCACGGATTATTGTCTTTAAGATTTTAACTATTTTGTTGGTTAAACTGATAGGCCAGTTGTCTGCTTCCACACTTGAGTACGGGGCTGATTACAACATCTTACCAATCTCCTGGAAGTTGTTTTTACGAAAGAGACACCCCGAACAACTGAGAGTCGTTCCGAAAAGATGTTCGCGAGTGACCATAACAGCCTAAGGTGTATCCGATTGGGTCCCCGGGACTTACCTGGTTTTAGTCATCTAAGTCAATAGAAAACCCTTCGCGAAGTAATAAGAACTGATTCAATCGTAACTATTTGTCTTTATTGGATATGCATCAACATCTGTATCCACAGAGGAATTTTCGTCGAAATATTCTGATAATTTTTAAGTTCTGACTAAATGTGAGTCAGATAACACGGTTTGGTTATCATGCAACAATAGTGACGGGATCCCACCAGTTTTGTCGCTTCGTATCTTACGCAGTCTAATAAGAAAGGGGAAATAAAGGGGAAGAAGTGCAACAAAAAGGGGATAAATGGGAAATAACGGGGGAAAGGGAGAAATAAGGTAGACCACAATGGAGAAATAAAGGGGAAATAGGGAAAGAAGTGGGAAGTGGAAAATAAAGCACAGAAGTGCAATATAAGTAGGCTCGGAGGGGGAAATAAGCGCGAAGCAGAAGTAAGAGTCGGAGAAGGTCGATATAAAATGGATACTTACTCGGTGTTGAGTTACGGCCAACATCGTTACTATGGTAGCCACATAATACCAAGTACTACCAGACCGGAAATGTTTAATAATTTTTAATAGGAGATTTTACTAAACTTAAAAGACAGTCAAGATAACTGTCATTAATTTTATATATTCTAGATGTGTATAAAATAAACCAATGTGTTTCAGCTATCTTATTGGCACTCGGCGAACGTTATTTTCCTGAGTCGCGTGCGTAAGCCATGGAGGTTAGTTCCTATATGTGTTTTGCACATTTTCGTCTTCATATCATTATGATTACTAAGGTAGCTTCAAATATAAAGTCGAACAGAGTAAGGGCGTCTAGGCTATTAGACTTAAACATTGGTTGTCATCGGTCCACTTTTTACAGAGGTAGCAAAAGTTGGCTGATTCCATTCTGTCTTATAACAGTATTTTTCCACCGAAATTTCAAGGCACTCAGTCTTCAACTAGCAGGAAGATATTAATAAATTTTATTAACAGCTGCAGATTTACATAACACTGATACACGAAACACTGTCGAACTCATTCCCGCCAAACAAGTTATTGTCTGTGAGCCTCCGTTGGATACTGGTAATAAAAATTTGTATTAAGATAATTACGTCTTGTATTATAATACAAGAATACAACCGTTTAGGACAAGTGAGGCTATACCTTAAAAGCTACCTTCCATATATTGTACGAGGCCTATCAGTAGTTAGCTTATAAAGGTTACTAACTTGACGGTACTCTTGCTTCGTGTATTAATGCGCAAGTCTCAAAGACGTTTTCTAAGTCGTATTGGCTTTCAAGCATTCCAGCCAATTCACGAAATATGATGTGACAACTTGCGTGAAACTGACCATGGAATGCATTTGGTAGTAACTTCTTAGAATGTTTCGTCAAACTTTCACCATGTTTCTCTAATTGAGTGGCTCATGCTTGCCGACCGATCCCATGAAACAGCTCAGTTCCTAAATGTTTGAATGTCTTCTCGCCAAACATTTAGACGGAATGGGAGAGATCTGTATTCATCATTATAGGTCTTAAACCCAAAAGACAGGACAATGTGGTCGCTATCAACAAGTGGAAGTAGAAGGTTAAGATCTATAACATCGTTAGAATTATGCAAATACAAGTCCAAGGAGTGAAGGTTCGTGGTCTAGGTGGAAACGCGTCGGTTTTATGGCACTATGCATTAATTCACTCTAGTAACTAGTCATTAACAAGATCCTACAGATATAATCTCTGTCCAGTTAATGTGAAGTGCGTTGAAGTCTCCAACAATAAGACACATGCAAAGTTTACTCTACTCACAAAAGTGGCTCAAAGTGAAATCGTCTGCTGGGCAGCTAGGGCTGTAACAAACTACTTCAATAAGTACTTATCTACGTGTAAACTTAAAGTGCAGCCGGCTATCTCGCATGTGCCACTTTGATGTGCAGCCAACATACTATATTGGATATGTAAATTATCGCGAACATATAACTTTTTCCCCCACCCTTACGGCTAGTAACCCTATCAGACCTGATAATGATATACTTTGTTGTGACTGCTGTTTATATTGGGGTCAATTTTTCCTACCAAGATACTCAAAGCGAACATCTAGTTTCTTAGTCTCCGAGCGTTAATGTACAATACATTCAGGGTCCTTGAGTTGACATTCACTCCACCCAGACAGGTATTGGGAGCATTGAATCCATGACCTCGCCACTCAAAAAAACCCTGAATTTTCAGGTTTTTCACTTCAGTGTGCAACCCTGTTTTCAGCTCGGTGAGATCTTCTCTTTTCTTAATGCGATCGTCGATTGGCCAGTCTGGCCGGTTACGTATGTTCTGCTCACGGATTTCGTGAACATTTCCCGAAACAACGTTTTTTTATTCTCACTGCGCAGGATGATTTTCACATTTTGTCTGCTTGGTGATTCACAGTCACTTCACTTGCCAAATCTAATCACTTGTGAATGTGGACTCCTTGTATTATGTCACGTAATATAAGTCGGACAGTTTATTTAAAGTAATGAAGACCATGGGCACAACTCTAGCAAGCCCTAGGTCCTTCGATTCCTCTAGATTCTGAAAAATTAGAGTATGGTGTGAGTTAAGGTCTTTGGAATTCGTATTAACGCTTTTCGAGGCTGTTTCTTTCAAATTCGTCATTAAAGGTCTTCCTGTCTGCGTTTTTCTCTTTGTGTGTATCCAGTCTAACACAGCATCGTGCCTTTCCTGTATTGGATATCTTATGATTTCACCTTTCAGTTCTTCATCCTTATTGTAAGCCATAACTATGCTACGTGAGGGTGGTATTTCATTCCTTGTAACCGATCACGACTTATTCCGTTTAACCTACACCTTGGGTGAGTTTGGTATTGTTTCTTTTATCTTTACGACGAGCTGATTTAAAAGTAACTGGTTTATTTCAGATGGCCTCTTGTTTCTGTTTCATTTTCAGGTTACTAATATTTTTTGATGAAAGTTGTCTAACTTGCGGCATCAAATGACTTCATGTTTTCTTTTCGAGAAATCTATCATATTACTATTTTCGGTATATAAACATTAAATTAATGTTGGAACATTACATATAATTTAGCCTTCATATGCATGCATATAGAACGCACTGACTTCCAGTCGCCTGATATTCAAAGTCACATTTCATCTTTGCTATATTACTGAACAACACATATGCTCTTCTCTTCCAACCTTCGATATACAATGATCGTTGTTTATATTTCGTCGACCTTAGTTAACTCGGTAACTAAGCGTATTATTTTGATACATCCATGGAACACCCATCTCAGTCATTTGCTTCAAAAACTAATCAAGTAAGATTTACACAACAAAAGCCAAAATGCACAAGCCGTAGTAAGAGCAGTGAAGAGGATTACTTACTATCAAAACTACTTCTATTCGTTTTTCATTTCTATTCGGTGACGATAGTTTGGTTGGTTTAAAACGCCAAATCATCGGTAGCTTTATAAGCAGCCTTTAAGAACGAACAAATTAGTAATATAGCCCTTAAACTTTTTGCGAACGGAGTAACCAAGTTGAAGCGTGAACTAGAGCGCCAGGCTTATCATCTAAAACCAACCATATAAATAAAATCTGTGAAAAAATCTCACACCCTAGGGTATGAACCAGCTTAACTCGAAGGGAATAGTTCAGTGTAAAGGAATCAGTGTTTTCAATCACATTAGGAATGCCAAGAATACATTAAAACTGCTATGTGGTTCATCAATCGGCAAAATGGGTCACCGCCTTCTGTAAAACCCTGGTGTACTCTTACGACGCCTAGCTGATTCTACAATCCCAATGAACGAGATGCCAAACCAATCATTAGCTATTACATATCAGATTTGGAGTAAAAGATCGCTTTTCAAACTGCACTCTGACTCGCTGCGTTAATTAGTTAGAGACCTCTAACTATTTTAGCCTTTACTATTGTCGTTGCTTACAAAATTAATTCCTTGATAATTGTGGGTAGTTACTGTGATAAAAATAAGCACAATAAAAACGGCACAAAAATAGCCCAGTGACTATCAGTCTCCAACTTAAAGTTACTTGGAAGAATTGATAAACTGTAGTTCCTTGCGACCTACGTCTAGATGGTAGAAATGTTTTATAGTGTGCAGTAATGGTTACACTGTTTTGAGAACTGAGACAATAGGAGTAGTTCCTACAGTATTATCTCTCAGTGCCCATATAGTTTAGATATGCGCTGAGCCTTTTTCCTAAAGGTTCATAGACAGGTGCCAACTCAGCCTGTTTTTAGGGCCCACCAAGTGTGTACGTAGAAAATGTATCTCCGCTGTTAACTGTTACTTTACATTTGTAAAAATTAGGAGTAGAAAATTTGTTGTGAACCCACCAGTGTATTTTTTCTAAGTCATCCTCAAGAGTCTTCGTATCAGAGGGACCTTGGATCGCCCTGTAGATCTTAAGAACATCTACGTATAGAAGGGGTTGTGACTCTTAATTAGAAAGGAAGTCACATATAGGCAATAGGAAGAAAAGTGGTCTTAGGATCGAACCTTATGGTACTCCGCTGGTAATTGGAAACCAATTAAAAAGAGCAGAGCTAACTTTAACTGCTAAAGACCTGCCTCTTGGGCAGTCATGTGGCCAGTCCAGTAGGCACTCATTAATGCCCATCGGTTGCAATTTCCTACAAAGAATTGGGAGATCTGTTTCATTGGGATCTTTGGAGAAGTCTAAGAGAGTGATAAATATGGGATATTTGTACTCTACTGATCGACTTTAATTATTTCATGTAGTCAGAAGGTCGATGTTATAAAACCCGCCTGGGGGTAAGCCGTGCTGAGATGCAAGTATAATCACACCTCACTTCCATTGATACGGCAGCTTTGCAGTTGCTAGTGGGCAGCTGAAAATGATAGCAAGGGACAAGATTAGGGCAGATCGGCATATTCTCCAGGAACTTTGGGACGGATCTCAACTATACCGGAAAATGTGTGTCGACCCATGCGCCCAAAATTTCCTTTGATGAAAAAACGGACCAAACGTCACAGTATATAGACCGACGTAGGGGGGTGATGTGGTGATTGATAGTTGATGTCGAGGTATTGGTAGGGAAGAAGTTAAACTGGGAATCTTCGGCCAGTAGATTGGCAACCTAATGATGGTTGCGATATACTGTCGTTCAGTTTTTATCCATTAAACTAAGGGTCATGCTATCAGTTCTCTCCACTTTGCTAACCAAAAGCTTATTATAGTGCTCCATAGACGCCATCAAGGCAATCTTATCGTTTCTTCTATCTTGTCTGATTTCAAAGGCGCATTTGTTGCGTATGGGCCTGTAAGATATCCAATCTACTTGGTTATTTGATAGTCGTTATAGGTTGCAGGCCACACGCTAACTCCTCACGATTTCGCTGGTGTTGGGCCCTAGTCAACAGATGAACCCAGGTTTATTACGAGGCCATCAAAGAGGAAAATAACGACTAGTGGACTGAAGGAGGGCGTATTTTGACTACATCGTCTGGCCAGAGTCTGTTTTTCCTAGGTCTACCCTAATCATGTAGTACTTTATATTGCGGCAGTCCTTACATATCACCAGTTTCGAAGGATATAAGGGAGGCGAAGTTTTAACAGTGGGAGAGTGTAGTTGCTACCTCCAAGTGAATTTAGAATCGGAAAGTCTGCGACCTGTGTTTCTCAAACAGTTCGGACACAATGTAATCTAGATGCATTTTGATTGGGCTTCCAACGGGTACATGGGGTTACGTTGTCTTGTAGCGCATGATCAACAAGCAGGCAAATGAAATCGGATACTAATCTGGATTCGTGATCTGACGGGAGAGATGGAAACATCAAAATCACCCATCAGCAGTATGTTGGTAAAACATAGATATAGAGCAACACGGCTTGCCTGAAAAACGACCTGTCCACGAAACCAGGAGCTCCAAGGGGTGACATCCCATAACCCGACCAAACGGTGGTAGCGACTTTTCTTCACATTGTACCACAGGACACCACGATGGGCAAGTTTCGAATTAATGACTTGCTAGACACTAAGGGAAGAAAACATACAGCGCCACACCACCCGTAATCACTTTGTCCTGTCATTGTCGAATAGTTAAGAGCTTGCGGCTGTAAACCAGCGACTCCAATGTTAGTCCATGTTTTGCAGGATCCATCACACCAGGCTGTTTGAAGTGTGACAGCTTCCTGATTTCGTGTATTTTTGAGCGTAACCACTCTACTGTAAAAACAAACAGACAGAGAAATTTCACCATCTGATTAGTTTGAGGTATGGCAAATGTCGAGAGATACAGGCGTCCAGGAATGAAAGCCAGCCCTTAATAGTCCGTTCATACTGAGGTTTTGAGGATAATTTACTTGGAACTCCTACTTTGTCATAGTGTACCTTTGAGTTCGGATGTTCGCCTGACGTTATAGAGTGGAAATCGTATATTCGATTGTCGCGATCTAGATGTTTAATAATTACTTATAGAGGGGCTGAGAAGGTCTCATATAAGGCTTCGTACACAATTCTTTAGGATGTGGGCCTACATTAACCATTACTGACCTCTTTCGGAAAAGCGTGAAATTTTCTGTACCAGGCCTGCAGCGCGACTGTTACCGTTTCTTATATGACCAGAGTTACGAGCAGTAACCTGGGCTTGGGCGAAAATGTTTAATGAACTGGTTTGCGTGGCCTCATAATTTTGCTCTTCGGTACATCTGCAACAATCAATCTATCTGAGATATAACTCCACTGACAAATGTCTTAAGTTAGCTTGTAGTTTTCAGAGCCCTTCTGGAGTCTGTGAATACGCCGTTTAATTACGAAACACCCCGTCTCCTCTGTTTCGATCCCTCTCTTTTTTCGAATAGATTTTCTCACTAGTCAAGGCCTATCCAGAATGGTTCTAACGTTTGAAGGAATCTGTTTGGCTTGCAATGAGGATGCTCTAAGTAGTACTTGCTAATACTACTTTATGTCATACAGAGAGTGGCCTACGAGGTTCCTTGGCGAAGATAGTTGCCTAGGAGCCAATCTTTTGGTAGCACCATGGCTATGGTCAACCTTTAAGAGTTCATGGATGGCTCGTCCTTGGGAGCAGTCATGGCTATCCCTGTCCGAGAGTAAAGAGGAATTGCTTACCTTGACGTTAAACACGATAACAAGTTTCATGTTCAAATCATCAGTGACGATAGGCGAAGACAAAACTGGTAACTTATGGGGTTAAACAATGACCTTTCAGTTTGTGCCTCAAATTTAGGCACTAAGAAGCTTCTTGGAGGTTAGCGCTTGAAACTTTTTGGCCTATGAATGCAGTTCTTGCGGCACTTAGGACTTTTTTCTGTAGTACCAATTCATGTTGAAACCGCTAATTCCCCAATTAATTGGAGACTTAGGGGTGCTCCTGATGATTGTGGATGGGACTTGACCCGCTCCAATATTTTCCGTATATAAACCTTTCTGGGTTTGTAAGGTAGAACGTTTGAGGTCTGTGTTTATTTGTAGTTCTTCTGTAGGATAATTAACCCACTTGGGCCCTTGGGGCCTGATTATTTCTACAAACGTTTTCTGTATTGGTTGTCTGCGTAACTGAGTGCGTTTGATTGCTCTCTGGGTCAGACCTTAGAAATTCCAGACCTACTCAAGGCCTTCTCTTGGCTCTGCAGCAAATACACACGTATGAGTCACCATTGGAAGAGCTCTTAGTCAGCATCAGGTAAAGCCGAGGTAGTAGTGCAGGATTACAAGTTCAGTAAATCGGTTTGGCGCACACAGCATACCCCACTACTTGAGAACTCTTGTTATTACTCCCAAGACAGACCAAGAAATGTCTTACGTTAGCCATCGCAAGTAGTAACAGAGAGTGTCTACTTTCGAACCCTAAACTAAAAGACGACAATCCAATACCAACAGGAAGAAAAGTTCTACGTAAGTGAGGAAAACCAAGATAATCAGAACACTTACCTCCGGTTTGCAAGGAAATCATAGGATTCAAGGAGCAAGTAGTCAGGGAAAAACTCAGGAAAGCAGCCTGGCTGGGGTTTTCAGAAGGACCGTTAGGTTCAAAGAACAAACCAACGTTAAAAAAAATATATGTTGCATTCATGCTAGTGTGCACATTTAAAATTAATGCTAGAAGACTTTGCTCTGGAAGCACTTCACCCGAAAAAATCCGGCCAATGAAAAATGAGAGTCTTGAAGCTGAAGTGTTAATAAGACATTAAATTTTACTAGACAAATAAGAAACATTGTTGTTTTTTTAAATAGCTCTCATCAGAAAAATTATCCTCTCTGAAACCTGACTTCTTGGATGCCACTAGAAGATTGCAAAAAGGATAAGTCAGTTGATGCAATCCATCGCTAAGAATAAGAAATCTACGGATAGAAATAGATGAGGATACTCTGTTCCGAAATGTCCCGCAGAATTCACGCCGGTTTACAGGCGCAAACGTATTATTAATAACAATTTATTTCCTGATATCAGGAGCACGCCATTTTTACAAGTAATATCGACAAAAACAAATGACAATATTATTGTTTAATTGCTGTACAGATTGTTTATACTGTGATGCAAAGAGATAACAAGCATTATTTTAAATTGGTTAATTATGTAACACCTATTGTGAACTAGACATTGGAACAACCTTGTGATACAGGAAAATCCCAGGGTGGGTTCAGTTGCCATATCGAAGGATTGCATTATGATAGGAGATGAGGATATTCAACGTTTTGCGTAATATGAAGCGACCTTTAAGTACCGAAAAAACGAAGGAAAAAGCCACGAAACAGAGAAGCAGTAATATGCCAGCTATGCTTTTCTGATTATTTTAGCAGTCGGACGAGTATAATTGTTCAAATTGGTGAAGATTTTGGCATTAAAGTTCATTTGGAAAGAAATAATTTGCTATCTTTGATAGGCTAGCTATCACGGAAGATTTCAATAGTAGTGTTCAGACAGGGGTTTGTGAGTGAGGTTTAATGAGAAATTGATTTTGAGAGGCTGCAATAGTTATGAAGGGAATTCGATGATCATTAAGTTAGTCCACAGTGTTGCGATAGATGCAATAAATTGTTGTGTATGGTTAATTTTTCTATCAATCTTAACTTGATGGGTATCTGCATTACGGTCTATAGTGTAGAGTTCAGGTTTTATTTGTGGTGGAATTTCCTGTTAGATAGGCAGTGCCAATCAGACTTTACATGTGAGTATGTGTAGCATGATCTAGAGCATTCGAAGCATAATTACTGAGTGCGCAGCCGTAAATATGAAGCAGATTCCGCCCTACTGACAAGGAAATTTTGAAGTTATCTCCCACACCATTGTGTATGCTTGCCGAAATTTTCACCCTCTCTTTTTTATGATGTTATTCCCTTAAATTTACTAATTAGGTGGAAACTGAATTTTTTTACTTGATACTCGACGATATAAGTTCTGTTTTGGTCAATCTTATCTGAGCAAGCATCTTAATGCAGGTTACATGAATTACTAAAGCCGCAAACTAAAAACTAGATACTTCACTGTTACTGCATTGATGCTATGGGGATCAGTTAGATAAAGTATGAAGCGGTATTTTGGTTGGGGAGGAGCGTAGCATCTAGTGGCTACACGAGTGGTTACCAGAAACAAGCATAGTATTAGTAGTGCTGTAGGTATTTGGAAACCAGTAAGTTATTCGGATAGTAGGTTTGAATGATATGTGAATGATATAGCAGCAAATATAAAACTGACTAAAAGTGAGTGGTGAGTAAAAATTGTGAACTCATTGCAAGTCCTGGTCACTGATGCACCATAGCAGTATGACACTGGGTTCGGCGGTCATCTTTCATGGGATAGTTGAGTTTATGCCATATTTGCTGAATCAAGAGAATATGACTACATAGTACATAAACGTAAAAAAGAAGAAAAGAAAAGCTCTCTTCGCGTGCAATGTATAGGTATAAGAATAGTCCAAAACATGATCCGATGAATATAAGTCCGATTGTTTCTGGCAGGGGAAGTGCAATGGTTTATTGATATCTTTTATTCAGAAGCATCATTGCGTTGTCCAGGATATCTAATTAATTTCAGATATTAAGGGATCCTATTATATCCGGTGTGTCTGAATAAGTGGCTTAATCAGCCAGGGAACTAATATTCACACTGAATCCATACTGTAATTATCCATTGATTTTCAACACCATATACTTATTCATGTATACACACACACTTCTTTATTCAGAAAATTCACCCCTCTTGTATCACTTGAGTGAAAATTCACAATTTCATCACACTGTTAATTGTACTGTTTGATTTCTCCATTACTATAATTCTCTATGTAATTTACATTGTTGATAGTGTATATTTCCATTCTGTTCCAATCTACTTTAGTATTATTATTATCATTATTACTATAATCATTACTATTATTATTGTTATTATTATTACTATTATCTGTCTTCTGTCATCACTTATAAACCAATTCACAATTTTGACGACAACTTGACCTTTTAATTATATTGGGTTTATTAGTTGGGTAACAAACCTGTTTATACAAAATCTAAACTACCATTACGCATTGAACTCTCTAGAATTTTATTTATAATCTCTTCCCATAGTGCCATGCATACATTTTTATTTACATGTTCTACATCACATCGGCGTTTTACTCTTAATACTACTTCGCCAATTTTATTTATTGAATTATTATACTCATCTCATGAAACCCAAAACAGTTTCTTCACGACGCTTATTGTAAATGGGTAGTATGTGATTAAAATAAAGTAATATCTTTAAGAGGTATATTAAGTAGCTCGTAAATTACTAGGAAACTATCTGCCATGCATACTTCTGCTGGTAGTTTGTTCCATATTTGATCGTACTTAGTCAAGCAAAAGTTTGCGCTAGCTCTCGTTTTTTGTTTTACAATTTTAGCTTTAGAGAGTTTGACTCTCAGATAATACTCTCGAGTGTAGGCAAGGTACACAACATTAGTAGAGGTATGGGTCATATTGTGTAGCAGTTTATAGAAGAAGACTAAGTATGTTCTTACTCTCCTTCTTCATAGTGGTTCGAGTTCGAGCATATGACACTTCGTTTTGTAGTCAGTTGTAGAATCGTTTTTAATCACTTGCCGTGTTAGGTAGGGTTGCATACTCTTGGTTTGTCACTTGTTCGTAGATTGCTAAGTAGAAAGAAACAGTACTAAAGACTAGGTCTTACATATATAAGTTCGCAAATAACTTGTTGGTCGTCGTAGGGGACTCCATTTTTGAGTATTGAATGAATACTATTATCCTCAGTTTTATTTAAGCGTTTTTCTAATAGGTGGCATGGTTTTGGAGATTTGTATGTACCACTAAGTGTTATACATTCTTCGTCTTTCTGGCGAGTTTCATATTAACGTCATAGTTGTTCTAGTAAACAGTGTATTCGATTCAGAGCAGCTAAGTCATTTGAGGTGAAGTACCTTTTCTATAGTTTACGCATCTTGGCCTTAGCTTGAGTGATGATGTAAGGGGATATTTCTGTGTAGCCCGTCTTTGTTAGCACTATAGTGTCTATTAAGGGCTTAATGTTACGAAGGAATATTTCCAGTGTTTCAGCAATGCTGTTACTAGTAAAGAGACCGGCCCATTCAAAGCATCCAACCAGATTTCGGAAAGTTTCCCAGCCAGCATAGGCAAAGTCTCTATACTAAAAACGCTTACAAGTCGTTCTGTGCTTACTACCTTTCATAAGGAATGGTAAGGTGCATAGGACTGTGTTGTGGTTACTTGTAAAGTCTTTCGCCACATTCTATAAACGTCGGTGATACATTATAACGGAACATCAAGTCGAGTGTGTTGTTGCTGCGTGAATATACAGGTTTCCAGAATCGTTTATTGATATGCTTAATTATACTTTCATAAAACGTCAGGCCAGAGAATGTGCGCCAAACGACTCCGGGGAGATTAAAGTCTTCACAGGTTATTTTATAGTCGAGGCCTAGGGTAGCGACGTGGTGAATGATGCGATCATGGAGGTGTTTATTAATTTGTATCTATTTAGGGCCCAATATATACAACCTACTAGTAGCTGGTGGCTATTTACTTGTACTTTTAGCCATATCGAATCAGGTACTGAATTTGGAACGGCGTCGTTGATGTTTT
The DNA here is from genome assembly GCA_034768735.1 of Schistosoma mekongi. Taxonomy (NCBI): domain Eukaryota; kingdom Metazoa; phylum Platyhelminthes; class Trematoda; order Strigeidida; family Schistosomatidae; genus Schistosoma; species Schistosoma mekongi. The sequence goes on from CM068306.1 coordinate 33,921,554, forward strand.
CCAATTTTATAGTCTTGGATACGTAAGCCAGACAGCTTCCACTTCTTTTAGTGGCCCTATTGTGACGAAATACAACATAATTATCTATGACAAGGTATAAGCCAGGGACATTAGGGGAAAACCAACTTTCCGTCATTAGAGCAAGTGTGGGATTGCATAGGAGAACCAAGGTTCTCAGAGGTGTCGTTGTATTTGGTATAGACCGAGCATTGACCAGCATCAGTGTCAGTTGAGAGAATATAGGACCCCAGATGAGCAATTCGCGGTTGTTTGTGCAAGAACTTTCGTATCGTGTGTTAATCTGTCATATTTTCCAGAACAGTTATTAACACATTTGCTTGTAGTATAAGCCCCTACGTTGTAAGTGATACTACCACTTACTTCCAGTAATGACGAGAGATGGGATTCGTCCCTACTCATAAGCATTGGTTTAGCTAGGGTTGAGGTGGTAGTAAGGGGATTTGGATGCAGGAAGGAGGAATGGGTTGATGTAGACTTAGACAGAGAAGAGGATAAGGAGGCTGGCATCATTGGGACTCCGCTGTTTCTAAGAAGCACAGCGTTGTTGTTAGTTAAGGTACCATTTGAGATCATCGGTATGGGGAGAGGAGCGGACGATGGTTCATATATTGTACGTGGCTCAGATACTGGTGAGTGGGTAACAAAGGATTGCTCAGGGGTGTAGTCTGAGTGAAATTAAGAGGGTTATGAGTTTGGAGAGCTCATATTGATATTTAGGGTTAGGATGAGGTCCGTTATAGGATCTGTTGAGTCCAGTTGAACTTGTTAGACGGGGTACTGGGTAGAAAGTTCGGTTACCTGGGACTGTGTGGGATTAAGGAGGTTGTAGCAACTTAGCTTGACTAGTTAAAAGTTCACTTCAAACCTTAAGTATACGACAAGACAATTAAGCTGCAGCATTCATTTGCTTCCTCATTCTGCATAGGGGCTATATTTCCTATTAGCTTATATTGAATGTTGAGAGGTATTTGTGTGTTTGAATAACTAGAACCGCGCTCCACTGTTTCCTGCCCACGCTACTAAATAAAGACCTATTCCCAAAATAGTCTGGTTTCTTCTGTCACTAGATCGGGATATACGTAGGCGCTAAACTGGTGAGCCCGACATGATCGAATACAATATGTCATTTCTGTTGTTCATATCAATTTTTCTTTTTATATTCAGTCGTAAAAATAAGCCTTCTGATTTGCAACAATTAAGATTACGTATATATATTTTTTAGATACATAGTGTTTTATTTTTGTCACTCATTATTTTTCCGTTATCATCACGTCATTATATTGTTAATATAATATGGCAGACTCAGTCCAGACTGAAAGCCTAGAGGATAGGTCATCAGCAGACATAGAAACCGTTATGACTACGAATATCCTAATCCCAGAATTCGATCTTAGTGACCCCGAGTTGTGGTTTGCTCAACTAGAGCATTGTTTCACGAGACACAATATTAAATCTGAAGGAGTTCGCTATCAAGACTTATGTTCAGTCCTACTCCCTTCAGCAGCCAAAGAAGTTCGCGACTTGATTTTAAGTCCGCCAACACCACAACCGTACACCATCCTAGGACGAGAAATAATGAATCGTCTATCATTATCAGATGGGCAAAGAATCCAAAGACTCTTCCAAGAGGAAACATTAGGTGATAGGTCACCGTCACAATTTTTGCGTCATCTCCAAGCCTTAGTAGGCGACAACACAGTTGGTGAGGCAGTCCTGAAACAAGGATGGATACAAGCTCTTCCATGTTACGTCCAACACTGTTTGGATGCACAAGATCCCGACACCTCCTTATCTCACTTAGCACGTATTGCAGATAGGATAATGGAAAGAGGTCCCCCAACCGCATCAAGTATGATACACCATACTCAGAAAGAAGCATCAGCAAATGATCCAGTTATATCACAACTCATTGCAAGTGTCAAAAGTCTTACAGAGGCTGTCAGCAAAATGCAAATGGGTCATAGAGACAAGAGTAGGCCATCACAACCTTCGGGATTAAGTCACGTAACAGGTTGCAAGAGTCCAAACAATCTGGACAATTTTGTTGGTATCACTGGAAATTTGGTGTTCAATCAACCAAATGCAGTCAACCATGCGTCTGGCCCAAACAGACCCTGAAGAATATGGAGAAACAAATAACCCCTCCCCCAGGTCGCAACGACTGACGCGGGGTGCCTAAACAGTCGCTTGTATTACGTTAGAGATAAGAATTCAGGCTTGAACTTTTTGGTGGATACTAGTGCTGCACTTAATGTCATTCCTAAGAACGAAACCGAGTGGGGTCGAGAAACTTCCTCAGTCACACTTGAAGCTGCTAATAAGACTAAAATCGCGACGTTTGGGCAGAAAACAATGACACTAGATTTGGGGTTTAGAAGACAATTCCCCTGGGTTTTCCCTGTAGCCGATTTGGATCTGGCAATACTAGGAATGGATTTCTTAGAGAGATATAAATTTCTTGTTGACACTAATAAACGACGTTTGATATTAAAAGATACTTCGAAATATACAAAAGGTACAGAAAGTCGTATCACTTCTCCAAATTTAATATAAACTCCGCCAGTAACAACGGCAAAGTTCTAGGATATACTCGCGGAATTTCCAGAGTTAACAAAACCAAACCCTCAACCCTCCAGAAGTAAGTTAAAAGTATGTCATACAATGAAAACGGAAGGGGCACCTGCTTTCGCTAAACCCAGGAGACTAGCACCCGATAAGCTTAAAATAGCTAGAGCTGAATTCGATTACATGCTACAGCTGGGCATACTACGTCCATCTGATAGTCAATGGGCATCTCCTCTGCATATGGTTCCAAAGAAAAATAAAGGCGATTGGAGACCGTGCGGGGATAACAGGGCCCTCAACCGTCAAACGGTACCAGACAGGTACCCGATACCACATATCCAAGATTTCACAAATGGCTTACAGGGTATGAAGATATTTACTATAATCGACTTAGTCAGGGCATACCACAATATCCCAGTAGCTGAGGAAGATATTCCGAAAACAGCTATCACAACACCTTTTGGATTATTCGAGTTTGTACGCATGCCATTCGGCCTACAGAGCACGGCACAAACATTCCAAAGGTTTATGGATAATTTACTTCGAGATATGCCATTTTCTCAAGGGTATATAGATGACCTATTAATTGCCAGCCCGGACTTAGAATCACATGAACAACATGTAAGGGCAGTACTTAGACGACTAAACGAAAATGGCATGAACATACACCAAAGTAAATGCGTTTTTGGTGTAGAAACGTTGGAATTCCTCGGACATACCATAAGCCCTGAGGGAATTACACCAATTAAACAAGAAGTGGATACTATTAAACAATATCCCATCCCAAGCTCTACAACACAACCTAGAAGTTTTCTCGGTTTAATAAACTTTTATCGCAGATTTATACCCGGTTGTGCACAACTAATGCAACCATTAACGGATGCGCTTAAAGGAAAACCGAAAGAGTTCAAGTTGACCTCTGATGCCGTCGACGCTACAAACCAATTAAAGCATAAACTTGCTCAAGCATCTGCATTAACGTATCCGAATACTCACTACCCACTTACCATAATGGTAGATGCTTCAGACAAAGCCGTAGGCGGTACTCTTAATCAACTAGTTAAAAACACCTGGAAACCAATCGCATTCTTCTCAAAAAAGCTCGCTCCAGCAGAGACGAGATATTCTACCTTCGGTAGAGAACTCCTCGCAATCTACCTAACCATCAAGCACTTCCGGAACATGCTAGAAGGCAGGGAATTCATAGTTTATACGGATCATAAACCGCTAACCAAAGCATTAAGAGCGAAAACTTATAAATTCTCGCTTCGAGAAGTCCGATACCTTGACTACATATCACAGTTCACTAGTGATATCCAGGACGTAAAAGGTGAAGACAATCAGGCGACAGAGCTAGTTTTCGGGACCACTCTGAGACTGCCAAGTGAGTTCATTAGCCCTCACACAGACAGTAAGACGCTCGACTTAGGAACTTACGCAGACCAACTACGGGACCAAATGTCTAAACTTAAACCGATTAATACTCGTGAACAATCACGAGCGACATTTTTGCCTAAGGATCTAAGCAATTGCTTGCACGTCTGGATAAGATGTGACAAAGTAAAAGCACCCCTTAGCCCTCCTTTTGAAGGTCCATTTAAAGTTACTTCAAGAAAACCTAAGTATTTCGTAATACAAAAACAAGGAAACATCGATTCAGTAAGTATTGATAGGCTAAAAGCAGCATACCTAGATAATGAACCACCATACGTGTTATTAGATCGTTTATCTAATTAAACAAACACGGAATCAGCAGGTAAGAAAATAAAGGCTACAAAGGTAACTAAAAGCGTTAGATGTGCACAACCGATTATTCAGGCGGGGATGTCCCACAGTTTTAGTTTCGGCCCAAATAATAATAATAATAATCACGTAACTTCTAAAATTTTCGAGTTAGTAAATATTGAAAAAATAAATAAAAAGTAAATATAAAATAAAACTAAAACAAAAAAGCAATATATTTCTCTTTGTCTTAAGTCGACAAACGTTATCGGAATATTAGCAGTATTCTACCCACTTCTTGTCGGATCTTATCTTTTGATGTAGGAACGGTAGTCATTTTGTTTTCTATTAAATACTGAATACTTAAACTGATTCTTAAACAATTTGGCGAGCGATATAAGTCGTAAACCTATCAATTGAGGTGAGTGTTGTGAGCATGCTTTGCCTAAGGAACTAATCATTTTTCTAGAATTCTAAATTATCAGTTGATGATGCCATAAATCACACAATGAACCTTAAAAATCAGGATAAATTCCAAAAAGAATCCAGGCGAGTTTTAACTGTTTACCATATGATTTACTTTACACACCTATAGTGCTTGGCATGTATATATTTTACCTAGACTAGCCACAGTTTATAAATATCAATAAGCTAATTAGAGTAACTTATTAAATTTCTATAGTATCTCCAGCACCTTTCTAACTGTAGTGATGTGTAATATCTAAGATTCTAAATTCTGTTGTTACATTTTCCAATCTTTTAGATCCTAAATAATAAATAAGAACAAAAACTCATTTTTTTTCACTAGCTTATAGCAAACTAACACTACAACTAATTACTCATAATGGTTTCACGATATCATCATAAGGCATTGTCTAGCCTTGGAAATCACGTAATATGATTGATACAATTAATGAAAATAATAACAAACCGGGTCGATAAACTTATATAAAATTACCATTAATTGATGCGGTTTCTCCACAACATCATACAAACAATTATTATAAATCCGTACATTACCATAGACATAGGTTAGGAATAATGCATCCCTCGGTTAAAATCTATGCTCTCTCATATAACCACATAGTTCCCATCCATTTTATCGACGTTTGAATTCTTAATCAATGGAGATATCATCCGATAACGTTCCGATAAGCTTTCTACATTGGCTATATGCTTCGCATTGACTTATAGCTTGATCTGACCCTAATAAGCTTAAACATTCTCATTCTTGGTAGTTCATTTTTTTTCTCTTTCATAAACATTTGCTATAATTTTCAACCTGACGGGTACTGTCAGTACCAACCGTTACGAACCAGTCATAAAAGGCGGCCGTCACATGTTCAAGGTTGCCTAGTTGATCTGACTTCTGGCAAGTTCACGCACTTATGTATATATATTCTTGTTTTCTTTTATAAAATTTTTTAATGCATTTGCGTACACAAGATTCTACACCATGTTTATTTTCTTTCAGATGGCCAAGCCGTCCAGGAAACCAAACACTTACGTAGAAACGATCACTTATCAATTATAATTATATATATATATATATTTTACTTTAAATTTTTATGCAAACAGTGGAGCAATTCTTTAGGTGTGGTTGAGTTTCATCGTTTTTGTTGTGTTCTAAAGTAGATTCTTCTTTAATTTTTACTTGAGGGCGACTCAAGAGGCAGACGAGTAAACACCTGATTGCCGGACAGAGCATGGAAAAATCGTACCTCACCAACATGGTGTTGAGTAGCCCGCTCGCTGTATTTCCTCAGATATTCCTACTTTATTTCCTTGGCCTCTTACTTTTCAAGCTCCAGTCACTGTTAGGAGGTCAAGTTCATCAAGTATTCCACCATCCATTGTAGGAGAACGTAAATGTTACAAGATTAAATAGCAGATTCAAAAAAGCAAATGTCATCCACGCAGTGTCGTCGAGTACTGACAGACTGTTTGCCATGGATTGAGTGTCAGGCGCTGGACGAGCTAGTAATTCTGAACTAAGCTACAGCCACAAAACTGAGATGATTTTGTTTGGTATGTTGATTGAACCAACGTTCCTACGGAAGTCGTTTCTAGGAAGGAGCTAATGTAGCAACTTAGCTTGACTAGTTAAAAGTTCACTTCAAACCTTAAGTATACGACAAGACAATTAAGCTGCAGTATTCATTTGCTTCCTCATTCTGCATAGGGACTATATTTCCTATTAGCTTATATTGAATGTTGAGAGGTATTTGTGTGTTTGAATAACTAGAACCGCGCTCCACTGTTTCCTGCCCACGCTACTAAATAAAGACCTATTCCCAAAATAGTCTGGTTTCTTCTGTCACTAGATCGGGATATACCTAGGCGATAAGAGGTTACGTATGTTACGTGGTTGGATATTATGTAGACCAGTTGTTTTGCTAGTAGCGCTAATATGTCATATATCCCGAAAAACGATTGATTACCATATAGCATGTTATGACAGTGATGAAGGTTGGTATTTATATATTTGGGATTGAAACCGTTCTTGTTTGCAACTATTAGGTGGGTTTGAAGTTGGTGAAAGCGTGGAGTTGTTATGTATGTGTGGATTAAGAGAGCTCATAATTATTGGTTAGTTTAGTGCCCTAAAGTGTTTCGTCCAATCGCCCCAATGGTGTTTACTATAGTATGTAGATTTTCGTACAGCATGATGGATGAAGAACTGTTACTCAGCATGTTGGTGGTCGATATTAGATTTCCAAGGACGCGAGTAGGTGTATCGTTTACTGTGATGTCAATCACTTTTTATATCATGTGGTGGAGCTGAAATTTGAATAGACTGGTATTTGTCGTTTACCTTGTTGTTTTGAGTACTTATGAGTTCGTTACAAGCTAGTGGAAAGAATTTATTTACGGAAATTAATATGGTCTTAGAGTTTTGTTTATTTGGGATATGATGTTTAGTCTGTGTGTGACTATTAGCGCGGGTCGTGGACTTACTCGAGATTGTTTAATTTTAGATCCAGGTTTAGTTAGGTTGTAGTGGATACTACTCATAAGGTCATCCATAAGTAGTAGGTAATGCATGCAGTGCAGCCGTTGGATGTCGTGGAGATGGCTCGGTTATGTAGGCAGTTGGCGAGCACGATAGTTACTCCAGTAACTGAAGACAGCAGGACACTACCAGTGGAGAAGCAAATCACAGAGTTAGTGAAGCAAGTCTCAGAGGTTCGAATACATACGGAGAAGAGAAGTAGGTGCTTCGAATGTGGAGAACTCGAACATTACAGAAGAAACTGCCAGAGGAAACGACGACCAAGACATTTTAAACGTTACACACAGCCCTCTTTCTTCGAGTTGTTGGGTTGGTTGATAAAAGCGCGTTGTACACAAAAAGTGCGTGTAAACGGGAGAGTACTGGTTTGTTTAGTTGACACGAGCGCTGCTATATCCTTAATAAATGTAGGACTGTGTCGACAGCTGAGGAAGTGTTCACTAGCATTACAAACCGTGAGCGGATATGCACTGAAAATTTTAGGAGTGTCAGACTGTTGTGTCGACGTCGGAGATTGATTCGTACGATATCCACTCGTAGTAATTAGAGGTATACAGCAAACAGTACTGGGAGCGAGGTGGAGGCGGTAATTGACACAAAGAACAGGACAGTAAGCACTAAGTACGGGCATTTCAGCATACATGAGAACAGCGGGGTAACTAAGATACAAGCCACGATCTTACCGCAAGAAAACATAGAAAATATCAATAAGGTAGTAGCAAAGTACGGAGGCCTTTTCACCGACGACGGAGAGGCCTGCGGGTATTGTGATAAAGTGACGCGTGAAATTCCTATATACAGTCATAGGAAGACAACGTTCCACACACGCTGGACACCAGTTCATCTAGAGACAGAAGCAAACCGTCAAGTTCAAAAGATGTTGCTGGACTGGTGCTGCTAGTAATGAAATCCAATAGGAAATATAGAATGTGTGTTGAATTCAGAGAACTAAACAGTATAAGAGAGTTAAAACCATACGCAAAGCCAACTGCAGCCGAAACTCTGAAGCGCTTACAACAAGCAAAGTTGTTTACTGTACTAGACCCCAGGTCAGGGTATTGGCAACTACCAATGAAGGCAAGTGACAGGTACAAGACAGCCTTCACTGTAGGTCATAAACAGTATCAGTTTAGGAGGATGCCATTTGGGCTGGCAGGGGTGCCGTTCACATTTAGAAGATTAATGAACTTACTGCTACAAAATCTTGAGAACGTGGAGGTATACGGAGACGATCTGGTGGTTTATAGTAAAACAGAGACAGATCACGTATAACATCTAGAAGCAGTCCTCAAATGAATTTGGGTTGTGCATCAATAAGAAGAAGTTGCTGATAGCCAAACGTAACATCATACTGCTGGGGTATAAAGTAGAAGATGGGGAAATGATGTCTAAGCCCGGGAGAATTTTGATTATCAAGAACATCACAGCACCAACTTAGGAAAGGGAGCTTAGGCAGTTTATAGGAAGGGTAGCTTTCTGAAGCCGCTTTATGGGAAATTCTAACGCGGTCGTTGCACCACTGAACTAACTATTAGGCAATGAAAAATTTATATGGACAGAGGAGGCGCAGAAAATCTTTAATCAGATCAAGCAGTTGTTAAACGAAAAGCAGATGATATTGAGACTACCTGTCGTTAGGAAACGGTTCACAGTGATTACAAATGCCAGTGATTTTGGCATTGGTGCAGTACTTCGGCAGGACGACGGGGTAGTGGAGTATGCTTGCCGTGTTTTTTAAAACCAATAGAATAGAAGTACTCGACGATAGGAAGTGTAAGAAACAGAGGAAACAAGTGGTGAAAAGCATACAACTGAAACAGGAAATGGACGTTAAATGATCAGAACAGCTTCGGGGAAATCTTCTGAAACGTTTCTCAGTGGGAAATCTGGTGATGTGTGGAGGACGGAGGAGCATAACGGGTGGACGACTAGGCTCGAAGAAAGTACTCTCCAAATAGGAGGGCCTGTATATAGTCATCACAAGGCGTGGACCGGTATACACCACCAAGTAGGACAGGAAAGAGAAGCGTGTAAACATAAGTCAGTTGCAAAGATGGATGTGTTGGAATGATGGGACAAATACGCAGAGACAACCAGCGACCACAGAACCAAGAAGGTCGGAGCTCACACTAGCTCAACAGTTAAATGGAGGGGCGAGTGTAGCTGACATCAGTGATAAGGTCATCCATAAATAGTAGGTAGCGGAGCGCTGTCTTCCGGGGTTTATCCCTGTTAGGAAAAAAATCGCTGAACAAATTGGTTATGATATTATGGTCGGTAATCATTAATCCATCTCCTAAAATGCAGGGAATATCACTTTTCTGGGAGGGTTTGATACGTCTGTTGAACAGCCGTACCAAGTTTTGTACCTCAAAGCTATTGTGCATTGCTGAATGGCTAATTATGAGTCAGTAACTGAGGAGGAACACCATGTTTTTGTGACAAATATTAAAGAAGGCTTAGCTAATAAGGCTATAGTTCTTAGGGTTGATATTTTATTGGGAAGTGATTGGGCATTAATTACTAAAAAGTCCAGAAATGAAGAGTGAACTGTGAAGAATCTAATGAAATCTTTATCTAAGTCGTTCGTGTTTGGTAAAACTAGATGTTTGTTTGAAAAGGCAGTCTGACTGTTCGATCTAATGTCTGGGCAAGCTGTATTGTTAAGGGCACAAGTGACTGCCTGATCCCAGAGATATTAGGATGTTCAGAGCAGTTTGAGTTAGGCAACCTGGCAGCTCGTTGACGATGTGCATAAAGTGGGAGGTGTCCTGGTAATTATAATAGTGAGGAGGGAGAGTAAAACATCTTACACGATCTGAGTAGGTCGTGTACAGTGAAGGACTGCCAGGGCTTAGAACATAATGGTCTGCATTTGGTGCCCTAGAATTTCTTATAAAGTTATTTGCGACAGGGTAGTAAAAAGGGTTGTGTACTTTGTTTGCCGCCTGGTTAACGCTGGTAGCTGAATAAGCTGTGTTTTGATCGGCTACGTACAGCCTGTGAGTGATTACGACCTTGATTACTACTGAGTTGATTGCCTCTAGGAAATGAGGCCTTATAGCCGTCCCTGTTATATAACGATGTGGTAGGCGCAGTAGTATTGTGCCCTCTTTGTGTAGATGAGGTCATAAAACCTTTCTTTGAACTTACCTTTAGATTTGATGATCTTTTTGTCTCGTTTTTCATTATACCTAAGTTGTTTAGTGGACTAACCATGGCCTTTACCTGTACTTTGGGAGTTTGCATTTTTTTTCACCTAATGAAGAACTAGGGAGCCTATTATTGGAGGTCGTGTGGTCTAGATCTATATCATTTGAGAGGTGGTTGTCATAGGTTTGACCTGTAATTTTTACGGCTGTTTGTTGATTAGTAGTATCATCATGAAATTCTGTAGCTGTACTAAGTGCTGTAGTTAGGCATTTTACATCAGTGGTGTGCTGCCATATTTTACCTACGTGCGAAGTACCTAGTCTCTTATGTCTCAAAATCACGGTAGCAATGGGCTTAGCGGAGTCGTTACTTTTCTGGTTACAGTTTATCGCCTAGGTACGTCCCGACAGAAGAAAGCAGATTATTATGAAATAGGTCTTTATTTTATCAGCGTGGGTAATAGACAGTGGAGCGCGGTTCTAGTCATTCAAACACACATACTTCCAAACGTTCAATATAAACTAATAGGAAATATAATCCGTATGCAGAATGAAGAAGTAATTGGATACTTGAGCTTAATTATTTTGACGTATGCTTAAGGTTTGAAGTGAACTTTTAACTAGTCAACCTAAGTTGCTACAACAGAACTAGCTGCTGGGGCGAAGGTTATGTGCTAAGGTGAACAGGGTGTGTTTAGACTGGGGAAGCCGGCCACGTTTGGAATATCACGGGGCTTCATTCTTGGGCCGTTTCTGCTTCTAATTTTCACCAACAACCTCCCATCAAATATTCGCTAGTTCATTTTTACAAATGTAGAACTATGAGAGACGATGGAGATACGAAAAACCTACAGTTGGACCTGGATAGGATAGAGAGGTGGACAGGCGACGACGGTCTGACTCTCAACATACAGAAAATGCCACGTAACTTACTACTGCAGTCCAGACGTTACTCAACTGGACTATTACCTAGGCTAGCAACGAATAATTAGTATCTCCAAGGGACGAGACTAAACAAAATGTTCACTAACAGACTGGGGACTGAGAAGCACTATCAAGTGGATGTCACGTAAGTATACACTACAATGCATCGAGTCCGCAGGCAAATAGGCATGTTGGCGCAAGACATGTTCTTCACAATATTGGAGATGTGAATAAGAGCACATCTAGGAAACCGCAACAGTGTCTTCTCTATCCTCAAAGTAGACTCTGACCTTCTGGAGAGAGTCGAGAGGCAAGCAAAAGACGCGTAACCAGATTCAGGAACAAACAATACATCTATTGGTTACTAAAGCTCGGGCTATTAACTCTGAGATAAAGACGGTTCAGGGAGACCAGTTGTTGTATAAAATATACTGAGCGGGCCTAGATACACAAATAATAGCAAACCAGCAGCTCCACATACTCATATATCACGGAAAACCCACGAGTTATTACCCGTGAGAGAGCACTTGCACAGGTTAGGACGAGTTCCCTGTCACTAAGAATTTGCCTCACCTGGAACGAACCACCTGAAACAGTAACCACAGACCCCACTTCGGCTTGTTGCAAAAGCAAGCTAGATAACTATGAGTACCATTATGGTAAACTCTAATCCCCCTGGAACAAAGGCTGAAAATCGAAAATTAGCTCCTAATCTTGAACCTAAGCGCTCCCAACCCTTATCCATTATACAGTAATCTTTTAAGCTTTACGAACCAGACTACCTGTGACATAACGAAGGAATGAAAAACAGTACATTAACCTGCGAGGAAAATAAAAACGAATACGGAAAAGAGAAAAAGATAAGAGATAACGAAAGGAAAGAAACGGGCAGAAACTGTAAGAGCTAAAGCGGTGATGCAGTTAACCAACTATCAAAAGAAGCCGAAGACCCGGAACTGAAACCACAGTATTCGAGATGCAAGTGCAAAGAAATCGATCGGTTTAAAATATCTCATTATACAGATGTTAGACATTTGAAGAAGACGTCCTTATAGTACAAAGAGGAAAAGAGCTCGTAAAATAATCGTATTAAATTTTGCCGTCAGGACAGGAATATTTTGGAACTCTTTACCTGAATAGGTAGTGTTGGCACCTCCTGCTGGGTTTTTCGAAGGAATGGGTAGTTGATTATTTGTCCTCTGTAGGCACCGTAGGACAACATTCTTAGACCAACACCTTGGTTACCCCTACACTAAAATCCAAATCCAACGGTTTTCTTTTCAGTTTTAGAAAGAGTACAGCGAGCACTATACTGTTAATGACCAAGAACATTCTTACCAACTTAGTGATCTCAAAAAACGACCGTTCACTAGTTCAGGCAAACGAAGTTTGTTGATTGACCAACAGAGGTAATACCGCGCTCTCGTCAATTCTCTGACGCGTCATGGCCTCGTTTTTTGATGTGAGCTCTAAGAGGAAAGACAAGAAAGAAGAAGATGAGAGTAAGACATCTTTCGTTATGTTGTGTTTTTACTCTTGAGATTAACTTCTGATTTACCTTATATACTGTGTTTATCCTTTTCTAGGCTATGGCGCAGTGTATGCCAAGCTCGATAAAACTGTAGTATTGCAAGAAGTAATTCCTAATTCCGACACATACAAGTACTTTAGGCTCGCTTATTTAATCAAACACCCCTTAATCCAAGGAAATGTGTTCACATTTTAACCAAAATTTTAGTGATTCTTGGACAGGTAACTAATATGTCATCTATGATATGTCGTCCATAGAGTGAGAAAGTGGGTAAAGTTGAGGCGACAGATACATTTTTCGCAATGACCAAATTGTTTCAATCTAATGATGTATGCCATTTTATCATAATTTTCACCCTTAGCAAAACCTCCGTCGTATGTTATATTTAGTGATTAAGGAGCTTGCTACTGTTGCAGACGATGTAATCATTGTCACTAGCAGGTATCTCTCTCGATTACGACTATTATGTTTTAGTTTAACTAAAGATATGACTGGTCCAGAGGTTGTGTTTAGAGCTCCTGCAATTCGGGCTCTTTGTGCTATTACTGATGTAAGTTAAACTATGATTTCACTCCTAATCTTAGTCGGCTATGGTCCAGAGTATTGAGCGCTATCTTAAGCAAGCTGTAGTGGATAAGTCACCCGCAATCGCATCAGCTGTGCTAACGTCAGCATATAAACTAATGGATGTATGTCCTGAAATAATCAAAAGGTGGACAAATGAAATACAAGAAGCTGCATCGGGCTCCCGTGTAATGGTACAGTACCATGCCCTTGGTTTATTGTATTTGATTCGTCAATCTGACCGGCTTGCAGTGACAAAGATGATCCAAAAGTTCACCCGGTCTACACTAAGATCACCATACGCCTACTGTCTTATGGTAAGTTAACATTCAAATAATTATATCCTTGTAGATGAGAATAGTTGCAAAGCAGTTAAATGAGGATGGGCACTCGTAAGTTGCCTAATTTTTTATTAGGAAGAGTGTATTTATGATACTTCCATGTACCCTCATTCTCAAAAACATTTTAGCGTGCAGAATACGCTTCCATTCAATAGTCAATGAATGTAAATCTTGTCTTTAGTGACGTAGTAGCATAAAATCTTAGGTGGGAGTAAACTGATAAGGTTCTATAAATACCAAGAGGTAATATGGAATTTAAGGGATATTTCAATAATTATGTAGAAATGTGCATCGAAAATTAACTGGTAAATACCACAAATCTGAGGATTTATAGTGTTTGCACGTTTTAAACAATGCATCAGCTGGTCCACAATCCTGTCAGCAAGTATGAGCTTATTAAACTGCGTATTTTCTAATCTTTGTTAAGGGTGCTCTGTTCTGTTATCTGCGGAACTATTTTGCAGACTATTATATATCATCCCAAAAACTGTGTACTCGGTTCAATCAGTTTTTGGTAATATATTTCATAATAAAAGCTCGGTTAGTGTAGTGAGAGATTCAGGGTAAGACTGATCTTCCGTGACTTTTTTGACCGTGTTTATTAGTACATTTACTAGATTTTCAGCTATTCGACAGTTCCAGATTACATATTAAGTTGTGTAGACGTGCACATTGTAAATACAGATGTACTTCCTAGTATAGTGTCACCGAACATTTCCGCAAAGTACCTATCACATTTTATTCAACTAATGTATGGTGTAGTTGTTCCTTACATTTTCCGTTAAGACCTTATATTTACAGTTATTTATAATTTCAGCTAGATGCTATCGTTTTTGCATGTAAAACGTATTTGTATTCATTCATTATTCGAATATCAAAGTACATATGATACAGCGATGTTCTACTTTTTACGTATCGTCAAAAATTAATAATGGCCTACATCAACTTAGTCAACATATTTATTCCAATTACTGTTTACCGAGAAAAGTTTTTATTTCTTGAAATCTCAACCTATGAATCCTGTGTAACGTAAGCATGCTATTCCTAAGAATCAGTTTCTGATAATTTGCTGTTTTCTAAGATATTTTTTACTTGTAAACCATATTCCCACTGTATTTCTTAAGGAATAATCCTCAATTATTTGAATTCCTGGAATCATCTCTTCGCCATAAATCAGAGATGGTTATATACGAGGCGGCCCGTGCAATAATTAGTCTCCGGAATTTAACAGCTAAAGAATTGGCTCCTGCCGTGGGTGTTTTGCAACTACTTTGTACATCCTCTAAACCTGCGTTACGATATGCTGCTGTACATACATTAAATTCCGTTGCCAGTAACCATCCTGCAGCTGTAACTGCATGTAATCTCGATCTCGAACAACTAATCGGTGATCCCAATAGAAGCATTGCAACACTTGCAATAACTACTCTACTAAAGGTGAGTTACTGAAAACCATGCAGGACTATTTCTTTGTACCTCGTTTTTGTTTACGGTTTTCACCATAATCAGAAGTTTGAGAAATCTGTCCTAGTATCTTTCCAGTTTTCAACCGACTTCTGACAATTAGTATTCCCAGGCTGTATGTCTGTTGTTATCTACCCCTAATGTATATATCAACATAGGACCTGCAAGTGTATATCGGTCCAAGTTGCTGTACCTATATAGCACCGCAAGATTAACACTACATTAGTAGAAGTTACTACAGTGATAATAATAATATTAAAAATGAGTGTGAACATATGGAATATAGTTTAGGGAGCGTGGAAAGAAAGTTATGTAATAATTTTGAGCTCACGATTTAAGCGAGAACAATGAATAGATACATCTGCGCTATAGCGACATTCTGAGCCATGTCACTTAGTGTTTCTAACCACTGGTTACAGTATTCGCGAGGACCCCATCCATGTAATCTGCAGCTACCTACACGACCCAAACCATCGGTCAGTGACTTTATGGACTGATGCCCTGTTTTGATTAGGCCGATCCTAACTCTCTTCCATCCTACTACTATATCAGTCATCATCACGAGTCGAGGTAAATGGTGGTTAGGCGTACGTAACATATGCCCCAACCACCTCAGTCGACAAAGATTCACAACCTCATCGACTGATTTACCACGTTTGCTTAACACCTGTCGTCTAACCTCGTTATTACTTACTCGGTGACCCCAGCTAAGGCGAGCGATGTTTCGAAGACATCGATGGTCAAAAACTAATAACCTTCGAGTGTCATCTGCAGTTAATGGCCACGTCTCACACCCATACAGTGAGACAGAGTGAACTATTGAGCAGTATGCTCTTCCTTTGGTTGAGAGACGAGTATCTCGTCTACACCATAGGTGACGTAAGTTGACGAAAGCCAAACGAGCTTTTTGAATTCGTACCAATAATTCACCAGTGACCAACCCATCAGAGCTAAGCAAACTCCCATGATAACTGAAGTGGTTGACGCGCTCAACTACTTCACCTCCTATCTTTAGCTTAGGTGTTGACGAAGACCAGTTCTAAAGCAATAGTTTGCATTTAGATGGGGAGAAACGCATTCCAAACATGCTTGCATTGGAGCTTATTGCTGTTAAAAGCTTCTGCATCGTATCATCGTCTTCGCCAAACAGGACTATATCGTCAGCATATTCTAAGTCAATAAGTGGATCTCCTGGTAGGAGATCAATTCCTGAGAAATCAGACGATGAGAGTGTAATTTCCAACAGTATGTAGACCATAAAATTAAACTGCAATGTAAAAAGTGGGCAGCCTTGGCGGACACCACTTGAAGTTACAAGTTCAGATTTCAGTTCACAATAAGCTCTGACACGACTAATGATGTTTGAGTAAAGAGCCTTAACAAAATTAATGTACTTCTAGGGTGCACCCTTCAATGAAAGACATTACCATAAAACTTCTTGGTCTACAGAGTCAAATGACGCTTTCAAGTCGAGGAAAACCACAATTGCTGGGCGCCGAAAAGTATGTCTGTGTTCTAAAACCTGACGAATGGTGAATATCTGGTCTATACAGCCATGACCAGGTCTAAAACCAACCTGAATTTCTCGTATTTTCAGATCACGAGTTGTAGTTAAACGTCTGATAATTATAGAAGCTAGTATTTGAGACACTATGTTAGTCAAACAAATTCCTCTATAGTTATCACATGACGATTTTGACCCTTTCTTATATACAGGGACGACTAACGATCGACACCAGTTAGATGGAATTACATCAAGTTTCCAAACTTTAGTCAAAATATCAATCAGCCTAATTGTCACAGTGGGACCACCATTTTTAAAGACCTCTGGAGTTGATTTATCTGGACCTACTGCTTTGCCTCGCCTTAGATTGGCTATAGCATTTTCGACTTCGATAAGAGTCGGGGGACCTAAGTCGACTTTCTATTCTGGCTGTCTCGAAATACTGGGAAGCTTTAGAGTAGCTGGGGGCCAACTAAAGTGTTCCTTGAAGTGTTCAGCCCATCGTTCTAAACGTCTAGACTGAGCGCTAATAAGCGTTCCATCTTTCGGAAATCGTCTCACTAACGCCTGATTTTTTAACCCCGGTTTCTCTCATTAACTTGGAAGTTGTCTAGTGTTACCTAACGCCGCTGCCTTTACCATTTCCTTCGCTTTCGTTACCCACCACTGCTCACGGTCATTTTGTAGACCTTTTGTCAGTTTGAACCTGATTGCTCTTCGCTCCTTATCATCTTCGGAGCCCGATGGGATAAGTTTTCGGGAGTCTATCAATTCAATAGAAGCCATCGAGATCAACTGATTTTTCTTGATTTAAGTCCTTGATAAATATCACTGTAAATGCCATAGCTGTTTTGGACATCTTGTCAAGCAGTATCTAGTTGGGTCGCATCTTTATGATTGCCTAAGTGATTCTTCAGTTGTTCCTGGAATTTTTCTTGGCTGTTTCGTTGCTGAACTGAATTCTAATGGGTTTTCCTGTGGTCGTTTTTCTTCGCCCAGTAAGATGCAAGCAACACGTGCTCGTACTAGAGCATAATCAGAATCCAAACATGTACTCCAGAAAGATCAGAAATATTCTATCAAGCCCCTCCAACAGTGACTAATGGCGATGTAGTCTATTTGAATCCACCGTTTCTAGAAATGAACTGTCGTCTGAGAAAAGTTGCGGCAGACGATCGCCGTTATCCGTTCTCTGAGCTGGAACACTGAAGCGCCCATTTAAATGTCCTTCAGACTGATTCAAGCTACCTGTTTGGGCGTTAAAATCACCAGCCAAGATTACCAAATTTGAGTGTTTGGCCCCTATGAAGAAGTTCAGAAAGTCTTCTGTAAAATTCACCCTTCACTTCATTCGCGCTGCAGTCAGTGGGGGGGGGGTGGGCGGGCGTAGGCAGAAACAACGAAAAGATAACGGCGTATGCCCCTATCTTTTTGGGTTCTTACTGAGCCATTTAGTTAAACGGCACATAGACGACTGTCGACAGGAATCCATTCATTCTAGAAATGCCTATTCTACCCTCATACTTAACACAATATCTACACCGGCTAGTCCACGATAAGTTGCTGTTGAGTTATCAGATAAACGAAGGGCGTATTGCGAAGATTCCTCACTCTGGCTAGGTGAGGTCAAGTGAATGACCATGCTAGTATCCTGTATGCGTGTTTCGGAGACACAACATACATCAATGGTGTAGGATTCTAATGTCTTAGCTAGAGAGGCTTGTTGCCCTATCTGACACAGGGTTCGTACATTGAATGCACCAATGTTAAGTTTGGAGCGTGATCTTAGTATGCTCGGGACGTTATTTCGTGGGCCGGAATCGTTGGCAGTAATAACATAGGAGGAAGTTGAAGATAGGGATTCAGGCTTGGAGGTAGGGGAGGATAAATATTAGGAATAGAAGGAGTTTGATTAAAATGACGGTGATCATGTATGGTGTTAAAGGTATGAGGACGGTTATCTCTTCCCAGTTGCCCACACTGTGGAAGGGTTCTTCTTGAAGAACCTGGAAAGCAAACTGGGTTAGGGTTGGTCTGAAAGACGTGGGAGCGTGACTGCAGTGCCCAAGGAACAACTGCTTTAGGCCAGTCACACATGGCCTTTTTTGAAAGAGGTTTTCTTTGTTGTAGCTCCGTACTTGTTGAGGCCTTACTTCCGGAGACGGAAATCCGTGGAGTAAGGTGTGGTGTGCATTTTTAGGGTCGACCTTTTCTAACCCCTCCCTTCCTTTGTGGAAAGGCAGCATCACTGTTATGCTGGTTGTCTGAGGAAAACACCTTGCTGCCGTCACACCTCTGTGCAGCCAGCAGTACGACTTCGTTCTCAGACCTTATATTTGTTACTTTTAGTCTCACCATACTTTAACCGACCTGCCTGAAATGGTTGGACCTTGAGGAACGATTGTTCCAGCCAGCATAGCCCGATTGAGGCATCACGATAGGCAAGCCCGACCACCACGTGAAGGTAGTGGCACGGTCGGGCTACCCCTGATACCTTAACGTACAACATTTTAAGTAACGACTGTATGTCATCCCGTTGCTTAAACTGTTCAAGCTAACTAGATAAGGTGTATATGTCCGTTTTTTAATACGTGTGTAAATCCTCCACATCTTTGTAATATCCCTTGCTTTTTAGAATTCATGACTGTCATCATCATCATCATCATCATCAGCAACGTAGAACCGGGCACAAACGCCTGTAGGTTCAAGTTGCCATACCACAATAGCACTACGAGAGTATTGAGGTAACGTATAGACAGAATACAAGAGAGAAGAGTAAGTAAAGATGTGCAGAAAATAACAATAGAATTTAAGATCTAGATGAGGTTAAAGAGTGAATACACTTGCGCCACTGTGACCGGTTCTGAGCCATATCACCTAGTGTCTCCAGCCATTTGTTGCGATCATCACGCGGACCCCAACCAGGTAGTCTACATCTACCTACATGGCTTAGACCAGTAGTCAAGGACTTCATGGACTGATGCCATGTTTTAGTTTGGCCGCCCCTAACCTTCTTCCATCCTATTTCGGCCCTAGCTAACATCGCGCGACGGGGTAGACGGTGGTCGGGCATGCGCAATACATGTCCTAGCCATCTCAGTCGATGAAGGTTAATGACCTCGTCAACTGATTTACCGTGTTTCCCAAGAACCTTTCGTCTAACCTCACTATTACTAGTCTGGTCATTCCATGGTATACGAGCGATGTTCCGAAGATTCCTATGGTCAAATATCTGGAGACGACGCATATCTTGAGTTTTCATGGCCCATGTCTCGCAGCCATATGTTAAGATGGCGCGGATTGCTGCGCAGTACACCCGGCCTTTCGTTGAGACACGGATATCTCGTCTGCGCCACAAGTGCCGTAGATTGGCAAATGCCAATCGGGCTTTCTGGATCCGCGCTGAGATTTCATCAGACACCGACCCACCAGGGGTAATGAGACTTCCAAGATAAGTGAAGCGATCAACGCATTCAATTACTTCACTCCCTATAAATAATTTGGGGGAAGAAGCAGACCAGTCCTGGAGTAACATTTTGCATTTGGGAGGGGAGAAGCGCATCCCAAATATGCCTGCATTGTTACTCAACGTGTTCAAGAGACCTTGAATGCTGTGTGCATCTTCACCAAATATGACTATATCATCTGCATATTCTAAGTCGACAAGAGAGCCTCCTGGAAGGAGACTAATCCCAGAGGACTTAAAAGAAGTGAGAGAGATTTCTAACAGTACGTCTATGATGAAGTTAAATAAAAATGGGGATAAGGGGCAACCCTGACGGACTCCACTTGAGGATGAGGTTTCTCGTGACAATTCGCCATAAGCTCTGACTCGACCAGTGGTGACCGAGTAGAGAGCCTTTATAAGGTTAATGTACTTTTCAGGTACGCCTTTTAATGACAAACATTGCCACAAGACTTCACGGTCAACAGAGTCGAACGCTGCTTTTAAGTCAAGAAATACAACTATAGTTGGGCGTTGGTACATATGTCTGTGTTCGAGGACCTGGCGCAGGGTGAATATGTGATCAATGCAGCCCCGGCCAGGTCTGAAACCAGCCTGGTTTTCCCGAGTCTGTTGTTCCCTAGTGTTGGTTAAACGTCGGATGATTATAGTGGCTAATATCTTAGATACTATATTAGTCAAACTGATTCCTCTGTGGTTATCACAAGAGGATTTCTGTCCCTTTTTGTAGACTGGAACAATCAGCGATCGAGACCAGTCAGAAGGGATGGAGTTTAGTTCCCAGACTTTGGCTAATATATCAGTCAACCT
The DNA here is from genome assembly GCA_034768735.1 of Schistosoma mekongi. NCBI lineage: Eukaryota > Metazoa > Platyhelminthes > Trematoda > Strigeidida > Schistosomatidae > Schistosoma > Schistosoma mekongi. Next base: position 33,942,631 of record CM068306.1, read on the forward strand.
GCACGTTAAAACTATACCACCATCCTTGAAGATATCGGTAGACAACATATCAGGCCCTGCTGCTTTCCCACGTTTCAATTTACTTATGACGTTTTCAACTTCACTGAGAGTTGGGGGACCTGTGTCAGTTTTCCATTCGGGTAGCTTGGAGATTGTGGGTAAGCTAAGCGTGGCTGGGGGCCAGTTAAACTGTTCCTGAAAGTGTTCTGCCCAGCGTTCTAATCTTCTAGATTGAGAGTAGATCAACGACCCATCTTTTTCGGAGATGATTTCACTAACTGCCGATTTTTTGATACCGGTGTCCTTAATAAGTCGGAACAGCTGTCTACTATTGCCTGCCGCTGCTGATGCTTCTATCGCTTTTGCTTTTGTTGCCCACCACTGTTCACGATCCATACGCAGACTCTTTGTCAGTCTACGTTTCAGTTGTCGTCGCTCTTCATCATACTCCGAGCCTGCTGGAATGACTGTAAACTTGATAAAACATTCACATTATTTTGCACTCGACACACTGACCTGCCATTTTAACAACGACTTGCTAAATAAAATATAATGCCATAGTTGTGCGTTTATGTAAACGTGACATAACATAGCAGTCTACATTTTTTCTCATTGATTTAAGTAATGGGAATAACATTTTTTAAGAAAAGGGAAGTTGATTGACATGTAAATTATTTTGTGTAAGATAAAATTTGAAAAATTTTCAATGTAAAGATGATCATTTTATATAAGTATAAGTAAGTAGTACTAACCGAATGAAGTTCAAGTAACGGAAATACCCTATATATATATGTATCCTGTCAGCTTATATCCTTGATAAATTCCCGTTCTTATCGTTGGCAGTTATATGTGGTGTAAGATTGCTAAGTTCACAATACTACTTTAATTACGTGATTTTATTTTTAGACGGGTAACGAATTAAATGTGGAACGCTTGCTGAAACATGTTTCTCCTTTTATGAGCGAGATAAGCGATGAGTTTAAAATAGTCGTATTGGAATCTATCCGTGCGTTAGCAACGAAATATCCCAAAAAGTATACAGTACTGTTAAACTTTTTGTCCGGGCTTCTTCGTGATTCGGCTGGTTACACATTTAAAAAAGCCGTTGTGGTTGCTATGGAGTCGATTATTAGGCAAGTTCCAGAAGCTAAAAGTATAGGTAGGCTTATTTTTAATCTTTCTATAAGTTTTCCAAATATAGTTTTTAATCATTTAAAAATTGAATTCAAATAATTTTGTGAGATAGTTTCCTAGTTTGGTCGTTGAGACCGACTACGAATCATTAAGTATGCATGAGTAGAATACAGTAGCACATGGGTTTGTAAAAATAATTAACAGAATATTTGTTTACTTATAAATATGAAAACAACTTAGTAATGAGATATTTTAGCTAAACTCACTATTCAATGACACATACACAAGTATACTCTTTCATATATCGTCTAGATTTTAGAATAGCACGTTTGAATAAATTTTTATTATATATTAATATTCATAAGGCAGCTTAATATTTTGAACTTGGATCAGAGGAATAAGCACTAACCAAGGTGGTTTCAGACCTGGACGTGGTTGTATATACCAAATATTCACACTTCGTCAGGTTCTGGGACATAGGCACTCTTTTAGACGTCCAACAGTATTTTATATTCTCTGACCTTAAGGCCGCATTTGACTCTATCAATCGTAAGGTTACGTGGCAATGTCTGTCATCGAAAGTCGTACCAAAGCAGTAAATTAACCTTATGCAAGCTTTCTACTCGAACACTACATATCGAGTCAGTGCTTATGGTGGATTGTCGTCGGAATTGATTACTTCAAGTGTTCTCCAAAGTTGTCCGCTTTCCCCACTTCTACTTAATTTTATCATCGGCATACTTTTAGAGTTAGCATTTTCATCGTTTAACCTCTCTAGGGTTGACCTCCTTCTAGGAGATAAACTTATTGATTTAGAATATGCAGATGATATAGTTCTATTGATTGAAGATTCTGATACAATGCAGAATCTTCTGACTACCTTAAACATCAATGCAAGGATGGTTGGGATATGATTCTCCTCATCCAAATGCAAAATGTTGCTTTAGGATTGTCTTACTTCGACACCAAAATTAGTGATGGGGAGCGAAGTAGTTTAATGTGTTGATCACTTCATTTAACCTTGGAGTCTCTTCAGTCCTGATGGTCCGGTGTCTGATGAGATCTTGGCTCGTATACAGAAGGCTCGATTGGCTTTTGCCAGTGTGTGTCACTTGTAGCGTAGGCGAGACAATCGTCTTCCGACCACAGGATACATTTACTGCTTAGCAGTTATATCCATTTTACTTAATGGGTGTGAAACATGGCATGGCAACTTGAACTGATGTGTGCATGTACCAGGTTATACGTTGTGACTGACTGCATCTCTGGAAGCTTCAATGCGAAGTAATATAGGCAGTTAATCATACAGTTGATGAATGATAAGCCAGACGGCCCAGCAATACAGAACAAAATTTATTTAAGCGCATGCATTTTTACTTCAATCAGTTTACTTATTAGTTGAATGAAATAATCAACTGAAATGACTTACAAAAATTAACATGAATTATCATTCTACAGAATTGACACAATTAGATGTTATAATATCAGACTCTTGAGTATAACTCACATTCGATTAATTAAGTGTAATGAACGTTTACAAATCAAGCATACAAAAATCAACAAAAGTCAATCGCTTGATTTTTTGCACAATTGTCTTTTTGTGTATGTTAAATCCCCATCACTAGTGCAATTTTTCTCGCCTTAGGCGACCTTCAGCCACAGCATGTCATAAACTTATTACGAATGGTCTACTAGGAGATGATTTTAACACCCACGCAGGTAGCTTAAATAAGACTAAAGAACATTTCGGTGGATGTCTGTTTGTTCCAGCTCAGAGAACCGATAATGATGACTGTTTTCTCCATTATGAACGTCGGTCCCTCCTGTTTCGCTACACTGATGTGAAACGTGGCCCTTAAGAATAAATAACATTTATAGGCTATGGGTATTTGATCACATATATCTTTGGAACATCTTTCGCGTTTGCTTGGTATCACACGACAAGTAATAATAAGGTTAGTCGCGGGGTATTGGGAAAAGATATTAAGTTAGTTGATGAGGTTTCGAATGTTCATCGACTAAGGTGGTTGGGACATGTATTATGTACGCACGACCGCCGCTCGCGCAATGCTTACTGACATTGGATTAGGATGGAAGGTAAGAGCGGCAAACCAAAATGTGTCACTAGTCCATGAAGTCGCTGATTACCGGTTTGGGACATGTTGGTAGATGCAAACTATGCTATTATTGTAATCAATAGTTGTAGACTCAGAGTGAGTCACAGTGGTGCAGGCGCATTCACTATTTGTCTTCTCATAAATCTTGAGCTTAAAATTATTTAATACCTTTCTATGTATGAACTAATTTTTCTCTTGTGTATCATATTCTATGTGTGCGCACCTCTTTTTTTACCACCACTGATGTAACTTCTACTTCTATTGATTTGGTTTTCATCTTGCTGTGTTGTTGAAACGTGACGACTTGAACTGTATTGAGTCTTGCTGTTAGACACTTATAATTTCTATGGCTTGTTTACGTATGTATTGTTGTTTCAAATCTATCGTACAATCGGATATTTTGTTTAGCATACTAGTGGATTATTTTATTTCGTCTATTTCATGTAGTGGAATCAGTAGGCTATTCTTTGTCATCTTACATCAAGTCATTTACAAAGTACGGGTCTATGTGGTCGACTTTGAGCCTGTCGATGTTACCCAGCTACTCAAACTATGGTTCGTAATGAAATATTCGACTCTGTGGTCTGGTTCTGTTTGCCTTATCTACTAATTTATATATTTGTTTGCATTTCAAATCTGTTAGGTGTAGTCGTCGATGATTCTATGAAGACTATCATTCTAAACATCTAATTTATATTTTTCTAGTCTTTTTCTCTTCTCCTTTGATTTTCATTAAGAGGTGTGTTAGTGCGGGGCATTCGTTAGTTTTTATTTCCGAATAATTAATTGCGTCTCTTATTTCTATACACAATATAGGTTTGTTACAACTATGTGATTTTATAGAAGATTGTGAACACATCAAACTAACTCAGCGTATACTTCACCTGTTAGGACGAGAAGGACCTTATCTCAAACGACCTCGTCAATTTACGCGTTACATTTACAATAGAATTATGCTCGAGTCAGCTCCTATTAAATGCACAGCTACAACAGCCCTTGCAAGGTTCGCTGCGCATAATGAAGAATTACTTCCAAGTATTCTTGTACTTCTTAAACGGTAAACACAATTTTCTGTTGCCAGTTGTTTATGTAAATTTTTATTTTTTTTTATATTATGTAACAACTCATTGAATGTGGACGTTAGCCATTACTGTTAAGTGGGATTTAATTTAGACTTTATAAGGTTGTTCACATATTCTAATTTTGATAGATATTTTGTTACTGGCACAATTTACTGTAAATATATTTATCACATAACAGTGCTAGAATATTTTACAAAAGCTTAATTCTTTCGTCTCGTTTACTACAATATTTGAGAGTTTAACATTTATCGATTCACGTATTGTGTACATTCTTCGCTTCATCATTTACAACAATCTGTTTGTTATTCATTTCACTCATTTTTATTGTCGACTAAGATTTTAATTCAGTGTCAACAGTTATCCTTCGTAAAAGTATTATAGAACATACTACTAGATTGCCGCAGACCTAGTTAAGTCATTTACTGTGATGTCCTTAAGCAATCTGAACACCGGATTATATTTTATTTGTTTTTTGATTGAGCACATTAATGGGGATGCTTTAAACTTATTCCAGCAGTTGTTCATTTGAGGTATTGTAGTATCCATAGAGGTGATAGGTTACAAGCTTTCTACAAAAGCATATTTCTAAATAAATTAGTTAATAGACAATGTTACTTAGTTTGAATCAATCAATTATTTCTGCCTTTAAACTTTAGAAAGCAGACAACGGAGAGGTTTAAGCAGATCACATAGATCAATCATACATATTCTATTCACAACAATATTCCGTACGTAAATGTATAAAACAAACACGTTAATTAGTGCCCACTAATAATAGTCCAACCAAGCGCTAGTTAGGTCTTATTATACATTCGTTTTATGGAAAATTGTTAACATGTATCTTCGCATCCTCATTTTTGTTACTACTTCTGAGCTAGATAGTTCACTTGCAATGCTTTCGTTGTCATTCTTAAAAAAATCATTATTATCCACGTAATTAGGTATCCACCTTGGGCCCATATCTCTACCACACAAATCATATCTGCTTACTAATTTCGTGATATTTTTGGCATTTTTAACAAATACTGACACAGTGACACACAACTCACTACCCCACTAATTTTTTCCTTTTGTTTCGCCTCACAAACATTTTTGTTCTAATCACTGTCTAGAATTATGATCGATGAAGACGATGAAGTTCGCGACCGCGCTGCTTTCTACCATTACATTCTATCAAATAACCAAGCAGCATTAAAATCTGCCTACCTTTTGAGTGAAGAAATGCATCTAAGTCCATCCGGTCTAGAGCGTGCTTTGCTAGATTATGTACACAACTCCCACTCAGTTTCAGCTAGCGCTTTCTCTTTATCAACAGTTCCGATAGCTGATATCAGTGTTCAGTCAAATGTTAATGCTCTAAATTCTGGTGTAGAGTCAGACAATATCAAAATTAAAGGTAAGTAGATTTGTTTTGTGAATGGCGATTGAAGAATTGTATCTTGAAATTAAAGGTTTAGTGACTCGGCTGAAAATATTTTTACTTGCCTAAAAAGCTGATATCCTTTTATATGAACTATTTCCATTTTTATTTATTTTCTCTGTTAGTTTGTATATGAGCCGATCATCTTTTGTGCCCCATCAGTTCTGTGATTATATCAGAAATGTCCGAATCATACCAATAAACTTTTTGTGAGCAGATAAGAATGATACAGTTTCTACCAGGGTTTTTGTTATCGCAATTTTATACACTAGTGTAAATACTCGACAGTTAGTATACTCCCTGATGAATGGCAATATTATTGAAATTGTTTAGAACGAATTCTTAATATGTTTCTGCCAAAGCTAGTTTAATATGTATAATCGTACTACTGCAATATCATAATTAATTTGGATAGATAAATTATTGTGTTTTCTTCCCTCAAATTTTCAAATCGTACTCTCCATGTTTAACACGTTTTTTATGGCTACTGATGTTACTACTACCTTAACGTTCGTAGGCCTAATTGATTGTGGCAACCTAGACAGATACATATATGTGCCGGGTCCTACGTTGCTCGTAACTAGCTGAAGTATGATTAAATCAAGATATAGCGCTGTCTCTCTAAGAGACTGAATGGTGGTTTGTATTATGTTGGGAGTTCCGTCTTACGCTGTGGAAGTTAGTTAAACACGCATATTCAACAGACCAAATGATGTTCTGAGGTGATTATATATATATATATACCTTTTGACGTTGATGCATATATCGCTGAGTTATTATCCGGTAATCATAAACATTCCCGTACAACCAAAAATAGGGATCATTAAATCAAATTGCTTTTGACGAATTTTTAATCTGGTCCCACTTTTATTAATCTATATGTATACTATTGTGTCCTTTAGTTAATAGACAAATTCTAGGTAGCCAATGGACACTTAACCTCGGTGAGTAACCAAATAATATTGGACCTTCAAATAACAACCAGATATTCTTAGCTTATTGTTAGTTTGCCTGATCCTTAGCCCAAAGCTGAAGGAAAAGGTTATTAACTAACGAAAGAGTCTAGTAATAAGGATTAAGGATCATAATTGGGGATTTATTTTATACGACCGTTATATATAAACATGGAAAATCGGATCTCATTGTAGACCAGTCAAAACGTAGTCTCCTGAGCGCTATGAGTAACAATAAAAGCATATTTGGGATGCATTTCTGTCCATCTAAGTGCGAAACGTTACTCCAGGACTGGTCTTCATTATCACCTAGATTAATCCTAGGGGGTGAAGTACGTTGACCACTTCACTTATGTCGTAAGTCTCATCACTTATAGTTGGTCGGTGTCTAACAAAATCTTGGCCCAGATTCAGAAAGCTTATTTGGCTTTCACCAACCTACGTCACTTGTGGCGTAGGTGGGATATCCGGCTTTCAATGAATGTTAAGGTGTACTGCGCAGCAATCCGCTCTATTTGAACATATAGGTGTGAAACACTGGCCATGAAAATAAAAGATATACATAGGCTCCAGGTCTTTGATAATAGAAACTTTCGCAGTATACCCCGTATATCACAGAATAATCGAATAAGTAATATTGGTGTAAGACAGAGTACTAGAAAAACATGACAGATCAGTCGGGAGAGATCATAAACCTTCATAGACTGAGTTGGTTAGAACATTTGTTACGTGTACTTGACCACCGTCTACCTCATCGCGCTATGCTATCTGGTGTGTGTAAGTGTAGGGCGGAAGAAAGGTAGGGGCGGCTAAACTAAAACATGGCATCAGTCGATGAAGTCTTTGACTGTATCTGAGCCATGTTAATAAATATAAGCTACCTGGTTGGGGTCCGCGTGACAGTTGTGATCATCTATTAGAGACATTGGGTTGACATGGCTTGGAATCAGTCACCGAGGCGTAAATGTATTCACTCTATATTCTGTTAGATCCGAAGTTCCATTATTCTTTCGTACTTTCGTTTGTTTCATTTCCTTCTGTTGAATTATACTGTTTTGTAAATCTTGTGAATATGATCTTGTCGTGCAACTTGGACTCACATTCATACGCGTCGGGTTCTACGTTTTACGTGAATGGATAAATCACAATGATAACATTAATACCGAACAAAGACACTAATAATAGAAAGCTAGGTAATATCTTTACAATTAATTGGTTATAGTTTATGAGTTAAGAATGATACAATAATTATCACTATGTCAAATGGGAGGTTAAGACGTGGATAATGTGATATTAAAAAAAATCCGTAATACATATACGACCAAAATATACGGAATAGTCTTTTGAAAAATATTTCTTCAAGTTTAATTATTTTTCTTGACTCGTCGGATGCAGCACATACGCACATACATATCATGTCACAGGAGATAAAATCACAGCACATTTACTTATGATTGAATTAATATTACAACACATAAGGACTTAATCAAAAGTTTGGCGAAAGTAATTGTTCTGTTCAACATTCTTCATTTCTGGATATTATTACTTTATCCTTACTTCCATATTTTACTGTTTTCCCTCAGTTGTCAGTACTTTTTCACAATGCATTCTGAAATATTTATTCTTCTTTTAGCGAAACCAACTGCGGGAACTGGTGAAGGTCGCAATTCACTATTTGCTTCCCAAATACCGGGAAAACATATCCAAGATTCGTATGCTGAACAGTTGGCATCTATACCTGAGTTTTCTAGTCTTGGTCCCATATTCAAATCCTCCTCATCAATAGAATTAACTGAATCTGATACAGAATACTTAGTAACATGCACGAAACATGTTTTCTCAAAGCACTTGGTTCTACAGGTAAGTCTGGTTTTCGAAAGTTCATACAGTAACCGCAAAGAATTTCTTACACACAAGCACATATGGTCCTGACCAGTATGTTCTTTACATCAATTTAAAATTAGTTTTCGTTAAGGCGAAAACTTTTCAGTTATGGAATACTAAGGCTACTTCTCTTCTTAAAAAAAAAACAGTAAAGATAACACTGTTTCACAATTATGTCCCATTTGCTTAATAGTTCACTGTTAAAATTTTGTAGATAATGACACTAACCTTAACTGTGTAGACTTCTAGGTCTGCACCGTTACCATTTAACGAGTCGTCATTCATTTTACATAATTTTTATGCTACATTTAAAAGTAAAACATTTCTTCAAAATAACTAACCGGTGTGGAAGTGAGTGATTTTTTAGTTATTTCTTCCTATCTATTTTAGTTCGACTGCACTAACACCATGACAGACCAAGTCTTAGAGAATATTTATGTTTCTTGCGAGCCGGATGACTCCATGTTCAATATTATTTGTACAATACCTTGCAAAGGTTTAAAATATAACTCTTCTGGTGTAACGTATGTTCTAATTGAGCTACCGGAAAATATCGAATGTCACTCTGCTACATTCATGAACACACTGAGATTTACTGTCAAAGATGTTGACTCTGATCCATCTGATCCCGGATTATCAGATGAATATCAAGTAAGTTATTCAATAATGTATCACGAAATTAATTGTGTAAATATTATTTACTATCAAACACTGAGTTTTTCTAGAAAATAAATCAAGAGAAAACAGTGATTCAACATGTTAAGGATCATTACTCTTATGGAACGTTCCGAAACATCTTGGGAGATGACAAATTGGAATACGCGCGATTATTTTGATTTTGACATGCCTTAACTCTGCTTAGCATTTTGAAGACATTTCAAGAAGCATACTTTCAACTTAAATTTGTATTTAGATGGCTACATTATCATTAAAGTATCCAGTAATTGGTGGAAATCCGAATTACAGTAATACTTTGTTAAATATACATAAATGTATCTATAATATTCTTATTAGCATTGGATTCAAACTAATAATCGTACATAAACATTAACAACAACCACAAATAAATTAACACAGTATGAAGTGTATATGCAATGCTCAATTTATATTTATTATAATAATAATCTAAACACCCAGACAGACATCCCATAAATATAGTGCATTAAATTAGGATATGATTTGAACTATGGAGAGCGAATTGAACCAAGTGTATACTAGGTATGGAAACGTCCAGAATACACATACAATTGTTAAAATATGGTGGGCATTCAAAGGTTTACATATATAGAAGGTACATGAAAGTAATTTCAAATTAGTCATACTGCTAAATATGGGATAACTGATAGGATTGATGCAGTACGCATGACTGTCAGATTGTTACTCAATCTTAGTGAATGGGCACCAGCATGTTAATTTTTCACGGTAACTATCAAAGAATCTCTTATTCGATACAGTTAGAACCTCTTTACATATCTATCGTACCTAATCATTGCCTTTTAACCGATAATGCCAAACAGACGTATCGAGTGAAATATTCGGTAGTGTGCACAAAACCCAGTCGATATGCCAATTTACTCAATCTTTAAGTTTAAATTTCATAGTTAAGTAATGTCATTGAGTTAACTAAAAGCAATAGGTTGATCTCTTTTGTGTGCTGGTTACCCGTTAACAAGCTGTAATTAGGGTTAGTGAACCGAAATAAGTTGTACTTAGTATTGCTAAAAATACCAAATATCACTAACTTGAAAAGTAACCAGACCAACTAGGCTTGTCCTGGAAAATGATTCGGTACTATACACAATATCGTCTGTCCACTTTTATTATTTCTTAGTTTTTAACACTTAAAATTTTATTACAGTTGGAAGATCTGGTCCTAGGTATTTCAGACCACGTGCAACGCGTCTTAAAACAGAACTTCACAGCAGCTTGGCAGGAGCTCAGTCCTGAGACTGAAGTGGAGGAGACATATATACTACATATGCACAAGACTATTAAAGGTATGCATCACTTTTGGATTAACGCATTACATTGCATAGCTGCAACCTGTCATGTCGAGCTGAATGATCGATGAGTTGTGTAGGATAATATAATAATTGCTAAAAACTGTGTAGAGAAACGATGAGGTCAGATATCCTATTATTTTTAACTAATATTATTTAAGTGTCGAAGCAAGTGTGAGGTCAATGAATAAGCTGGTGAAGTAGGATATGGTTCTAGAAAGAACACGTCACTGATTATCATGATGAAATCTGATGCAGTTCTATTTCGCGCTTGTTGAAACTTTAAAAATGACAATTTCTAATATTTTAAAATCATGTATAATCCCATAGGCCTTGCATTCTCTTGTTTCAATCTTATAATCTATGGGGTTCAGTATTACTTAGCTCAACGGCAAATATCTCAATTAAACCATCCATGGTGCAGGCGAAATATCCGTCTGTCAATTAGAAAACGAGTATGTAACGATGCAATTCCTTCTATTTCGCTATATGGATGTGAAACGTGGCCTTCAAGAGTAAATAACATTTATAGACTATGGGTATTTGATCACATATCTTTGGAACATCTTTCGCGTTTGCTTGGTATCACACGACAAGTAATAATAAGGTTAGTCGCGGGGTATTGGGAAAAGATATTAAGTTAGTTGATGAGGTTTCGAATGTTCATCGACTAAGGTGGTTGGGACATGTATTATGTACGCACGACCGCCGCTCGCGCAATGCTTACTGACATTGGATTAGGATGGAAGGTAAGAGCGGCAAACCAAAATGTGTCACTAGTCCATGAAGTCGCTGATTACCGGTTTGGGACATGTTGGTAGATGCAAACTATGCTATTATTGTAATCAATAGTTGTAGACTCAGAGTGAGTCACAGTGGTGCAGGCGCATTCACTATTTGTCTTCTCATAAATCTTGAGCTTAAAATTATTTAATACCTTTCTATGTATGAACTAATTTTTCTCTTGTGTATCATATTCTATGTGTGCGCACCTCTTTTTTTACTACCACTGATGTAACTTCTACTTCTATTGATTTGGTTTGCATCTTGCTGTGTCGTTGAAATGTGTTATCTTAGATCAATGCACTTGTTTGGTCCTACGCTATACATTACTGATTGACTGAGACAACATTAGACCGACATTTGATACATTCTCCCATTTGTTCGAGCTCTTGTGCAATGAGTCTGCTTTCTACCTTTTAAATGGTGTGGATGTATAGGAACAGGTAGTGCACTTTTTAGTGAGTGAGTTTAGTTTTCTTGTCTATATCCCTGACGACTTATAATGCAAAGCAGTTAAGGATTCACCATGGACTGTTAATTGTAAGGCACTAAATTTGAAGACTTTATAATCTAGATTTTTGCACTATTTCTCGAGTTAAATTTATCCAGAATCTTTTTAAACTTTAGAAACGATGCATCAGATCATCCAACATCTTGGACTTCAGCCTTGTGACCAGACTGATCATATGCCCCAAGAAGGAAAATCATCCCATCAGCTTCTTCTGTCTGGAGTATTTCGTGGTGGGTTTCAAGTCTTGGCCTTATGTAAACTTGCTAAATTAGTGTCTGACGTATCTTCTCGTTCAAATGAACAGGGTGTAACCTTCCAAATCACAGTACGTTCATCTGATCCCGTTGTTAGCCGAATAATAGCTGATGCTATTGCTTGATAGTTACAACACTGAAAAACTTATAATTACATAATTTTTAGTCTGAATATGTATTGTATTAATTTTTTGTTTTTTTACATTGGACTATTGGTAACTAATTTGTTTACAAATCTAACCAAAGGTTGTTGCTTACATTGAATTGCTGTGATCTTGTTAATACATACAGACATAATGTTCTTAATCTTGATCAACTTTGCCACAATTAAAAGCGAAAGTCTGTAATCTTTATTTCCAACTTTTCACAGTACACAATTTCAAATTTTACTTATCTTTTAAGCTCTGAAATATGTTCGCATTGTTGTTTCACATTGTTTACAAGTAAAGCCAGAGTAGTTGGATTCACACCGTTTTCAATTAGCTTGATGCACATAAGTAATTCCTCATTATCTAAACCTAAAATGCAGATTTTACGTTTTATATGAAGTGTTAGTCAATTTAACGTATTTTTAGTAAAACAGTAAGGAAAAATATTACTTGTAGCAGGTTATCTACAGTGAAGTTAGATAAAAATGGCGATAATGCTCTACTGCGCCGAACACCAATTAGAGCGGTAAGTACGCTGTGGGTTTGTCAGACCATAAATGTCCGAGTATGGGCAACTAGTAGGCGTGTTTGCTTTTCTTGAAATGTCTTTCAATGATAAAGTACTGCATGGCCTTTCAGCAGGATAATTGTAGTTGGTCACTGGAGTATTGCTGAATTTCTTTCACTGGGTAAGATTTTAAAACTGCCTGAAACATTAGTCACGTATTGGTCCAGATAAATACGTTAACATTCATCTCAGTAACATGCCTCTTCTCTTATAACAGGTTGAGTAGTGTACAGTGAGGTTCCCTAGAGTAAACTACGAGATATCATGTTCGGAAATAGATAGTGCTATAAGAACTTGATATCCTGGGCATCTAAAATCAAGTTTCACCAGAAAAATACCGAAGCTGACAGACTCGCAACTCTGACTCAATAAGTCACATCATACCTCAACAATTCGACAAACTCTAATGTGCTTATAGGTGGTGTCGTTTTGGCTAATGAGACGATTGTTCGGTCTCTAAACTGTTATACCTTCAGTAATCGTTTGGAGCGTATAACTATCTTCTGCTGACGCATATAGAACAAGTACCAAGCACTCTAGGCCTCAACCTTGATCACTACGTAATAGTAGATGAGACATTAGTAACTATTAGTTTAAGTGCTTGGTATTGTAGGTATCAGTAATTTTGTGAGTTGACTTATATGAGACAAACATTACGAATATAAGCTCTATCTTGAATATGTTGCTATCTCTCTCCCCTCATTACTATGTTTTTAGGTTATCGTAATTTTGAATAGTAATTCAGAATGAATGCAATTATATCCGATTTCGCGCCGAAATTGTTAATGTGATTACTTTTAGTATAAAGATTTATGTCAACTGAGAGTTTTAATTAAACTTTGATTACGTTTACCTGTGTTTAGAAGACTTGATATTTCAGCTAGTATACCGAAAGTAGCCGCCGCAACTTTATCTGCATTTGATTCTTCTACCGATGGGTTTGTGTTGGTTGCTGATTTGCTATCCTTTTCCTCTCTAGGAAAACCCATAAGATTTACTGTCTGTAATATATGAGAATTAGTTAAAAACGTAAAAGATCAGCCAAGGATATGTTAAAATGCAGTACTTTGTTATTGAGACAAATCCATAAAAACAGTGATAATTACTGTTAAGGTGATTTTAGAATTGAGTTTGCAAAAAGCGAAATTCTTTTTAAAATAATTTATTAAAATATATACAGGGGTCTTCACATAACAATTTCCTCCCCACAATACATCAAAACTCTAAAATGAGGATCAATCTTCTTCCCATCTGCCGTATAAAGTAACAGTCGGATGCACACATCACATATTGGACACGGATCGACAGGTAAGATGGTCTTACACTCTGTAACAATCCAGCGGCAAGCAAGACGTCTGCAAGCAAAACAGTGCAATACCCGTGCGCTGCATCGACCAGTGAGCATCGGGAATGAGGACTCAGACTGACATGAATCGCGATCTATAAGACTGAAACGTGTAAACAGAAGATCATCATTAAAATTGTTATATTTTACAGGTAAATGTCAGGTTACACTCGTGCGAACTTGTCTCGAAACGAACTATTCTCGAGTTGCGAGGTCATTTATATTCTTCTATCGTACAGCGTGCTCTCATGCCGCTTTATTTAAAAAAAACTGTACTGGATACTGAAAAAGCATAGGCGGGGAATAGTACAAAAATAGATGTGTTGTGGACGATTAGCTACCTAATACAATAGTCAGACCACACTAGCGTCACCATTCTACACTGGCTAGTGGCCAATGATCTTGCTGTGCCTAAAGTACTTTCTTAAATCAATGATAGGGTAATGACTAATTGTATTGGCACACTTCGAAGTGTTTGGAATTTCAGGACAATGTGGCTTAATATTAAGGCTAACAATAAAACTCCCGCAGTTTTTCAGATTGAACAGTAACACGAGAGTAATGAATATTTCTCTAGATATGTGCTTTTTTTTACTTTACTGTTTCTGGATTCTATCTTCGTTTGTTTTCGCAAAATGCCATGGAGTCGAGGGTGGGAGGAGTTCGCGCTTCGTCTCGAAGAGCTCTATAGCTTCTGCGTGGGAAGTCCTACTCACCGTTTCTACGCAACAGGGGCACTTGTTTACAAAAGTGAGAGGACGACAGCCTACGTCCGGTACTTAAACCGGCTTGGTGGATACAATAGGTTTACCTGAGGTGGCTGAAAAACCAAGAGTGGCGTACATGGGCTCTAGGGCTCTGAGAGGGCGAATGATATATAGTCTTTTCCTAATTTCTTTATCAGCTGGATTTTCATTGGTTTGTTCTCTGCCACAGAAGGTTTTTGCTGATGGTGTCTTGCCAACCGTTCCGAAGTATCTTGGGCAAACAACTGTCTATAAATACTTGTATCTCTTGAAAATGCTTTCGTAGTTTTCCAAGTTTCGACTCCATACAGAATAATTGTCTTCACATTTGTATTGAAAATGTTGATTTTCATGTTGGTTGACAGTTGGTTTGAATCCCAGATGTTTTCCAGTTGTAGAAATTCTGCCTTCGCCTTATCAACTCGTGCTTTCACACCTATATCAGATCCTTCTTGTTTGTTGATGACGCTGCCCAAGTGTATGAAAGTTTCCACATCTAGAGTTTCTCCGTCAAATGCAACTCGGTTGGTGCTCGTCGTTTTGTATTTAAGGACCTTACTTTTCCCTTTGTGGATGTTGAGGCCTACTGCTGGCTGTGGAGGCTGCTGCTACACTGTCCGTCTTCACCTACATTTGTCGTTGTGTGTGGGATAGAATAGCTAGGTCATCTGCAAAGTCCAAGTCACCTAGTTGCATCCATGTTGTCCACTGAATGTTGTGTTTGTCTTGAGATGTTACAGTTTTCATAATCCAGTCAGCCACCAGCAGAAAGAGGGAGGGCGAGAGTAAGCAGCCTTGTCTGACACTGATCTTCACTTCAAATGAATCTGTGAGCTGCTCTCCACGCATGATTTTGCAATGTAGTCAGTCATAAGATTTCTGTATGAGATTGACTATCTTCTAGTATTCACCATATTGTCGAAGAAGCCTCCATAGTATTTTCCTGTCCTCGTTGTCAAATACCTTGTCATAATCAAGGAAATTTATGTGAAGAGGTGAGTTCCATTTAATTGGTTCAACAATAGACCGTAGAGTCGCGATTTGGTCGGTATGTGATTAATCCTTATGAAATTCGGCCTGCTGATCTCGAGGTTGGGCGTCGACTGGATCTCTCATTCGGTTCATTAACACTCTGTTGAAGACTTTTCCTGGTACTGAAAGTACAGTGATGCCTCCCTAGTTCTCTTAATTCATAAGACCTCCTGTTTCTGGTCTCTCGTTGACGTGCCATTTTTTCAAGTCTGTTGGCACTTGTTTTTCCTCCCAAATGTTTTTAAAAACAATGTGGAGTATCTTTGCAGTTGCTTCTGTATGTATGGAATTGTTAAAACATAATATGAAAACTGTCTTAGTATGATTTGAAACTTACCGGATATCAGAAAATATGATCATATGTTCACAATTCCCTTGATGAACGAAGAAATATGGTTTCCCAATACAAACAGCAAGATTTTCGAGAGTCGTTGACTCCATTGGCGATGATGTAAAGGGCCCGCACGATTCTAGTTCTCTTTTGCTTTTGGCCCATTGAATAACCTCCCTACATATGAAAAAAAATCGCAAAATAACTTACTGCCCAAGACTCTTGCTGTTTGCATTCCGTAGATCGTCATAAAACTTTCCCTCAATAAAAAAGTATGACGAGGTATAAAGTTTGTCTGCCGAAACATGAAGTTCTGGAACATCAAGTGCCTCACTACAATCTCCGAGCCAAACCTAAAAATATTTAAATTGGAAGAATATTTACTTTATCTTGCGGACATTTTATGGCATCTCTTAGAACTGTGAGATTTTGCTTGGACAACAACACCAACCTCTGAGTGATAACTAGTTGTCGAGACTTACAGAGTCATTAAAAATGTCAGTGATACCTGTATACAGGGATCCATGTTAGGAAGACAAAATGGCCGGTAAACAAGAACAGTCACAAATACATCCTGGTTGACTTCTGTAGCCTCCGTAGATTCCTCTACAGAATTTCGATAAGACATATCAATAAATGGTCGAGGGATTCTTCGTGTTGCTGTGAGGACAGATGTTCTAGAACTTAGACCTTCGATTTCTTTTAATAGGTAAGTTAACGTCTTCAGCTCCCTTTCATCTTTCCTTGACGGTATTATTTTTAAGATTCCTTCCAGGGTCGTAAACTCACCATCGAAGTATAAATTTTCCAAACTAAGCAAATATTTCAAATTGTTAAGGAATTTACCTGCAATCATTCTCAAGCTGTTCGAATATTTCAGAATCAGTTATAATATTTTTTAACTCAGAAGTAACAAGATTATTGGCTTCATTTTCCTTCAAGATATTATACTCGTTTGGTAAACAAGAGGAAAACTTTGTTTTGAGATCCCCTATTCTGAACTTTAGAGACTGGATGCTGCTGATTTCCATCAATTAGTCATCTGTGAATAAATCTGAAGACTTAATACATAGGGAACAATAATTACACATAAGTTGCAACAAAACGAAATGTCAATGACCTCAAGCAATCCGAGGAAGTGTTGTAGAGTCCGAAGTATGTAACCTTTAAAACGTGTATGTAGCCATTATTTTCTTATGCAATACAAGCAAACTTGTGACGCAATAGCTGTCACCATCCTGTTATGTGAAACTTATTAAAAAACCTATCCACCATAGATTTAGTTCAGTTATACCAAGTAGTGTTTATCATTACTGACATTCCTAGCGGTTGTAAACTAAGATGTACCTGTATCTGTAATTTAGTGATAAATTCATAACAAAAGTGATTTCATACAAAATTTTAGATTTCATGATGTATTAACAGCTTCAAATTATTTTTTTACAAATGTAGCTTCTTGATATATTTATAAGTATATGCAAACGTTAAGTAGCGTTTTTGCATACATTTACGACAAATTGGAATTCCTCCCCAAACAATTCATCTATGATAGATACAGCGTAAATGTTTTCATTGGTTTTCGTCACTGCGACATGCCCAACTAGTTACTAAAATGTGACACATTATTACAGCACTTTAAAAAGGTAACTATTCGTTAAAATGTTGGTAAAATATTCAAAAAGAAATCACTATTCGGTTAAATCATATGGCCTACTTATTTAAACTCAAAATTTAGTACAAATCAGCACCAGAAATAATATGCACCATATAGATACGGAAGTAATATTGTGAAGAAAATAGAAACAAAGGCGATCAAGGGAGAAAGAGCAAACTTTGATAAGGCAATAAGAAAATTACAAAGCAAGAGATACAGCGCGGATAGAAATGCAAACAAGGAGATTTCCCCACTAAAATCATTACGCATAAAGGTTTTTGTCTTGACACAAAAAATTGCTATGGTTAGTGTGCGACCAATTAGTGGATATGGCTTTGTGCGCACGAGGTCACAATAACAAACGCCAATGATTGCCTAGCTAGTCGCTGTATGTCTACCCGATGCCCATCCAATCCCACGACAGAATAGGAAAAGCACATGCCGATGAATCAACCAGACAAAAACATATTGTATTTAAGGCATTTATTTATACATACACAAAACCAGACCACAATTAAGAATTTAACATTAATACGAAACAAGAGAGATAGTAATCGTGAACAGAGGTAACCTGTACACAACTAATTAACTGTAGTTCATAAATAAGAGATAATACACTAACAGTAAATGTGCTAAACGGGAGGACAGGGTAAGAAGAACGTGACAATGATAGGAATAAATTGTTTACACTACCCACAACTAAAATAATTGCGAGTCTTTTAAAGCATAGTTTCGAGAGTTAGTTACCCTTCTTTAGTCGTTCAACGTAAGTTATAGGAACTGCAGCAGAATCACTGCTGGCTTTTTCTCTGTGCCATAAAACTTGTGCAAGTGCATGAATCTTGCGAAGGCTCTTCACTCAAACACTATTAGTCATGTTAGAGCGCATGGTGAACTGTCATCTAAACTTGTAACCTCAAGTAATGTCCGTCAGGGCTGCCCATTATCGCCACTTTTGTTTAATTTTATAGTCGATTTACTATTGGAAATAACATTCTCGTCGTTCGACTTTTCAGAAAATCCACTTATCGACTTAAAATATACTGATGACATAGTCTTGTTTGGCGAAGACAGTGATAAGATGCAAAATCTCCTGACATCGATAAGCAACAATGCAAGCATGTTCGGAATGCATTTCCCCCGCCCCCCACCCTCAAAATGCAAACTATTGCTTTAGAACTGGTCTTCATCAACATCTAAGCCAAAGATAGGGAGTGAAGTAGTTGAGTAAGTCGACCACTTCACTTATCTTGGAAGTCTGATTAGCCCTAATGGGTTAGTCTCTGACGAAATCTCAGTACGAATTCAAAAAGCTCGTTTGGCTTTCGTCAACTTACGTCACTTATGGCGTAGAAGAGATACTAGTCTCTCAACCAAAGAACGAGTATACTGCACAATAGCTCACTGTCTTACTGTATGAATGTGAAACGTGGCCATTAAGTGGAGACTATCGATGTCTTCGAAACACTACCCGTATTAGCTAGGATCACCGAGTTAGCAATAACGAGGTTAGACGTTGGCTATTTATTAGGAAAAAGTGGTAAATCGGCTGATGATATTGTGAATCCTCATCGACTGAGGTGGTTGGGGCATGTGTTACGTATGTCTAACCACAATTTACCTCGATGCATGATGAACACTGATATACGAGTAGGATGGGAGTTAGGAGCGGCCTAATCAAAACATGGCATCAATTCATAAAGTCAGGCTGCTAATTTGAGTCGTGTTGGTAGATGCAGACTACCTGGTTGGAGTCTGCGTGAATGCCTTAACCAATGGTTAAAAACTGGGTGATATGGTTCAGAATTAGTCAGTACCGCAGGTGTATCCACTCTTTATCCTCCCTTAAATCATGAGCTTATAATTATTTCATAGCTTTCTTTCCATCATCATCATCATCATCAGCAACGTAGAACCGGGCACAAACGCCTGTAGGTTCAAGTTGCCATACCACAATAGCACTACGAGAGTATTGAGGTAACGTATAGACAGAATACAAGAGAGAAGAGTAAGTAAAGATGTCCAGAAAATAACAATAGAATTTAAGATCTAGATGAGGTTAAAGAGTGAATACACTTGCGCCACGCTCCACTTTTTTCTCCCTGAACCGTGTTCTATATATTCACCTTTTTTACTTTCGTTACTATTATTATTGAAGTAACTACTTCTACGAATGTGGTGTTAATCTTGCTGTTTTTGAGGTATGGTAACTTGAACTGATGCACACATGTGCAAGGTTCTATGTTGAGCCATATCTGATATGGTCTTAAGCCAGTGATGCGCACTACCTATTAAACCCCAACCAGGACGTCGTGGAGGATAGATAGAGACCAGCTTCATACAGCCTTCTTCTGTTCCACGGAGCTACATAATAGGCTACGTCCACTGGTGTAGCAGTCGTTAAGTTTGGTAATTTTATTGAATAATTGTAATTTCAAGAAAGAAATCAACAATAGCTAGATATAAACGACTGTTATCTATGGGCTTAAATGTAACTTTTTGAGTGAATATATATTATGAGCTTAGAATATAATATCGTAATACAGCTAATAATATACGGACTTAGGTGGTCAGTGCTGGTATAGCTTTGAAATGACTGGTAGGCTATATCTGAATTTCAGAAAAGCCGATACTCTAAACGAGAGTAAGGGACAAGTACTAGACTGACAGCCAAACAAATAAAGAACTTCCAGGAGGAAGGAACAGACCCTAGATATTCGACCTTGTTTCAATGAAGAAGAAATAAACTTACATCAATGCCTCATGTTGCCACAAAGGTATGTTAACGTATCGTACTTGATACAATTAAAGAACCTTTAATCACTAAATTTTTCACGGAAATCTAAAAAACTGTGACCGTATAAACTAGGGTAGAAGCTCAGTCGTCTACATTGAGAGATAAATCAATACGATTCCCTACTGGAATATGTGCCAGATTCAAAGTGATAGAACAGTAACAGGAACTCTGCTCTTTAAAGGAACTAAGAGTCAGCAGCTTTCATAAATTTATTATTGATGTTTATACTACGATACAAACGTACTTAAGATAACTGTTCATTCAAATCGTGAAAACAAGTTTCAGTTTGACAGGCAAAGAAACCTATATAGCTGGTGTTAGTCCAGAAGTTGGAAATCTATCGAAAGATGGGGCTGTAACTGTATGAGGTAGAGTTTCACTTGCTGACCATTCTGTGAGAGAGTTGACGGTCAGCTGATAGATAAGTGGTTTAAAACTTTTAAACTTTGTTCGTGTCCCTGTAAAGTATTTATTTTGCAAGACAAGGTAAATAAGGGCGTTTACTTTTGGAATTTATTAATAAGTATTTTTTAAAGATTACTATTAGGTTCCCTCTAGTTTTTCTGTATAACAAGGAATAATTTAGCTCAGATAGTCTCAAGTTGCATGATAACTTTGAGATTTCATGAATCAACCTGGTTGATGTCCTTTGGACAGTTTAATCAGCTGTCTCTTTTCAGAAAGGGACTAGCTGTTTCGGATTATGGTCGTACAGACACAGTATACAAAATTAAAAATATCCTTGCATCAACATAGCTGACCAAAGAGTTCTGAAACTTTTAGCAGAGACAACACGGGAATGTGCACTGATTTTTGAATTTCCACCAGTGGCGATTCCTCGATTACTGCGTCTGGACAACGAATTGCATAGCATTATTCACGGTGCGTGTATCTGTATCTTGGTGACCAATATATATTATAATCCACTTGGGAGGTACTCACTGGGAATAATCAAATTAAGACCAATATTATAGTGTTTGAAGATCTTAAAGTTTTGAACGATCCTCTTTAAAGAGCATGGATCTCTATATCGTACTTTGGCCAGCATATAATGAAAGTAATGATGATAGCAGATTGTGGGGCACACTTACATTGGGAATAAAACTATATCCTTCATTAAGAACCGTCATTCAGACAGACAACTTGTAACCGACTAATATTTTTTGACCAATTAAGAGGTCATTTATCCACAGGAGTGAACTGCTCTTAATTCCGATGTCGTTAACTTAAACAAAAGCAGATGTTAGGGTCCCTATCAAAGGAAATATAAGATGATAATTTAGCCTAGCGAAGGCATTTCTCTTCGGCGATTTCATTTTCGAAGCTGTGTAATTACATACAAACAAATGATTTTAATAATGTCTACAACTGGTCATACATAGTAACAAAAGGAAGTATACAAAAAAGTTAATATTAGTCAGAAAAGTCTTAATCATAGTTGCAACAAACATATCATAATAGCTAGATAGGAAATATACAGTTTAGTTGGGTTACATGCTAAAATAAAATTTGGAGGATGGAATGTATTTAGTGTGATAATAGGGATTATGAACTAAGACTAATAAGGGAGTGAAAACAAGATTAAATCAATGCGGGTAAATAATGTGGGGAAGGAATGAAGAGGAAATTTGTAAAATCAAGAGAAAGATATGAAGAGCATTAGAATAATTTGGGACGGGACGTAATAAAACGTGATAAAAAAATCTGTAAAACTAATAAGAGTGAAAACAATAGTTATATACTAATTTGATATTGAAACTGCCGTGATAAAATACTAGTTCACGTAGGGTCACAAAACTTGTCTATCCCACAGCAACATGGCTTACGTAAGTGCCATACTTATCTTACTAACCCTTTAGCAAGAGGGAGGACTGGGCAGAAATTATTGATAAAGGACTTCTGTGGATGTAATATTCATTGACTTCAGCAAGGCATTTGATAAAGTGTCCCATGTTGGCCTTACATGGAAACTACCAAACTTTGGGATAATATAGCCAATTCACAGCTCGTTAAAAAACTCCCTATACGAGCAGAGATAGGGAGTTTGAGTTAACGGATTACTGTCTAGATGAAAGCCTGTACTAAGTGAAGTCCCCCTCCTCCCCAAAGTACCATATTGGACCATCTCTTATGAATGAATTACTACATCAGCTGAAATCATGATGTGAAGAGTTGGAAGATAGCATGCAGCGATACTGACCAACTCGATCTTCAGTCTAGCATAAACGAATTGGTCCGATGATCTCAAAGTTGGGGGAAGAGTTAGAAATTAATTGCGGTAAGCATGCACTAATGCACATCAGCAGAAGTAACGGCCACCAATACGTCTTCGATGATGCACCAATTCTACAAGTACAAGGATTTAAAGATTTAGGAGTAATTACGAGGTGACCTTATAATGGCATCCCATATCCTAAATAATGATTAAGGTGTTAAGCTGTCACATAGCTTTGCTTTCTCTGGAATTGATCATCTGCAAGGATTAATAAAGGTCACCAGACTTACTAGCCCTATCACTAAACATTAATAGAAAACCAACCTTAATAAACGTTTTCGAACAGTGCGAACTCATTATTTAAGGGACCAGAAGTACGGATCCTTAAGATTCCTGTTAGAGGCAACCGAGCAATAAAACCTTGCTAGTCGACTCTTTGATATAGATATCATTTAAGTGTCAGTAGAAACATCGATGCGAATGTTTTAGGCTTTTAAAGTACATTAATGTTCTTGTTCCATCAATAAGTTTGTGAAGCGCAAATAACCTGCCCCGATGCCTTACTACTTCCAGAAGCAACGAGGTCACCAACTAAATACTCCAGCTACTTATTACCTAGCAAACTACACCTTTTTATTTTAGAATAAAAAACGCCATTTATGTTTTTAAATGGGAATGTTCTCATAGAACTACATCGAGAAAAAAAACAAGGTCAGTATTTCGACCATCAGAGAGTTTTAACTGCATGAAAACATGACTCTTGTAATCACTGGACTACAGGGGTGAGGTAATTTATACTCAGGAGGGGAGTACAGAGCAGTGTCCATAGGAATATTTGAAAAATAGGATAGGAAAGAATCGTATTAAAGGATGACGACCCAAAACAATCAACTTATGCGCTTACACGAAAATAACGGTAGCAAATGACAACAGTCTATGAAAACACATGCACAATATTAACACGAAATGAAGAGAAGCCAGCAGATAACGGAGTTATGTCAAAACTACTTACCTCTTTTTATTTGTAGCACAAAACTTGTTAAATGCGCCGTGCCATTAGTGACCTATATATTCAATACGTTTGTATCAAGCAGTCATCAACTATCCAGTTTTTAACTTGCTTCTCACTGTTAAAGTGCGTTTAATTACAGACATTTGGAAGCGCATCTGTGCTCAGCCCAGTTAGTTTATTATTTAGTGAAGGGTAAACGAATCCTCGAAATAAATTAAAATATAATAATTCAGCTACAGATTCAAATTCGTGATTTGTTAGACATAAGACTAGAAGCATGTTTTAGCTTTCTTACAGTTATTTTATGTAGTCATTCGAACACGACTCCTTTCACTAATATGTTCAAGGAGTTGAATACTCGATGGGAAGAGCTATGTGTCAGTGAAATTTTATTTGTTCTTGGCTTTTGAACATGACTACTGTAGCAGTAAATAATCCCCAAAATAAATAGTTACATAGGTTTCGACATTGATGCTGACCATATTTGTTTTAGCG
Organism: Schistosoma mekongi; assembly: GCA_034768735.1. Lineage (NCBI taxonomy): Eukaryota > Metazoa > Platyhelminthes > Trematoda > Strigeidida > Schistosomatidae > Schistosoma > Schistosoma mekongi. The sequence continues at coordinate 33,967,113 of CM068306.1, forward strand.
GACACTACTATGTTGAAGGCGCTCGGTCACGCATCACCAGATCACGTCACGCCGCATCGTGGAAAGCATCTCTCTCTCTAGTTTACCAGCCTAGACGTTGCTATTCCATTGCCGTCATATTCACGATCAAATATAACTTCCTTTACATCCTTATTTGCCTTCTGATTTATTCTCATTCGTAAGGGTGGGTTCAAACGTTAGAAGTTGCCCTGGTAATACAGCAAACGTAACTTGGTCATATATCGGGTACACTTCACTACTATGTCTTCCGAGACGTCTTGACCTTATTGGAAGATGAAGAAAGATTAGATGAAGAATTAAGTCATTTTCCAGTATTTTGTGCATTGTAATTAAATCACCTCTTAATCTACAGTAGTCATTGTGTAAAAGTCTATCTTCTCAAATTACGTGTCTTATGGTAACTTACACAACTCTGTACTCTTTCCTAAGGATGTGTTGCTTTTTTGGTGTTGGCTAAGAGCATGCAGAAGCATTCTTCTTTGGACCCGACTAGGGCTATGTAAACCAGAGCGGGCACTTATTGATCTAACCTGGTGAAGGCCCTTCATAAAACTCATACCATTCTAAGTCTATTGGCTACAATGAGAAGACAATAGGCCACAGTTTTAAAGTCATGACTTCTTATGGCCTTAGGATTATTGTGTTATGAAGCTCAAGAAAGACGAAATTCCTTAATGTATTAGCTGTGTGTGCTTTCTTGACTGACGTTGTTAGTTATGCATTTAACCGCGACGTTGTGCATTAAACAAAAATCAAAAATCAATGCCTGTTACTCCAAGTGAAGCATAGACCGCCCACCAGCATTCTCCAGCCAACTCTGTCCTGGGCTTTCCGTTCTAGCTCTTCCCAAGTGCTGTTCATTCTCTTCATGTCTGTTTCGAATTCCCGACGCAATGTGTTCTTGGGTCTTCTCCTGTTTCTGTGGCCTTTAGGATTCCAAGTCAGTGCTTGTCTTGTGACACAGTTTGATGGTTTCCTCAGTGTGTGTCCTATCCACCTCCGGAGTCTTTTCCTAATTTCTTCCTCAACTGGAAGTTGATTAGTTCTCTGTCACAACAGGTTGTTGTTGATGGTATCTGGCCAACAGATCCGAAGAATCCTACGCAGACAGTTGTTTATAAATACTTGTATCTTCTGTAGGATACTTTTCGTAGTTCTCCAAGTTTCAGCTCCATACAACAGAACTGTCTTCACATTTGTGTTAAAAATTTTGACTTTTATAATGACTGACAGTTGGTTTGAGCTCCAGATGTTTTTCAGTCGTAGAAATGCTGCCCTTGCCTTACCAATCCGCGCCTTCAAATCCGAATCAGACCCTCTTTGTTTGTCGATGATGCTGCCCAAATATGTAAAGGTTTCAACGTCTTCCAGAATTTCTCCGTCATGTGTAATTGGGTTAGTGTTTGCTGTTTTGTATCGGAGGATCTTGCTTTTCCCTTTGTGTATGTTGAGGCCTATTGCTGCTGAGGCTGCTGCTATATTGTTGGTCTTCTTCTGCATTTGATGATGTGTGTGAGAAAGAAGAGCTAGGTCATCTGCGAAGTCCAAGTCATCTAGTTTCGTCGATGTTGTCAATTGTATTCCGAGAGTGCCTTCACATGTTGCAGTCTTCATGATCCAGTCGACGACCAGTAGGAAGGGGAAGGGCGAGAGTAAGCAGCCTTGTCTGACACCGGTCTTCACTTCGAATGAATCTGTGAGCTGACCTCCATGCACGATTTTACAATGTAGTCCGTCGTAAGAATTTCGTATGATGTTGACTATTTTCTCGGGTACGCCGTAATGTCGTAGAAGGCTCCATAATATTCTCCCATCCACGCTGTCGAGTGCTTTTTCATAGTCGATGAAGTTGATGTAAAGTGGTGAGTTCCATTCAATTGATTGTTCAACAATGAACCGTAGAGTAGCGATTTGATCGGTACATGATCGATCTTTACGGAATCCGGCCTGTTGATCTCGGAGTTGGCCGTCGATTGGATCCTTTAATCTGTTCAATAACACTCTGTTGAAGACCTTTCCTGGTACTGAAAGTAGAGTGATGCCTCTGTAGTTCTCACAATTGCTGACATCGCCTTTCTTTGGTATCTTGATGAGGTACCCTTCTTTCCAGTCTGCTGCAACTTGTTCTTCCTCCCAAATCTTCCTGAAGAGAATGTGGAGTATCTTTGAAGTTGCTTCTATATCTGTCTTCAGTGCCTCGGCTGGTATGTTGTCTGGTCCTGCTGACTTGCCACTCTTGATCTGTCTGATGGCCATTTTGATTTCTTCGACTGTTGGTGGGTCTGTGCTTATAGGGAGATCCGTGGCTGCTGCTTCGATGACTGGTGGGTTCAGTGGGGCTGGTCTATTCAAGAGTTTTTGGAAGTGCTCTACCCACCTGTTCCGTTGTTCATGCACTTCAGTGATTGGTTTGCCAGCCTTGTTCTTGATTGGCCGTTCTGGCTTATTGAATTTCCCAGCTAACTTCTTCGTTGTATCGTATAGGAGCCTCATATTTCCTTCTCTTGCAGCTTTTTCCGCTGTCATTGCTAGGTCCTCAACAAATCTCCGTTTATCCGACCTGATGCTCCGCTTCACTTGCTTGTTGACTTCGGTGTATTCGACCTGTGCCTTGGCTTTCTCTGCTCTTGTCCGACTGTTATTGACCGCTGTCTTTCTGTTCTTCCTTTCTTGGATCTTGTCCAGAGTACTAACAGAAATCCACTCTTTTTGGTGTTGTTTCTTGGGACCCAAAACCTCCTGACATGTTGAGGTTATTGTTCCCTTAATCTCTTTCCAGTTGTCTTCCATATTAGTTCCACCTTTTTCTAGTAGATCATGAAATGCCTGGAACTTGTTGCTGAGAATTAATTTGAATTCGTTGCGTTTGTTAGTATCCCGGAGAAGGGCTGTATTAAACTTGTGTAATACTGCTGCTCCAGTTGTCCAGTGCTTCCTCAGCTTCAGTTTCATTTTAGTTACCACCAAATGGTGATCTGAAGCTATGTCGGCTCCTCTCCTTGCTCTTACGTCTTCCATGGTCCTTCCAAACTTCTTATTGATGCAGATGTGGTCGATTTGGTTCTTCGTAATGTGGTCCGGTGAAACCCATGTGGTTTTGTGTATACGTTTGTGGGAGAAAATGGTGCCACCTATAATCATTTTGTTGAAGGCACATAAGTTCACAAACCTCTCACCGTTATCATTCCTTTCTCCCAGTCCATGTTGTCCCATGATGTCTTCATACCCGGTGTTATCCACTCCGACCTTGGCGTTGAAGTCGCCCATCAGAATGGTCAGGTCCTTGGCTGAACATTTCTCGATGATTGACTGCAGCCTCGCATAGAACTGGTATTTGTCGTCTTCGTGGCTGTCATTGGTGGGTGCGTAGCACTGGATGACATTCATTGCAATCCCTTCCTTCTTCGTCTTGAAGGATGCTGTGATGATCCTAAGTCCATGAGGCTCCCATCTTATAAGAGCCTTCCATGCATCTTGGGATAACACCAATGTTACTCCTTGTGTGTGTGGGGCGTTTTCTTCTTCGTAGCCGGAGTATAAAAGCACATTTCCCGAGGATAACCGTTGCTGTCCAGCTTGCACCCAATGCGTTTCGCTTATTCCAAGTATCTTCAGGTTGTATCTTTTCATTTCTTCAGCTATTTGCATGGTCCTCCCTGTTTCCCACAGCGTGCGGACATTCCACGTACCTATATTAATTGTTACTCTGGTTGTCAGAAGAGACATCGGCCTCGTGGCTTCCGAAGAAACTCGGCTTTCACCATGAGGCGTCATAACATACCTTCCAACTCCCAGGGCAGAGTAAAAAATGGTTATAAAGGTTTTTACTGGTTAGCGTTTTTTTAGCACGTTTGCTGTTTTACGGGATGGGGTTGCTAGCCCCATGCCCAACCCTCCTCCTTTATCCGGGCTTGGGACCGGCAGCAACCCTAGGGGCTACAGGCGGAGTTGCATTAAACAAAACTTAGACATAAGTGCCAGTCCACCAAGGTTGCCTTGAGGTATTTTGTTTCATTATTACTAGTTACTCTACATCGCATCATGACTTTGCTTGCATAAGACCTTGATGCCTGAAATAAATAATAATTAACCTTGTGTGAAGTATTAAGATATCCCTCTCAGGTCTGGTTTTCAGGAGAAGACTTGTGAACTTATTCTTATCAATCTGTAACCACCCGTAAAGCCTTATTCACCCGAATATGTTCCCGAAATTTCTCAAGCTTTTAAACTTCAGTAGAAGCCAACTTGATTTATATCTAACAATTCCATGTGGACTAGACCTAGTGTTTGCATCAATTTCACATTTCCAGTTCGTTTGGTGCACAAGTATCCGCATATCAAAAGTTAGTGTTTAATAAATTTTGCTTTCATAGCTTCTAACTGACGTTTGCATTTTTAGATAAGTTTGTATAGCTGAGCAACGCTTGGTATGCCATTCTAAGACTATCGCAGTAAACCATTCCATATACGCTAAAGAAGTGAATAAGTCGCCTACTATCCTCTAGTTGGTTCGTGTCATTTAATAAGTCTATTAACAAGTGTTTCATGACCGAAAGATTTGCATATCGTTGTTTTAGATCTCTGTAAGATTTACTGTCTTTAGAGGTAAGCTTCATCCCCAGAAAGCTTGTTGGTAGCTTCTAGATTTATTATTGGTAGTTAGTTATTTTGTAGAATATCTATACTAATTAGAAGAAATTTCATGTGCATGTTTTTCTAAAGGGTGTTGCTTCTAATGTCTTCATCAGAAATTACAATTTTTTGTAATTATCAAGAAATTGTTTTGCGTAATAAAAATTGATTCAGTGACATAAGGTACAAGCTAACTCGTCAAATTACCACCATTTTCATAAGATATGAAAAGAAGTATTCGGTAGGCACGGCATATACAGCCGGACTTCGGCAACTTCAAAATGACCATAGAAGCCTAAATCAAAGCCAGTAAGTACTCCGTAAATCAACTGCATAATTTTTCCCCTAATTCAAACGAATTTTTAAGGAATTTATGTAGACTTACTGAGACGTGTCTTCTCCAACGAATGTGCTTATTAACAGACAAATTCGTTTTAAATGATTTCCAGATGTATCTTATATTAGCAGTTGTCTGAGTGATTTTACTGCAATCTTTACAACCTTCACTACTTATTCCACGTAGAATGCAGTAATTAACCTGTTAGGAATACTTTATCCATCCTACATATTAAAGAACAGCAAGTATTATGAAAAAGAGTAAATTACCAAGTCTTCTTTAACTTCCTGTCCCCTATTATACACTCGTATAGAAATCAATACCTTACCAACTTCGACGACTTTCTCGCTCGTCCATATAGTATACGTAATGAGATTAAAATATATCCGAAAAAACTCTACCACAGAATTTCTGCCACTGAATTGTGGTCTCTGCAAAAACGTCTTCAAGTTAGGTAGACATGCTTAGCCCTGCTGCTGTCACTCACTCGATGATCAACAAAAAGATTTGTTTTAATTCCAGTTTGGACGAAGAACAAGAAGGCTATCCTGATTGACTTCTTACACCAACAATTATTACACTGAAAGCATTGTCTGTCTCTTTTCTCTAGGTTTGAGGTATTGTCATTATACATCCACAATCGCATTATAACGCCTTTGTTAATAATCTCATGATTTGCATGTGTTTACCAATATTTTATTACTATTGTAGACACATTATTTCAGGACAGCCACCCTGACGATACTTATTCGTCACACGGCATTCAATTAATGAGTGTTGAGGAATGCAAGACAGCCTTACTCGAATATTTAAGATTAGTGAGATAGAGAGTGAGATTACAAGAAATTGACATTGTGCCCTCCTAAGAGGTCAAATCTTAATTCTGGCGAAATTTGTTCGTCGACAAACGTTGCAGTCAAAGTGGTTTGTATAGGGGGTGTTACACTCTTTCTGAAATCTGTGCAGGGTGTTGGTTGCCAGATAAAAAATCATTTTAAGGGAACCATCTTACTGTTTATCAGTTTGTTGGTATACGAAAATACCCTTTAAGTATAACACATAAGTTGCAATCAGTGGTATTACTAGAGACTGTAGCCAAACGTCTACCTTTGAGGCAGCATATAAACTGGGTGTAGTTAAGCACGTCTTTGGAAAATAAAGACACAGAGTTAGTGTTTACAAACGTATTAGAGTTGATGGAATGGTACGTGAATAAATCAATATGCAGGTTTGCTGAGGTAGATTGTACATTAGAGCAAAATGAAATTTTAGCTAGACTAAAACGTTTGTGACAAAAAGTAATAATTCTATGACACAAGGAACCGTGTTTCTATTTTGCCTTCTGGGAATAGTGATATTCCCTGCATTTTACGAGACGACTAAAATTAAACCTAATCATCTTTTACAAAATATTAAATAGATTGGCGTTTCCATCGTCTAATACAATTCGACTAGAGGAATTTTCTTGCTTTAACCTACGCAATTCAGCCTCGAAAGTGAAAATGTCTCATTTTGCATTTGCTCTTTAAATGAATTATTTTACAAATTAATTCTCGAGAATCTGTAACCATTTGCCTCAAGCCATTCGGGAGACAGATTCACTTTCTTTATTTATACGACATGTTGGTAATTTCATCTATTTTGATATCTCATTAAAAATGTTCACACTAGTTATTGTTTCTTACTTCACTAGCAAATTAGTAGGAACTCTGTACGTGTGAGTACCATTCACCCGTCTTAGTTATATGCTAATGTTCCTCCCTTTTAATCAACCCATATGCATAAGTGTTATGTCGGAAGTATAAATACCAATCCTGCACATTAGCTTTGTTAACCCCGGAATACCAGTGTTTGTAGTTTATTGTTGTCTCTGCTTTTGTCTTCCTTCTAGTTGCAGATGATTATGTACAAAACGAGTATGGAACTTACTGACACAATACTATTGCCTTCTCATCAGCATCCAAGTTCCAAGTACTCCTGATCTTATCCCGCATCCGGACATGGTCAGTGATCCATTCTGCTAACCCTCTGCTGTTTTTGGAATTGTAACGCGTTGTTTAAGGAGAGCGAGGTTCTTAGTCATATATGCAGCATCCTGAAATACATATATTTAGTGTCCTAGTACCGTAAACTTTGATGTAGTTGGTTTGGTTGTAATTTCATACCTTTATGTGTTATGAAAGTCCTGACAGTAACACTTCGCTGAAAAATTTATATATATGTAAACTCATGTCATTCTAATTATGCCTGTAAAGTGGCATGCTGTCATGTACACAATGATAATAATAATAATAGTTTATTCTCAAGTAACAATTTGTACATGAGAGCATACCAGTTTACAGGCATGATCAGAATGATATGGCATAATTGTAACAGTATTTTAGTAGAGTTATTGTTATGGAGTTGACGATATACAAAGGTATTAATTAATTAGGAAGCCAACGGTAGCTAGCTTCACAGTTTACAGTACTGCAGTACCAGAGGTATATTTTGTATTACAGAACACTTCCAGCAAACAACCGCGCACTTTTTGTCCCTGGTGCTGTAATCTCAGGGAGAATAAAAGCCATTTATTTATTTAAAAAATGAATTAAGCAGCTCGATGTAACTAGAAATCATGCAAAATGTCGAAAACGCATATATAAGTAAAACGTTTATTTCATTTTTACGTCATAAGAAAATAGTGAAATACACACAGAAAATCAAAAACATTTTCTGTCGATTTTGTTTGGTAAGCTTTTACAATATATTTTGATGGAGGACCGGTAGAAAAATTAGCAGATATGATATTCATTTCCACGAAACCACACCATTTTATCAAAACGTTGTCGCCATAGAGCTCCTAGGATTTTCTTCATGCATGTTGGCTGTTGACTGAGGCATGGTGACTTTCTAGAAGCCAAGTTTTGAGGGTGTTGTGGCAATTTTGACTGTGAAAGGTTTGCCTACTTTAATAAGCCTCTTTGAGATAATCAAAGACGATATTCTCATTGTAACCATTTTTGTCGATATTGCAGTACTCTGGTTTCCGTTTCAAAACTTTGTATGTCCCTCCGTAGTTTGCATCGCCAGGTCTGAATGGAACACTGCGAAGTACGAAGGTGTGTGTACGATATTCTAAGGCAGACTGAATAAAGACATCTGTCGATTGCTGTCGAATTTGAACTTGCCTGACTTAGCGCCTAGCAATTGTACGTTGGCCCATACAAGAGTTGAGTTCCAAGTTTGTTGAGGTAGGAGCAGTTTGCACAAATTCACCTGAAAGTGGAAGTATTGTTCTGTAGACCAATTCTACAACACTGTACCCAACATCTGCTCTTGGAGTGCTGCGGATACCTGATACAACTGGTGGTAGGACTCCGGTTCATTGAAGAAGGTTCGTGGCTGTCAATGAAATCTTTCCACTAGGCAGTTATATTAAGGGTTGTAGGTAGTTGTTAGGAAGCGAGTAACTCGAAGGAGTTAGTCAGAAAGTTAAACAGTCCGAATTCAAACTGACATCTACGGTCTGTCCTTATTGTAGATAAATAACCAAAGTTTGCTATCCATCGTCCGACGAAAGCGTGAGCAATCGTATCCCTGGTTTTGCTTTTGAGTGGAAATGCTTCTGGCCAACGTGTAATTTATTCCGCGCATGTCGGAATCTGGGAGAATTTGTTCAATTCTGACGAAAGTTCTACCAAATCAAGATAGATGTCGTTGATTTAGGTGTTAGGGATTAGGAAAGTTCGAAAAGGGCACTTGTTATGCTGGATCACCCTTTTCTTTCGGCAGACCACACAGGAATGTATCCATTCTTTGATGTATTAGTTCATTTTTGGCTGGCAGAATCTCTGGGTAGTCAGCCTAGTAGCAGGACTAACCCTAGGATGAAAGAGGTTGTATAATGCGTTGAAGATGATATAATTAACGTAATGTAACCTTGACAAGGTGTTATAGCCTAGACTGTTCGTTTCAGATGTATGTTGCATGTCTGTAGAGGGCTGTGAAATGTAGATTAGATGACGGGAGTCGAAGAGACTGTTTCTTTTGTGAGGAATTCATGAAAAACGTCAGTCATTTGTGATCGGTAAACATAGTGAGTTGACGTCTTTCGATGGAGTGTTGGAAATGTCGTGAAACACAGCACATCACCGAAAGTTCACATCTAAAAGTGCTGTATCTTGATTCACTATCTTGAAACTGTCTTGAGAATTCCAAAGGTTGTCATGTCTCGTTATTCCACTGTTGCAAATATGTGCCGGTGGTGGTCAGATTTATTCGCTTAAATGTTGACGAGTGATGTAGAATTGTGGCTTGCTATCATGATCACATTGACTACTGCTTCCTTCGATGAACTGAAGGCTTTCTTTGTTTCTGTATCCATTGTGACTATCTCTTTGTTACTATGAAGTTGACCAGTTAGTAATTTCATGAGAAGTGCACGATTGTGTATAAATTCCTTGTCTCAGCTTACCAAACCATTAGAATCTTACAAGTACCTAATGGTGGTTGGTTTCATCTACTTCAGAACAGTGGCCACTTTGTGAGCCGTTAGCATCAATAACATGCCCCAGTAATATATTTAAGTTGGACGAAACGCGCGTCCAGGATTCCGCTTGCCAGTCGCAATCCAACTTAAATATATAACTTGTGTAATATCGATATATCAGGGCAATCCGCTCAGGATGTACATATGACAACAGAGACTGACCAGTTTCAGTCTATTACAAATCAAGAGGAAAATACTAGCTTATCCTAATGCCCCAGTAAGTATCAAAAGGTTCTTCCGATTTGGCATTTCTGTAAATTTATCAGTCTTTCAAAAGATGTGCCCAGATGTTTCATACGCTTCATCATCTGGGCATGTTAACAAGCAGTCGTCAATATATTCATGGACACTGTCAAGTCCTCAGAACACATGATCTATGAGGCACTGAGGTCTCTGTGCTGAGTTTCTGAATAAGAAAAGTATTCAGAAGGAATTCGCATACGATAAGTGGAGTTATAATAGCTGTTTTGGGAATGTCGTTTTCTGTCATTTGTATTTAATTGTAAGCCTGAACTAGGCCAACTTTTAAAAATACGGTCGCGCTCTATAAAATGGTCGTTAGGTAATGGATGTGTGGTAAGAGATAATATTTTGCCATAGTTTAGGCACTGAGCTGCTGGCAATCATCGGTGGGACGTCAACCACTACTAGTCTTTTTAGAGACTGCGTAACGGAGATGAGCATGGGTTGCTGGAAGGACGGAATATCCTTAATGTGCCAGATTTGATTTTGGCAATATTCACCATTTCAGATACAAGTTAACGTGCACTCGAGAGTACAGGTTGACCTGTAGTCCTGATGTGATATGCGACATTGCTGGTTACACATGGTAATTTCGTCGTTGCCTTATTTAGGTAGAGATACATATCAAGTGCTAGCTGAAAAAAAAGGTTAATTAATTCTTCAAAACGAAGAGGGCATGGACTACAACCTGCAGCAGTGTTTATGACGGCTCAGTAGGTCGATGCTTAGGATAAGCGTTTTTACATCAGTGATGGTCAAAATCCAGTGTACGGGTTTTCGTAAACCCATGTCCAAGTAAACAAATCTACTGCCGTACACGGTTATTCTATTCTCGCTGTTTGCCTGTAGGTCGAATGCAGTTTCGTGTCAGAGATGGGATGAAGTTCCAGGTAGAACGTTGACTTTCGCACCATTTTTGAAGTAGAGGACCTTTGTTATTGCACTGGCAATTAATAAAAGGTAGTTGTTCCCACCGGCTACGGTTATATACTAGAGTAATTTAGGAATATTAGTTTGGTATTAGTCATATTTTTATGGAAACTGAGGCTTATTAAATTAAGGTTTTACTTCCATTTAAAGAATTAGATACTGACAATTCAAAATACAAGTCGTTTTCTTTACGACTACTTTTATTAAACAATAATCCAAGAAAGTATTATTCATACCAGTTTTATTCATAATATCGACGAAAATTAAACAAATGTATAACATTAATTTAACAAAACAACTCTTTTTAATTATTGCTTATCATGCACATCATTTCACTAACATTCAAATTGTTAAGAAAAAGGTAAAAGATAAAATGTATTATGAGAATAATAAGAAGAAATTATGTAAAATGCTACCAAGGAAAAGTTTATAAAAAAAATTGGCGTAAATTAAACATAGAAAAATGTGAAATCCATTAAATTATTGCTGTTATTTGAACAGAGAAAGGGACCACTTTGAGGAAGACAAAAATAAATTAACAGAAACAAAAACAAATACAAAAGATTACATAATGGTATTATTAGACGAACGACATTCAAGTTGCATGTATTAAAAACAAACAAAAAACTAAGGGGTATTTACGAGTATTCATGATAAAGTGCTTTATTGCACATATTCAACAGAATCATTATTAACATGAATGTATTAAATTTTACTAATCCCGCTGTTAACATAAAGCTCATGTAATAGCAAAGAAGTAACATAACATCATTATTATCAGCCGGAAACAGATTATGATGTATTAAAAATAACAAAGGATAGTATGAATGGTAGAAGTAAGCAATAGGCTATACAAGGTAAAATAGTGAAATTCAAAACCATGCATAAAACGTTGAAATATATTATTATATTACTTCATACAACGATTAATAATTAGGATAGGGTGGATTAGAAACGTCAGTAGGATAAGGTGGAGCATTGGGCAATTTGTCTGAATAATATATTTTACAATTAGAATTGGTAAATTCTGATTCATGTTTTTCCATTTTGTAGTCATTACTACTTTGCGTATTCAGTGGTTTGATTCCTTGCATTCGCATATAAGATACTAACTGATCTGGGATTTCTGAAAGAACAGCCTTAGTTAAACGCCGTTTACTCTCTTGAACATTATTCAATTGGTGGAAATTTCGAAACGGAACAAACTAAAATAAGGTAAAAGTGAGATGACATTATAAATCGTAGTGTGGCATTTACTGAATACATAAAAAGCAAGCAATTGATCAAACTGTTATTCAAATACCTTCAAAAAACTTGTCGAAGGAAAACATGCAATAGACAAATTCTCGAGAGGGTTACACAAAGTGCATTAATTCATTTAAGAACCTGGTAAATTACTAGAGTATTGTTGACTGAACAGCTTTAATAAATTTGTCGGTAATCTGAAGACACCAACACATTCAAATATATAGTAAATGTTGTATGTATTAGTGATCTTACAGGCGACTTGATTGAAATTATTCAGTGCCACAAGACACTAGTCAGAATTTACAACCATGAAAATGAAGACTTGATCAACTTAAAATCATCGTAACGTGAATGATATGCATTTAAACTTTAATCAATGTCGACGAGTTGTTTATATAAAGATATCAATACTTTTTAATGCATTAGAAACAACACGTGATTGGGACATTATATATATATATATATATATATATATATATATATATATATATATATATATATATATATAAAGGATGAATGGTCTTTGGATCCTGGATACTAAAACGGTAAGGAAAATTTCATTGCGCAGTTTAGTGTAGATGTTAGGGCCAAGTTACGTGATAGTACTGAGAACATGAACATGACTTACAATGCCATTAAGCAGGAATGAATCCAGCTTCATTTTTCCAAAAACTAATTAGCCCGAAATCAAATGTGCATCAAACTTTGTGATTAAAACATAAACTAGCTCAAAAAATTTTTGGTTTTAGAAATCATATAAATTTGAATTCAATAAAAATATATTTAGTTACTTCTAACGGAGTTCTTGTTTAAGCCACCAATTAGCATCTATATACTCACTAGCGACATGGATTACGTTGATGTTAGTAAAAAAATGTGAGAATTATAGCATTTTATATCTGAATAAAAAGAATATATGACTAGAGATATCATGGGTCATATGGATTGGATATAATTTTAATTAGAAGTAACGAAATAACGTCACCTAGTAAACAGCATATTTCCAAAATGACATAATGAAACAAATGAAAAATAAGCATAAATCATAAACATGCCTGAACAATATCACGAATAGCAGTTTTTCCACGAGAGCTTAGTCGTACTTCGTCACCGTCAAGTTCTTCCATCTCATCAAAATTAGCGGGACCAACCCCAACAATAATAATACTTAGAGGTAAACTAGACGCCTTCAACAGAGAAAATAATATATTCATGAAAATGATGTATTGCTGTTAGAAAGAACGATATTTCTACTAAAAACATTATAAATATTTATTTTTAGGCATTATGTAGTCTATTTGAGTAAGCAGAGTTTGAAATGTATTGACAACAAGTTTCAGCGGTAACTAACTAACATTTTTAACTAAATTATGTGGCTTTGTGGAAATAAGTATTATTTATTAAGAACTCTAGGCTCGATTCCTTGGGAGAATAGAAAGTACACACCGTCAAGGAGTCCCATACTAAGATAAAACAGCTATCCACTGCTTCCTGGTTTTCAGTGATACCCAATTAACATCAATCTGTGATGAATACAATCAACTAGCTTTGTTATTGACATAAAATTTTAGTTATAATATCAAAGTGAAGAAATAAACAAAGCTTTGATATTTGATCCCAATGAATTGTGAATAATTTTAATACGATGATACGTAAGAATCGATAAGAATAATTAGTTATTCATAAAAAAATAATCAAATTGATCGGGTTTACGAGCTAAGAATAAAGAAACTTCTTTTTCATTCCAAAAGAAAGGAATGCCCTAATTTGTTTATGAAGATTATCAAACGTAGCTTGAAGTTCTAACCTATATATATATATATATATATATATATATATATATATATATATATATATATATATATATATATATATATATATATATATATATATATAGAGAGAGAGAGAGAGAGAGAGAGAGAGAGAGAGAGGAAAAAAAGGAAAATGAGCTAACATAACTGAATTTTAGGTCACATTAAGTTACATATATGATAAATGATGCTTGAATTGAAAGAGTCAAATCCATCACTAAAATTATCAAAGCAGCATACATATACTAAGAGTTATACAGAAAATTTTTTACTAAAATATTAAGTAAAATTGAACATAAAGCTTGGAAATAAAAATGAGCTAATATTATCCCGATTTTATTTTAAACTTAATCTTGTTCTAAAAATCAATTTTTCAAAGTAATCAAGTACTGATTATATCGACAAAGACCCCTACTAGTGCTTTAAAGTCCATCCAAAATAAAGAAATTTTCGTAAAATTACATAACGAAATAAACAACCAAGGACATAAAGATACAGCTTCATAGGGATTCCTTTTAATATATTGTTTCTATCCGTCATATATTGGTCTCAGTTAAAAACAACTGAAAACCAAAGAGCCTATCCTAGTATAATAGTCCTCACAAGTATATACTTATAATCCCCCCACCCCACCACCACCACCACAGATCAAATCCATTACATTCAGACCTTAGAACGAACGCTTAAATATTAGCACTTCTGGGTAAGCATCCAATGGTAGGATTTCTGTTTATAACAATGTATGCTACAGCATGATGAAAACATAATGCCACTGAGATGACTATTTTACTCTCAACACATCTAAACTACACCATCCCTGTCCTTTAACTGTACAATGGTTAAGCATGATTGCTCAATTTCACCGTTAATCTTCGACTTCTCCACTGGAAACCACTCTGAAGGAACTACGCATCGGTGATGGTGTGGATTTGCTACATGAAAAATATCGTATGCTAATCCTAGACACCTTTAGCATTACGGTGATGAGTCTGAGTGTAAGTGGTCAACTTTACAACGCTTCGTATGAGTAATTCTGCTTTATTTATGTGAAAATCGCTTTCACCAAGCAAAAGATGTTTGATGTCGTTGCCTCCGAAGGATAGTTCTATACCGCTCAAACATAACAAATTATTTTAAAACATATTACTCTCTTTTTTTATTTGTCATGTAAGCAACTAATTTTGGTATCCTCTTTCTATATTGTATTTTCATTTAGTATTTACTACCCACCGATTACTACGCAACTGACATTCGACAAATATTTTTGGATCAATTTTAGATAACTTCAGTAGTGATGTGGTAACTTTGTATTATATTAAAGATAATTTTGTAAATAAACATAACAAAGACGTAAATTTGGAAGTAAAGAGAGATGTGACCAGCAGAGTTTAACCGTGTAGGGTTTTAGGTCGCTACCAACCGTTGACATTAGATGAGGTCACACAATATACCATAGTTTGCCAATTCAGTGGTTCAGTTCTTAAATGCCGATCATAAAGCTTAAAAGTTGTGGGCTTAATTATGGGTGGAGGGTAGTGTTTAATGGTGAATAGGATGAAAAAGGTATCCGGTTACCTGACTAACGTCAGTCTATGATATGAAATTCAGACTCTAAATACAATCGTAAAATTGTAACAAATCATGTTGTAGAAGGAACGATTTTCTTCGCTAAGAACTTTAATTAGTTTAATTACATTATTAAGAGAAATCTCTGAACTAACCTTCTGTAGTGAACCGGTTTTATTTACCTGTCACTTATGTGAGTCTCGACGTATATATATATATATATATATATATATATATATATATATATATGATTACCAAATTAAACGAAAAGTGATTTCGATTTTGCGTCATTATTCACTTCATGCCTAGCAGTTTACCTAGACGTTTAATTATTTTCAGGATGAAATTGTATTTTCCCGTTATTTTATTATAGACTGAGGCTATTCAGTTTCTGTTGCTATATGTGCATCCCGAGCGGATTGCCTCGATATAGCTGTTAATCACAAGTATTATTTAAGTTGGATTGTGACTGGCAAGCAAAATCCAGGACGAGCATTTTGTCCTATTTGGAACGCGTTGGCCAGTCACAATCGAACTTAAATAATACATGTGTTTAATTACTTTTTGAAAATGGTTACACTCATTTTGCAATAGCCAGGAATAATGTTTCGACCAGTAATGTATATGTGAAATGTGATCGAATTTCCGGATAACTACGTAAAAACACAAACCATGGAAACAAAGAAATCCTTGTAGATTATAAGTGCCGAGAGAAATATCCAAGAGAAATGGTCACATTTTAATTGATTATAGATTCACTACAAACCTGCGTCCATGACCTCAAATAAACAAAAGATTATCACAGGTGATATAGCAGTGGGTAACAAAGTACAAGAAAACAATCCAAATTTTTCATTACATCGCTTAATATTTCTGGCTTATGAATTAACGGAACATGGAATTACAACATACTTTGGCAACAGAACGATAGTAAATAACTTGAAACCTACAGAAATTTGGCACTAACAAACTTATTAGGTATTTTAGCAAGAAAACAACCCGGTTGACAGGACGACATCTGAAGCACTCGACAACTCACTTTGAATTAATTAGATTTGTGACTTATCTTTGTTTTCATATGTGAACTATCACTCGATTAAATGTTATGTTATGACGAAAGAAAAAGGAAGGAAGGAGGGATGGGGATGATTTTGGTTGGTTGATGCGAACACCAATATGATGCGTGCCTAGTCGAGAATGTACGATTGACCTAAGCCCACTGACCCCCAGGCCGACAATAGGACAACCAGAACAGGAAGATGGAGACAGCGAGAACTGAGAACCGAGAACTGAGAACGTATTATATTTTAATCATGCCTTTATATACACATAAAATCAGACCACACAGTGAACCAATCATAAATTTAACATTGATACCGAACAAAAGAAATAGTGGTAGTGAATGGGGAGAACTTGTACAGAATACAGTAGACGTAGTTCTTAATAATAAACAATACACAAAAAGTGAATACACTAAACGAGAGAACCGGGCAAGGGGAATGTAACAGTCATAGAAATAAAATGATTACATCACTCATGAATAAAATAACGAGAATAGTCCCCCAAAATACAGTTCTGAAAGTTCGCTACTTTTCTTTAATCTCCCGGCGTAACATGTTATCAATCTGCTATAAAAGGAAATTTCACTTCTTCCTTACTGGATGGGCTAAGAAATACTATTCGGCATGTATTCGCATCTTTCTCAAATGTTTATGAAAGGATGGCTGTGGAAAATTCCTAATCAGAAAAGTTTGTACTACGGATTAAATTTAGTTGGACATCCATGTAAAACTTGGAAGTAATTGATAGTTTTTTTCATTTTAGTTTGAGACTTTTAAACGTCAATCAGTTTAAGCTTGATTTAATATAAATAAAAACTTTAACGGGCGCTACAAGAGAGGAGACATACACCCAAAACCTTACTCAGCTAACAAACAGCTATGTTAGTAACAGGCACTAATAGAAAATATAATTGACTGGGTCTATACTATTTTTGAGGTGAAAACCAGGACAGTTTAAAGAATAATTAATTTAAGAGGTGGTACAAAGTTAACGGGTTTCTATAAAACGTTAAATTTTAGTCTACAATATTTTTATCGATTATGAACATCTTAAAGCACTGTTGGATGAGAGAAGCGATTTATAAAAAAGAATGCGAAAGTGACTACAGGGTGATCGTGATGAAAAAGCTTTAGTAAAAGGACCATATAGTGACCTACTGATAATAAAAGTTGAATAAAAAAGACTACAATGGTCAGATTTGCCAAGATGTCAAAAATCGGTTGCATAGTGTACGTATAATACTGCAAGACAGAAAATAGTGACCTTGGTGTACTAGTTCTTCATTCATTTCGAAATCTTTGACATACTATTGGCCCATACATTAGTTTGTTTAACTTCAGTCCAATATTCAAATCATTTTACAATCTCTTTATAGTTGCACACTTTCTCTTTTTGTACTGGTTCATGATACTGCAATTTGATGTAATAATATTCGAATTCATTATTATGTATCTAATAAGGGGGATATTAGTCAAATCTAACACACGAATGGATACAGATATACTGAAGTTCCTATAGCTGCGTAATAGACAAGCAACACCCAATCTTTTCCAAATCCCCCCCCCCAAATCTCATTCATTACAACAAATGATTAATGCAATTACATCACCCATTTCTATAATATTTTGACTGATTTATTACATTTCTTTCATTCATAAAATTCAATTTATTCAGTTGCATCATCATGTCACTCATGCCATATCAACTTGCTTTCCATTTATTCACTAAGTAATCACTTAATTATAGTTTTGTAATTTCTTGGTACTACATTAATTCAGTTTTCTAGAGCTTTCTTTTGCATCTTATGTGCTGAAAATAGTCTCTAATACTTTTGTACAACACTGATAAAATATTTTTCCACATCATATTAGAAAATTTTCCATCTAAATTTCAACCAAATTTATTTATATAAGTATGCCACATTAGTTTGAATGTTGATTTTACTAATATAATGGATTGTGTGCAGCTGACGAAAATGCAACGAAATGAAATAAATTCATCTTATTCTGCGAAAAAAGTTATTCTTGCTCTTTATTTCATTGTCATGAACTTGAAGATAAAGGATGAATGAAAAAAATGAATCAAGCATAAAAGACTTTCTTTCGTAAAATGTTGCATTTTCTCACTGACTTTCAGGACTGCATATAGTCAGTTTTCATTGTTAAATGTGCCTTGTGAGAGGATTCTTTCTAAATTTCTAGTAAGTCATAGGTGTTACAGCTGGATGATAGCAAGCAAAGGAATCGCGGATGCAAATTTCGCCTTCTAGAAGACTTATGATGAAGATGCTGGTTTCCCAGAAATAACAAGGTAAATCTATCACTTTTGCGTAATTAATGTGTAAAGATTTGGTTTCCTTATTTTTGCGCCAAATTACCCAAGCCAGCTTGATTTTTGTGCTTCCCACCCCTAAGAAGGTTATGCTTTATTGGTTAATTCCCGTTTGAGTATGCTAAATTTGCAAAGCTAATTCAAGAACACTTAGTGTACATATACGCATATTTTATACTAATTTTTTAGTCTCCCTTCCTTGCTTATAGAACTATATATTTCTGCTCAACTCGGACTTTCACTTCTAGTTCACTGGGCTGGGTCACTGAGAATTAGAAATAGCTTCGTTCTCTGTCAAATATGCTGGCGATTATTACTGTGAATAATCTTATCGGAATTGTTACTTCGCGCGTAATGCAGTAACACATCGAATGTGTATATCTGTAAAACGATTTTGATATTTATATGAAGACTCAAACCTACCAATTTTCGCTTCAAAGACCAATGCCTTACTACCTGTGCTACATACCTGACAAGCGACAAATAGGACGAAAAAAGAGCTATTAATTCTATTGCTATCCATAGTTCAACTTCGCTAAAAAACTGTTGGTAGCCAGATAATACATGTAAAACCCCCATACGTAGATTGGATAGTCAAGGAAAAATTAATCTGATAACCACAGTCAGTCATGAATAACGTAGAAGTCGACGCATATGTAAATACACATTCCCCACTATGACATTCTGAGTGATGTTATCCAGTATCTGAGGCCAATGATTATGATTATAACGCTGACCTCAACCAGGTAGTGTGCATATACCAACATGGCTCAAACCAATAGGCGAAGATTATTTAAGTTGGATTGTGATTGGTAAGTGGAATCTAGGAGGCGCGTTTCGTCCTATTTGAGACTCATCGGCTGGATGTACCTGCATCCCAATGTTAATGTTTACAGTGGGATTAGGACTCAGTTTGTTTCGTGTCGAACGCCACCGCGTTCACCACTTGACTACTGAGTTCAGACAGTCACACTTGTGCAACGGGCGCATTCGTATTAGAATGAATTTGTATATTCCTTTTGATATGTTATAGACTGAAGCTAGTCAGTGTCTATTGCTATATGTGTATCAACGGGAATATACAAGTTCATCCCAACAGGCAAAGACTTCACCAACTGATACAATGTTTTGGCTTGGTCGCTAACACCCTTCTCTTATCCTACACCTACCCCAGCCAACATCGTGTGACAACGTAGGAGGTGGTTGAGCATACGTAACACATGTCCCAACCATCTCAGTCGATGGTTGGGACCTCTTCGACTGATTTGCTATGTTTTCCCAGTACTTTATGTTTGGAACAAATATTGCTTACTGGCTCGTTTCTTGAGCTGCGCAGCACACTTTGGCCATCGTGGAGAGAAAAATATCTCGCCTACGCCAGAAGTAAAACAAGTTGGCAAAAGCCAAGTGAGCTTCTGAATCCTGGAAGAGATCACGTCAGGCAACAACCCACC
Source organism: Schistosoma mekongi (assembly GCA_034768735.1). Lineage (NCBI taxonomy): Eukaryota > Metazoa > Platyhelminthes > Trematoda > Strigeidida > Schistosomatidae > Schistosoma > Schistosoma mekongi. Next base: position 33,987,279 of record CM068306.1, read on the forward strand.
AGAGCTGATGAAACTTCCGAGACAATTGAAGTTGTTAATATGCTCGACTACTTCACTTTCGATGATCAATGTAGGTGATGACACAGACCAGTCGTGAAGTAATATTTTGCATTTGAAGGGAAAGACAGATAATCATGATAAATTAGTATCTATTTTCTGGAAACATCTATTATTAAGACAAGTACGAATTAATCAAAATCGAACAATAATTACACTAAATGCTGCAATTATTCATAGAATAAAATATAATTTGACGAATCTAGGTTCAACATGGTAATAAGCAATTATATAGTACGGACGTATGTTTAGTGTAAGTAAAACAAACACGGTAAGTTTATATTATTTAGGAAATTTATCAAAAATGCATTTTATGTACTTACATTTACTATGGCAGCCTTTGTCTGTGGTAAATCCGATATAATCCCATCCGTAAGAATCAACAAAATAGAATATTGAGAACCATCGACAGATTGACGTGCAATACTTTTTTTAAAACAAAAAAAATAATAACCAAACAAAAATAATGAAAGGTGAAACTATAAGCATAATTGTAAACGAATTGCAAATATAAAAAAAACTGTTAAAAATAGTAGTTATAATCAATTTACTTAGTGATCTTATACTTTCCTTTAAAGCATATTATAAATTAATCAATTTTTATTAAGAGAAAAATACTTTGATATTTCCTATGTAAAATTATTAAATTTGGAAAAAAAAAGAAATCCGGAAATTTTAGTATCCTCTGATTTCAATGATAGCCACCAATAGAAACAAATAAATTAATAAGAATAAAATGAAAAATTATATTGTATGTATGACATTTAAGTTTTGCGTAAAACGGTTATATTTAAAATAAATTTCAATATTGTAATATGAGTTTTAATTATTATACTAAGAAAATAAACTTATTTTATTGAGGTTAACTTTCATAGTTATTCTTAACAGAGTTTACAGGTAACATAATGTTACATTTGGAGCAATTGAAACAACCTTTTGGAAAATTTGCTTCCGAAATTATTATAATTTGAGCATTTACTAACTAACTGTAAGATTGTAATAGAAAATAATTATGTAGCATAGTAAAGAATGAATATATTTTTGTAGAGAGAAAGAACTATTGTTTAGTTTGTAATAAGGATATGGTTAAAAGTAGTTGTGTGAACTCAATCATATAAATAGTGAGAAATTAATTTAAATATGATACTTCGGTACATGATAAAATGAAGATTTCAACTTTGGATTCCAATTCAACGACTTAATATTTTCGTGCATAACAAAAGGTACTACTAATAAATTTCACAATGAGACAAATCTACCACCTAGTCCTTTGTAATATTTATTATGCTATGACTAACGTCATTTGTAATAAATCAATAAAGATTTGGATAGATTTAGTAGTCCTGTTGGATGTTTTCAATAAAATAGTATTCTATTTGTTCTATGAAAGCCGTTTATTTATCTAAAAGTGATTAATATTCCTTAACCTAGTGAAGATTAATGATAAGAATAATGATATACAAAGAGAACTGTATGTTCAAAGAATAACATTTACTAGGTAACATTTATCTAATTATTAAAAAAAAACAGTTTACAATTAAACAACAAAATTTTGAATGAAAATCATAAACGTCAAAACAAACATTCTGATCGATTTTGTTAAATTAATAATTTTTAGCAAAACATAAACAAAATAAAATGAATTCTGCTTTATAAGTATCCTTTAATTAATTCTAAACAACAAAATGCAAAAATAATTATTAACGGTAGTAACAAATCATAAACATTAACTGAAAACAACATAAAAAATGGTTATCAACGAGTCACAGAAGTGAAAGTCATGTAAAAATGAAATTATAATAAAAGCATGTGTTTGTAAGAGGATGACGCCCATAATGAAGTGAGATTACATTGAGAATCATTGAAAACCAAGGAGTACTAGATAGTTATTTTATTTTAGTTAGACATTCCTTAGAAGTTAACACATATGACTACATGGCGATTTGTTGTGTTTTAAATTTATTCGTCCAATCACCGTAGAACCTTGTCTAAACTAATAAAATGACTAAGACAAATAGAACTGATGAGTCGATGAACTTGGCTACTAACAGTCCCAATGCAGGACAGAAAGAACACAAGACAACTTAATCTAACCAGCCAGCGTCCATTAATATTTTAAACATTCCTTTATAGAAAGGTAAGAGCTCATCACACAGCCAACCAATTAGCAAAATAACATTAATACAGAACAAGTACAAAAATGATAAGGAATTAGGGTAATGCGTACACAACCAATTAGTTGTAATTCATGGATTCAAAAATGACACAGCAAGTTATTAGGCCAGACAGAAGATTAGGACGAGGGAGATAAACAAATAATAAAAATTAAGGCGTTTAGTGTAAATACAGCCAAAATATATGAAATAATCATCTAGGAAACAGACCTGAAAGTTAGTCACACATCCTGACTCACCAACATAACACAATTGAGTCGTGAAACTATATGAAAATATTGGTGCAAAATGGTTTATATTTCTAACTTCGGTTAACCTGTATAACTGTGTAATCAATATTTAATGTCATTAGGAAGTAACTGCAACACAGGTCATACCAGGAAAGGATTATTATTATTATTATTATTATTATTATTATTATTATTATTATAGGAGGCTTAAAGAAGCAGCCAAATTTTGTAGCTTATACCACAGAATGATTACACCCAGGTAACCAGTGTAAAATAGGAATCAGCTGTTTCTTCCTAGTATGGGAGTTACTAGCAGTGTGATTTCAAGATATTACAGCAAACTGAACACAAGTTTTATGGTACACAGAACCTCACGGGGAAAATTGGAATTCAATTATTAGTATTCCGAACGATAGTTATAGGGTGATATGGTTAAACTACATTACTATAACAATACTGACATAAATTTCACTGGAAAAATTAGGAGAACATCACTCCTTCATAAAAAATAACTTCGAAACTAACAATCCCTAGAAAACTCCTGATTTACGGTATTTAATTATACATAACTAGATAGGTAGCTCTAAAGATAGTTAAAGAATGATCAGGACGAAGAAGAGGATTAACGGAAAAACTACTCTTATTATTATTAAATGGCCAAATAAAACAAATGGAAAAAATTAATGAGTGAATTGACCTCTGTTAATCAGAATTGATAAATTAATAAAAATAATGAGATAATCATATGATGATAATGAAATAGTGATCACAGGCCAGTGTTCGTAATATAGTCTCTGTACTCACTAATTAGATTTTAAAGTACTGCTGTAAAGGGAAACAAAGTTGATGTTTCCTGAAAATTTACAATTGTAAGAATTTGTTTCAATATGTCGCTTGTGACTGTAGACAATAGAGTAGGAACGTTAAAAATGTCTGTGCAATTCTACAAATACAGTTGAGGGTTACACATATACACTAAGGATATAAAACCGAGGTTAGGTTTGATGACAGGAAATCATTGAATTGTTGCCATTTGCAGGCATACTTCTGTTCTAACAAATTCAACGCTATAAAATAGCCAAGAACATACAGTACCATGAAATCAAATGTATTACATGAAGGAGTCATCTATTCAAACTTGATTACTACTGGATCGCTAAAAAGATTAGCAATGTCGACTTAAACCATAAAATATTTCTAATAATCACATTAGTTATTCACAATATATCGTGTTTCACAACAATTTTATCTGGTATTGGTCAAAATGGAAAATTCACATGGTACGTACTGTGACGTTTAACTTAGTAAAGGCATCAGATAGAAAATATCACACTTTTAAAAAGTAAATAAAAGGAAAAAACAGAAAATGAGAAAACGAACAGACAACTATGCACAACTACGGTACAAGAAACTTTATCAACAACACAATGATAGAGAAAATATATTATCCTAAATGAACAAAATCAGTTACTATATAAAATTTACAATAATGTGATTTCAATAAAATTTCCTCATAACATGCTGGAAAATAGAATCACTATTCAGCTATCTGAATTCTACATCACGGATTGGCTTTAATTAGACAACTATTCAAAAATCAGGAAATATCAGATAGGTGGGAAACCCTAACAATGAGCACCTATGTCTACATCGGATACGAGACTCAGCACCTTAAGGCCAGGCAGGAAGAGACTAACTCTTAAACCACTGGGTTGGTATTTGATGGGTAATCTTTTTAAGATGAAACCATTCGTGATTTTACACGCCCCTGTCCACTATTACTGAGGAGTCCCCTGCTAGAAAGAAACAGCTGTATAGTGCTTTTTGGCTATCAATTAATAACATACCATTTAAGCCAAACAATCTATTCAAAAACAAATATCAATTAATTATTTATTCAACAGAAGGAAATATCTCAATTATTAATGTAACAATATAGCTGTGCATAAAAATTTCAGTCAATATATAAGTAAATAAAAAAATTGTAAGTATAGCTTTGTACTGTGATGATTAGTTACAACTTACTTTCTTTATCTAATTTTAAGTTTGAAAAGCAAGTTTATTAATCTAATAAAACACTTAATAACACCTTGGTAATAGAGTAACTGACTAGTATAACAAAATCTAATGAGATGAAGACAATGTAAAAAGCTGTAAAAACATAGAATATAGTCTTAAAGTAATTGATAAAGAAAAATGAATTTCAAACTTGAGAAAACGTTAGTGTATGCACTATATAAGTGAATGTTATATATAACGTGGAATTTACTTGTAAACAAAAGAGTTACTTGGTGGAATGTTTGATCTAAATAATTTGGAACTTCAGATTAAAAGGCGACGTAAAAAAAATTTTACAAAAAATTACAAATATTCACTTATTTCAACTATATACTTTGGAAAAGTAATGGTACGAAATATCTGAATTCATATTAAATGAATCGTGAGGAAGTATCAACATATACGGAGGCTCAGATAATTCTCAAATATTATCAAGTAGTATTTTAATTCCATAAAATGAAGTCATTATGAAGATACGTAGTCAGATATAACATAGTTGTTTAGGATTTCAATTACACTAAGCTGAATTTATTCACAATGCTCAATGTGTTGCATACAACATTTCTGCCATACTTTCCATTCATTTAATGAGTCCTGAAAAATACTATTTTTAATTAACGATTCCACTTCAAATGTCCAGCGTTACTTGCAAGTGTCTACTAAGGACATATCATTGTAGCGCATCCTACAATATTACGTATCAAGTACACAAGTATAGTGAAAGTTAAAGCCTGAAATGACATTTTCCCTTCAATATGTAGTAATCAATAGCTAAATAATAAATAAAGTGACCAAACATTTTAAACGTTTAAAAAAAACTTCATAATCACTCCGGTGAAGCGTTATTATGACAAAATCATTCTGCTTACCTAGCTACTGTATTGATGATTGGAGCAAAATTTGTTGGTCCATGAAACTTCACTGTTCTCAATGAATGAGCATACGCAGCCATTGCACCTTGAATACCTTTACAGTAAGGATTATCCATGTGCCCGTTCTGTAGAATGAATAACAATATGTTCGTAGTTTAAAAGAAAAATGTAGTTAGAAAAGAATGGTTTTTGTTCACTGTAAACGATAAGCAAATTCATAGTCATGTTTTATCTAAATTTTATAACACGCATTGGCTTGAGTTAGGCAACAATTGGCAACCAAGAGGCACTAAACAGCAATTTCGCCTGGTGTGGGACTCTTCAGAAGTGCTCATACACAGTAGTTACCCACCGATGACGACGGATAAGGTAGCGCAAATATCTCGGATTGACTGAAGTTAGGAATACTGATTGTTCAGAAATGGCTCAGTAGTCTAATGGTTAAGTGTTAAACTAGAAGTCTGAAGGTCTTTGGTTTTATCCCTTGTAGATATGCACTGCTGGAGAGTCCCATACTAGGATGAAACAGCTGTCCAGTGCTTCTTGGTTGTGAATGGTTGTTTAACTAAAAACGACCTGTGGTATCAAATTAACATACACCAGTTACCACAACAATTAGATCCGATTTTCTTATCGACAGTTAAAAATAAAATGAAAGTAGTTCTTCTGAAGAAAAGGACGTTGTTGATTAATGTATGCTAAAAAATGTTTGAAAAGCAACGGTTAAATTTATTAAGCAAATAACATACAGACAGTTACTTTCCAGGGCATTATGAGAAAGAATCGAAAATCATTGCTCATTTACTAGGTGTATATTATTGTAAATGGCTTCAAACCACAGTCAATGATATTATCCGATTTCCCGACTCGAAGTAGCTGGAACGCCGTTGCAGCACGAAGCTTACTGTTATAAAGTCAAAAAATCTTAGCCCATGAGGAGCATCTTTGTTTAAAATTGTTGCATAAAACGCGTAGTATGTGGTGAAACTACGACTTACGACGACGGGATAGTTCAAATAATATAAAAATGAATATGTTTAGTAGTTAAGAGAAAATTTGTAGTGTGATTCAAGACTGAGTTTTTTTGACAAAAAATGAACTCATACCTCATAGAAATAAAAACAAGGAAAACAGCAATCAGAAGAAAATTTCTATTTCTACGAAATAAGATTTAATTATCAAAAATAAACTTTAACTCTGATTCATTTAAGTCATAGACAGTCATTTATTTACTAAATTTAAATAAAAGAAAATATTAAAATAAACCTAACTGTCAATTGGTGAATGAATAGGAACATTCTAACCAATCGAGCTCACAGAAACTATACGTAGAAGAATAATAATTAACTAGTATACCTGATAAAAAAAAATTTGCTAACAGATTATCATGTTTGTCTTTCAGGAGAAAAATATTTTTAAGAAGACAAAAAAAACCATTTAACTTAAAGAAGTGAATTGACAGATAAAATTTAAAAAAGACATATTCATACATATGAACAACCTCTACTACCTTAATTATATATTAAAAATCATCAGTAAGTTAAGTAGTAGAGGTAGAAAAAGATGACATTTAAAAGAGAAATTAAAACCTTCGTCAAAAGCATGAGTATCTACGTAAGAGACTTTAGATAAGAAACAATGATGTATCGTAATGTCATAAGGTTCAACTTAAAGTAATTACAAATAAGTAACCTAATGCATTCTTGAAGGTGATACAGTTCGACTTAAAATACTTATCGAGTTTATATTTTAATATATTTTTTAATAACCAAATTATATCACTTAGGATCATTAAAATTCCATCCTTTAATCTCATAATCTAGGAATAACTAAAAAAACAAGATAGTATTCATTCAATCTATTTACTTCATGGTTATGGGAGTGATCCTATCTCCTACATCGCATTCTTAACATGGACTTTCAGTGTAAACAATGAAGATGTTGGATTAAAAGACTGACAATAAATACGTTGCTTAAAATAATTTTGTACCTATAGTAACTTCGAATTTATCCAATATACACTTTTGAAATGAATTAAGATAGTATAAAGTACACTTTTGTTAGACCACAAATATTCTTCAGCATGTCTTTCTAATGCAACAACTAGTAAATATATTTCTTTATAGACATTTTTGCGCCTGTATCGAGAAACAGTAGGCGTAATAATATAAAAACCATATTTTCAGAGGTTCAGAGGTAGTTAAAAAGGCATTGTAATTTTTGCACGGAAAACTTATTTATTGTATTGTATATTCACTAGTGTAGTATGTAAACAATTATATACTTAGCACAATTTAATTAAGTGAAGCTTAATGATAGCGCTCTATTTTGAAATGGTTGAGAAGAAAAAAAATTAAAATGGAAAAATTAGGGTCAAGTATATCAGAAACAAATCCATGTAGATTAGATTCTCAATAATTCAAAAGCTCAAAGAATCAACTGTGTACAAACCCCTATTCTAAAAAGTATAGATGCACTGTAGCGTACCTATCATAGGGAGAAATAAAAACAATAACCTAGCGGCTGTTTTCCGAAAGAGTGGCTATGTACGAAGCTTAAAAATTATCCTTCAAGATCACTAAAAAACGTAAAATCCAACATGGAAACGATTAAAAGATTAATCTAAAATATATGAAAGATTTATCAGAAAATATAGCCAGAACGTTAGGGCCATCGGGAGCACGGGTGGATCACAAACCAATAAAATCACTTTAATCAATTCTATCCAAACCAAAGGACAAAATAACATAGAAGACAAGTCAAACAATAACTATAAAATAAACTCCTCAAACTGTAAAAACATAACATCGGACAAAGCAGACGACCTCTTCATCTACGTCTACACGAAAATTAATAAGCTGTCAAATACAACCTCCTTTCTTATATCAATACATGTAAACAATTATGGACAAACGTTTGATTGGGAAAAATTGTGACTTCAGACAAAGGAAACATAACGAAAATCAAAGACATGTTAGAAGCTCGGTACTCAAACTAGTCATTAATCAAACGCTGAACAAGGAAGAAAATAAACCAAGAATGTATTGTTTAAATAAACAACTGTTGAACATTTATTTATACATGAACTGATAAATATACCTCAGAGATAAGACTTTCTCAAAATGACGGAATTGATTTCTTTTAATGACTAACAAATCATTATTGTCTTGAAAAATGAATTTTGACAAGAGAGAAATCTAAATAGTTTACACGATTAAATGGAATTCGAAAGTAAAACTCAGTTAGTAGGCTACTGACAACGTGAAACCTGGCATATAGGTGCGTCAATTCAAACTGCTACACCCAATTAAACCAACAAGACGAACACCACAGTAGATGTAAAAGCATCAATCGTAGTAAGAAAAGGAGTAGATATAGAGACTATGATTCTGGAAAAATTGATTCATGGGAAGATAGGCAAATAATATTTGAAAATCAAGATTCAACAGAAGACAAAGAGTAAATATATCAGAGCCACTGTGACTAAATACGGTCTTACTTAAAAAGCATGACCACATATACTCACTAAATCATCTCTACGATTATAAAATATAATTAACAATGAAATCATATATTGTTATTAAGAATGAAACATTTGTTTATTAGTCAACTATACTTTCACCGTCTGTAAATACTGTGGTGCAATACTAGAATTTTAGCAAGCTATATATATTTCGATTAGTTACAGTCGTCATGCATCGAAGCATTAAAGTAAACAAATTAGTATATGGGATAAATATCCATCAAAAGGATATCAAAATCATTAAAATTTAAAAATGACAGGAAGTAAGTGGATCGACGTTGAAGAAACTTTTATAAGATTCTGAATGGCTGTTCTAACATTCCAAACTGATAACAAGTTTGCACACAGATACAATCAATAATCGGTGATTATTTAATTGATCTGATGATAATACTAAGTAATTTCAGGTCACATCAAAGAAGAACAAATGAATGAGAATGTCAAAAACATATGTACCAAATTAATTATTTCCACCGTTGGTTACCATGACTGTTGCTCATTCAGTTAACAGTTCTCCTTTTTGTTTAAGTGGGATAATTTACTATACATAGTCTCAGAAGCACATACGACAATTTCTTACTTCTGAAGAGGAAGTATGCTTTGATTTTCCTCAAATCAACATGATAATTATAGCAAAGAAGAGAGAAGAAAATTTTTTAAAATAGATTATGATTCTAAGGTCAAAAACAGAGGATAATGAAGAATCATAAAAAGTGTTCAAAGTTCATATCACATGACTAAAATCGCATTATTGTTCTGAATGGAAATTACTTGAAATATAATATAATGTATATAAACAATGCACCTTGGAACTCATAGTAGTAAATAGGATAGTATTGTGTAGATGATAATTTATTTTTGTTTTGAACAAAGAAAATGTAACCGCTTACATATATATAAGGATAAATAATACTACTTTTGATTTTACGATTCTAATGAGTAAAATGAAAGTGGACTTTTAATGTAACCTGTTAAAACCATAACTTTACTTAGAATATTTGTAATATTATAATAATATTAAGCTATATTGTGATATACCAGCTTTTTCTTCTGCATAATTTAAACGTGTATACACTGGAAAGTATCAGGATAACAAATAACAGAAATATGTGAAAAAACAGTAAATGACCATGTCGGGAGTTAGTAATGCATACAGTAAAGCGCCATATCTAAGATACAGTGTATTATCAACAGAAACCTGAAATCGATAAGTAACAGATAGACAGCAAGTCATAAATAATTATGCACTAAGTTGCAGCAACAACAAGTAATGATGAAAATGAATAAATAATAAAAATGCTTAATGATTGATAAACAAAGTAAATATCACTTCTCAAAGGTAAAAAAATTGACTAACCAAAGGGAAACAATGTGATACATTATTATCAGGTGGGATACAGGCACCAAATCCAAATGAAGGAAATAAATTATCACTGAAAAGAAAAACAATTTACAGCAAAAAATATTATTTGGCAGTTTACAGTTTTAAATTTATTGAATCTATAATAGTTATTCTCATTATAGCTATTATCATTATCGAGTTTTTCTTAAATTACTCAATTTTCAGGATAATTTATCAACTTATGCAAAGAAATGAAAGAAATTAAATTTATTGTATGTATGCATGTGTACAACTCTTTATAAAGTGAAGCATAATTTTCATAAAATGTTAAAGCAAAAGCCATAAGAACAATTACAACAATATCTGTCTAACCACTGTGGATAAAAAAATGGAAAGCAGTTGAACAGAAGGAGAAAGAAAACAATGTTTTTTCTAACAAAAGATATCAGTTACCTATCTTCAAAAATGAGTTCATCAAATTTACAATAATTTGCAATATTTAGAGCATAACCGTTCGTTTTTTTGAAGTAGTGTTAAATAAGATAGGATTGTGAAATGGGAGATGATTGGACATGTGCTAAACATATCCAAGCTTATTATTTAATACACGTAATTATCTTATGGAGTCCATTAACAACCGATTATAAATTTTAAAAAAATCTATTCAACAAGCAACAAACGCATCTTGAGCAACATCACAATTTGTTTTGTTTATGCAAAAGACTATTAATGTTTACAGTGATTTGATTTGATAGACATCTATTATGTCTACTCCTAGTCAATTAAATTAATTAAGCAAGAGGCTGATTACTCAAAAGTAGAATAAACAGTAAATTATTTATATCAGTGAATCTTCAGAAAAACCCTTGAAGACAATACCATTAGTACTCACTAGGTGAGACAAAAAGGTGTATGAAGCTTTAAATGACGGCCAAATGCATACCTAAATATTATGAAGAGAAAATGGAATATTTTACCTACTGCTGGTCGTATAGATATCATTACCTACAGCATGTTGACTGGAAGCTAAAATGTAGATTTGCTTTATGCTAGTGGATTCATACAGAAACAATAAAAGATTATGGTAAACATCCACCTACTTATTCAGCATAAAAACAACCCAGCGAAATTCTATCTTAGGTAAAATGAAGTCATTCTTTGATTTCAGTAGGAGTTTGAAGAGTTATAATGGACACAGTCCATGAAACCTTGTTATCACAGATAACCATCAAGTTACTGAGTAAGATTAATGTATCATGTACGATATACACTATTTAATTTAATTCCAATGTTGTATATATTAAAGTGCTGCAACAAATTTCAATCAGTAAAATCCACATATTGATGTCATGTATACTTTTTAATTACAAAACAAACTTGGGAGCACTGGATAGCTGTTTTGTTATAGTGTGGGACCACAGATTCAACCCCAGAAGCTTCAAGCTGGTGAACACCTAACTCTCTGCACTACTGGGTCGGCATCGAATGATAGAATTCCTACTTCTATCAATTTGTGCTCCCTGGCTTTCAATGGTACCCTGTCAACATCAATCTGTGACACATTCGAACAGTTGGAAATACCAAACTCCAAGAAATTTCCATTTCAATTCAACCACAAAATAAGCATCAAAAGAAAGTTGAACAGACAAATTTAGTTGGGAAGGACGACACCAATTTAAAAAGTGCATAACATGAAAAATCTAATTGTTCAATGTGATTAGGTTCGCTGAGCCAAATAGAGTAACAATAAAGTTAATATTTAGACTTAGACAGAAACTCACCTATCATAATCACTGATTATTTCTCCTACAGCCTGTAAAGCTACTGCATATTGTGATGGTTGACTAATTGTACTGTAATGTAATGTACCGGGAACTTGTGGACTACCATTACTTGCAGTAAAATCTATTGCAATACAACAGCTTAGTTCAGTACTGTATTTTTGTAAATAAAAAGAAGACGTTTTAATGAGTATGTGTATTTAGGTAAAAACTTTCAGTAAATTCTAAACATCATTACACATATTTAATGTTGTTATTCCATAGAGTTATGTTCAGTTAACATAAAATGACCTGAACCATTTTAAAATAAATTACTAATTAGAGATCATTGTATCATAACACATTAGACGAACGGATCATTTCATCAACACTTCTGAACATATTTCTTACGGTTGACTTCATGTGTCTACAACAAATACCGTGTGGTTCATTTTAGTTTCTGAATATACAGTTCATAAACTTAGATTATAGCGCAACTATCTTCTAGATTCCTGCAGTACATAGTGAAGTATTCTCCATGCTTACTTACACTATGTAGCCCCATACACAAACATTGAACTATGTGGATGAAATGGATTGATGCTAAAATGGTTTATGCTTTCAGTCTAATATGGAATGGCTGCTTTTAAGTGGCCTAGATAATCCTAATCGTTTCACTATATATATATATATATATATATATATATATATATATATATATATATATATATATATATATATATATATATCTTAATCTATTTCCCTTCGGACTAACTTTTACATGAAAACAAAAACGATATCAATAATTGAATCAAATCATTTTAGCTAAAAAAAAGAAAGGAAATGGTTTCTCTTTAGCATAACTAAGAAAAGTATCTTTGGAATTAAATGCGGAACAAAAGAAATAACAAATAGTGAAAACCTCTGTTGAAACTAAACAAACATTATAATTAAGTAATCTAAAAAAATTTTGCTAGATGTTAAGATTTTAAAACCATGGAGGCATTGTTATCAATAGGGTTCATTAAGAAGTGATATTTTAGACGACGACACTACTTATCAATAACTAGACTTTATACTACAAACATAATCCAAGAATTCAAAAAAATTCAAGTAGTAGAATTTAGAAGTAAATAATTCAAATACACATACCCTCCTTGAACATATTCTAGAAAGCTGTACACTTTTTCAATCCTAACCAGATTCAAATGCAGCTTTTAAATAACAACATAGAAAATAAAATGGTAAAAAATTTGCATTAAATTAGTAAAATACTCGTAGTTGTAATGCAAGTTCTTTTTATACCAGCTATATAATCGAGATCGGTATAATGCATTAAATGCTATTGGTTGATTATAAAGAAAGAACTCGCAAAATAAAAACACTAAATATGTAATGCATGGGATTTTAGCAATAATGTTAACAATCAAATGTACTAAAAAATAAACTGACAAGATAAAGATAAATACGTTAGACCTTGATTAAATTTGTATTTTTTAATCTATAGTATTAAGGTAAACATATTATGATTTGATATATGTGCCTTATGTGAAATTAAGATGATAGAGAAGATTTGTAGCTCGAGAGGATGGTTGTGGTTATATTGCATTGTCTGAGTTGTACGGTTTAACTAAGCGGATATCATTATCATTGTGAGCAACTTCAGCTGCGTAAACTGCTGACAGAATTCAACAATGTGGTTGATTAAGCCCTAAAGTACACAAAAAGTAGCTTAGAGTCCTCCAAGTTACGCATTACTATTACAAACTTTTACTTTTGGCATTACTATCGGTAATGAATTACTCATTAATAGTCAAAATATTTGCCGCAGTATCAACGTTTTCCTTACAACCGTTAAATCGCGTTAACTATCTTAACTAAACGAAATCTGATGTTTCACGTAGTTCCTAGGATGCTAAATTCAATTGTAAGCCTAAAAAGTAGAAACGTATTAGCTAGCAGTTTCTAAACTTAAATAAACAATAAAAATAGTCAACACAGACTGAAGTCTGTGGAGTCAATCTCAAACAAAAAAGCTAAGAAAGTGATTACTGAGATGAATGCTTTAGTAATTCTGAGTTGTCTTAACAATGGAGTATTTTGTAAAAAAAAAACGATCACACTCCAGTCATTCAACATATAATCACGGCACTAATAGCACAGAAATAAGTCATTATATTTAGAAAAGTGATAGGCTAAAATATAGTTCCTTAAGGGGTAAATTACAAATTCTGAGATACCATAATGACTTCATAGTTATGTATTCAACACTTAGTTCAAAATGGTTTAGGGACCTTGTAGTTATTTAGTGTGAATCGCTTATTCACTCTGGAGAAAATGTAACGAATTTTAATGCACGTTAGTCTTAAAATGCATTTCCACACCTATGATTATCTTTTACAAACGACTACTTATACTTAACAGATAACAATATTTTTGCACGAAAAATTGACTTTCAATAACAGTCCCAGGATCGGATAACATGAATAGCTTCATAATTTAAGAATTCAACCAATCGCAAAACACTTTTAATACGCCTAATACATTCGTCTTTCTGACTATGACTACGTGGTTATCAATCATTAAAACACTAGTAGGTAGTACAATTTTCCCTATATAAGTGTAGTCTCATAGTCTAACGTATTATGTTAATACTATTCTGTATGATATTTTGATTTGAAAGATGTTATTTTAAAATTGCAAATATGAATTCTGCTTTTTAGGAGCAATTTAAAGTACAAAGTTACGATTTTGATTGTAGCCTCTGTCTAAACTGAGGCTTAGGTCAGATAACTATAGTTGGAGGAAGACCTATAATCAAATCCCATATCACTGAAAACTATCTCAAGGATAGTTGTATGTCAAGCTGAGTATAGCTTTATTAATTTGTAATGTCAAAGTTAAAGTTCATTAATCTTTACAACACCAATTAGCAAAAATATAAATGAACCGTATAGGAAAATAATTAGAAGTGACGATGACAGGATCACAAGAACTGTACTAAATTTAACTCTATTGATACAAGTTTATGTTTATAACACGAGACCGGTATTTTTATATATCATCAAAATAAGTTTTATGTGATGTGACCATTGGTAATTCTCCACAACTCAATAACGAAGTGTAAATTCATGAACTTGACTGTGAAACATATATTTTTTGCGTAAAGCTTAGTGATAATCGCGTACCAAAGTATGTGGAGTGAATTCATAAGTCAAAACTGGTGGTTCAAAACAGGGTTTTTTGATATTTTACCCAGCTGTTCACTGCTGTTGAATCTTTTGAATAAACTTTGAGTATAGTTTGGTGTGGTGGAGATTTCTGGACTTGATATCACGAATTAACCTGGATTATACTGAAAACTAGGGTTGTTTAACCTAGATCAATCCGTTCATTTCCTACATATAACGTGTCATTGAGTATGACAAGTTATGAATGTTTGAAAATACATAGGAGACAACAGTATCATTATGTATTTGAATGAACAGTCGTATCATACAATAAATCATTATCAACTTACTGTGCTTATTCATGGAAATCAGAAAAAAGTTATTAAAAAAATAAAATCCTTCTTTTTTCTACAGTAAGTAAAAGTATACAAAACTCACGGTTCCAGAATTTCGGTAATGTTTATGTCTTTTTGCTTTATGAGGATTAATAAGCTAAGAAATAAACATAAAAAAAATAAGAGGAATACACTACAATTCCTATTAAAAATAAAAATTGTAACCAATTTGGTAACAAATATATTTAACATGGGCTAGGGAACAAATTCAAAGTGATTTAGAAAGCGTCTTTCAATAGAGAAATCAAAATGAATTCCTTAATCCGTCTATGCAGGGGTATAAAAAAATAGCATGAAATTGTCCTAAAGTATTACCCTCGAATATCAATGCACTTTTGATAATATACTGTATAATTAACATATGGTCCGATACAGTTTATAGAAGGATACTGGTTGTTTCGTAGAGGACGACTAAAACCAATGATTTTTATTCTAATCACGAGTTGTTTTCCAATATTTTCGTGGCTTCGTGAATAACTAACGGTCATTTGAAGTAAAAGAAAATAGGACTGAATTGAAGTAAGATATGTAATATGATGAGGATCCATTTATTTCGAAATATTTAGGATGCTCTTGTTATTTAAAAAGCGGCAGAGGATTTTACTTTCAAACTTGACTCAAATTTGCTTAAAAACTATAACTAAATTTCGGTATGTAAGTACAACAAAGAGAAATTATTTTATGAAGGTATTAACTCACTATACACCCTTTTCAAACAAATGTGCAATTAATAATATCATAATGTCAACCTGATTTATATACCAATCACGGTGAGTCGGGTTAAACACGAATTAATTGCCTACATCTTTACCTGAGATTTTTCGTTAGGCTTCAAATACCGTTGTATAAACTAACCATTAGCTATCCCCCTCATGTCAAAGTTCTACTTCACGGACATCCTTATCTGAACATCTACACACTCCGTAGCATTCTTTCATTTAACTATACCAAACAATTCAGCTAAACTAACCTAAATACCAACGGATTTTTAAAAACATGGATCTAAACAAATGACTTTGTAGAAAGATGGTAAGTGGTTTTAAGACTTTAGTCAACCAGGCATAGACAGCTTTGAGCTCACCATACATGTAAGTTAGCTCGAAATGCCGTACCACATCTAAGTCTGTCTTAGAGTGTTGAAATAGTGATAATTTGTAATGCTACTTTGGTGATCGAAGGAAACTAAGGAGAAAAAATTACCACTCGTATTCACTAAGTAACAGTATCTTTGTTGCGCACATGCTGCGATTTCTTACTGAATTGTAACAACTAGTACAAATTAATAAAAGCATATATTCATTAATTGGGTAGTTACTTACATCAAGAGAGTATATTCCATTATTATACATAGTTAATAATTCATTAGCAGACGTAGTAATTTCGCCAATCAAACTTTCTCTACAATCAATGAATATTATGTTACTTTAAGATATATACATATAAAGGTAAAGAAACAGAATATGACAACAAAAGTAATTTTAGTGTATTAATCAAAGTATCATCCATATAATGCGTATAAAACCAAATGAATTGTAAACACATTGACTGGAATGTTTGCAACTTGTAGTCAAGCTACTTTTCTTACACGTGATTCGTATTGCTACCATCAGCTTATTTTTTTTAATTCAACATACAGTTAAACTCTAATGAATACAATCACTTACCTTCCACTCCTGTTCCAATCAATACAAGCGATGACCAATGGCCTTAGAAATGAAAGAAAAATTAAATTAAACAAAAGTTGACATTTAAAGATTGATATAAAATATAATAGGCATATCCCGACCGTGCTGCTACCTTGACTTGGTGGTCGGGCTTGTCTATCGTGATGACTCAATCGGGCTATGCTGGCTGGAACAATCGTTTCTCTAGGTCCTACCATGCCAGGCAGGTCGGTTGAAGTATGGTGAGACTAAAAGTAACAAATATAAGGTCCGAGGACGAAGTCGTACTGCTGGCTGCACAGAGGTGTGACGGCAGCAAGGTGTCTTCCTCAGACAACCAGCATAACAGTGATGCTGCCTTTCCACAAAGGAAGGGCGCGGTTAGAAATGGTCGACCCTAAAAATGCACACCACACCTTGCTCCACGGATTTCCGTCTCCGGAAGTAAGGCCTCAACAAGTACGAAGCTACAACAAAGAAAACCTCTCTCAAAAAGGCCGTGTGTGACCGGCCTCAAGCAGTTGTTCCTTGGGCACTGTGGTCACGCTCCCAGGCCTTTCAGACCAACCCTAACACATTTTGCTTTTCAGGTACATCTAGAAGAACCCTTTCACAGCGTGGACAACTGGGAAGGGATAACCGCCCTCATACCGCTAACAACACGCAAGATCACCGCCATTTTAATCAAACTCCTTCTTCTATTCCTAATGTTTATCCTGCCCCCACCGTCAAGCCTAAATCCTTATCTTCAACTTCCTCCTGCGTCATTAGTGCTAACGATTTCGGCCCACGAAATAACGTCCCGAGCATACTAAGACCACGCTTCAAACTTCACATTGGTGCATTCAATGTACGAACTCTGTGTCAAATAGGGCAACAAGCCTCTCTAGCTAGGACATTAGAATCCTGCGCCATTGATGTATGTTGCGTCTCCGAAACACGCATACAGGATCCTAGCGTGGTCATTTACTTGACCTCACCTAGTCAGAATGAACAACCTTCGCGATACACTCTTCGTTTATCTGGCGATTCAACAGCAACTTCTCGTGGGCTCGCCGGGGCAATCATAAAGATGCGTCCCGACTAGATACTACATGGCAAGATGTTCAAGCAGCTGTGGCATCTACTATGATATCTATCAAGGAGTTAAATCAACATGTCAAGAAGAATCAATGGATCTCAATGGCTTCTGTTGATTTAATAGACTCCCGAAGACTTATCCCATCGGGCTCCGAACACGATGATGAGCGACGTGTAATCAGGCATAAACTGACGAAAAGTCTGCGAAACGACCGTGAGCAGTGGTGGGTAACGAAAGCAAAGGAAATGGAAAAGGCAGCGGCGATAGGTAACACTAGACAACTTTTCAAGTTGATAAAAAAAACTGGGGTTAAAAATCCAGCGTTAGTGAAACGATTTCCGAAAAAGATGGAACGCTTATTAGCTCTCAGTCTAGCCGTTTAGAAGAATGAGCTGAACACTTCAAGGAACACTTTAGTTGGCCCCCAGCTACTCTAAAACTTCCCACTATTTCGAGACAGCCAGAATGGAAAGTCGACTTAGGTCCCCCGACTCTTATCGAAGTCGAAAAAGCTATAGCCAATCTAAGGCAAGGCAAAGCAGCAGGTCCGGACGGATTATCTCCACAGGTCTTTAAGGATAGTGGTCCCACATTGACAACAAGGCTGACTGATATTTTGACTAAGGTTTGGGAACTTGACATAATTCCGTCTGACTGGTGTCAATCGTTAATCGTCCCAGTATATAAGAAAGGGTTAAAATCGTCCTGCAATAGCCATAGAGGAATTAGTTTGACTAATATAGTGTCTAAAATACTAGCTTCTATAATTATCAGACGCTTAACTGCAACTCGTGATCTCCAAATACGAGAAAATCAGGCTGGTTTCAGACCTGGTCGCGGTTGTATAGACCACCGTTCGTCAGACCTTAGAACACAGACATACTTTTCGGCTGCCGACAGTAGTGGTTTTCCTTGACTTGAAAGCGGCATTTGACTCTGTAGACCGAGAAGTTCTATGGCAGTGTCTTTCATTGAAAGGCCTGCCCCAAAAGTACATAAAACTTGTTAAGGCTCTTTACTCAAGCACTATTAGTCGTGTCAGAGCATATGGCGAACCGTCATCTGAACTCATAACCTCAAGTGGTGTCCGTCAAGGCTGCCCACTTTCCCCATTTTTGTTTAATTTCATAGTTGACATACTGTTGGAAATTACACTCTCATCGTCTGATTTTTCAGGAATTGATCTCCTACCAGGAGACCCGCTTATTGACTCAGAATATGCTGACGATATAGTCCTGTTTGGCGAAGACACTGATAAGATGCAGAATCTTTTAACAGCAATAAGCTCCAATGTAAGCATGTTCGGAATGCGTTTCTCCTCCTCTAAATGCAAACTATTGCTCCAAGACTGGTTTTCGTCAACCCCTGAACTAAAGATAGGGAGTGAAGTAGTTAAGCACGTCGACCACTTCACTTATCTTGGAAGTCTGATTAGCCCTAATGGGTTAGTCAAAATCTGACGAAATCTCAGTACGAATTCAAAAAGCTCGTTTGGCTTTTGCCAACTTACGTCACCTATGGCGTAGACGAGATATTCGTCTCTCAACGAAAGGGAGAGTGTACTACGCAACAGTTCGCTCTGTCTTACTGTATGGGTGTGAGACGTGGCCATTAAGGGTAGATGACACTTGAAGGTTATTAGTTTTTGACCATCGATGTCTACGAAACATCGCTAGCTTTAGCTGGGATCACCGAGTAAGTAATAACGAGGTTAGACGACGGGCGTTAGGCAAATGTGGTAAACCAGTTGATGAGGTTGTGAATCTTCATCGACTGAGGTGGTTGGGACATGTGTTGCCTATGCCCAACCACCGTCTTCCACGACGCGCAACGCTAGCTGATATAGGAATAGGATGAAAGAGAGTAAGAGGCGGCCAAACTAAAACATGGCATCAGTCCATGAAGTCACTGACTGCCGGTTTGAGTCGTGTCGGTAGCTGCAGACTACCTGGATGGGGTCGCAATTACCGTAACCAGTGGCTAGAAACACTGAGTGACATGGCCCAGAATCGGTCACAATGGCGCAGATGTATTCACTCATTGTCCTCCCTTAAATCATGAGCTTTAAATTATTCCAGAACTTTCTTTCTACGCTTCCTGAACCATATTCTATATGCTCACACTCCTTGTTACTATTATTATTTTATTTTATTGAAGTAACTTCTACTAATGGTGGTGGTGTTCATTTTGTGGTGTTATGGTGGTATGGCGACTTGAACTGATGCACACATGTGCCAGGTTCTATGTTGATTGTACATACATAATAGGCATATTCAAGCAATTCTCATTTACGTTCGTTGTCTGTTTGAAACTTGACAGAATGATGGTCCCAGATATTTGTACCTTGTTCTAAACCAAACTTCGCTGATCACTGATTACTAGTATTGCCCCATCCTTGACTAGATACATTAAACCTACTGACAAGATTCAGGCCAACATTTGACGACCACATAGATTAATGTTCGTTCAGATTTGTCCACCACAAGCTCTTTCTAGACCCGCTTTTATAACACCTAACATTGTGCATTAAGGTAGGTGGCAGTGTAACATGTCTTAATCGCTTCCATCAACCAACGTTTATAGCCTTACCAATCAATCTGTTTTATATATTTAAGATGATACGCATAGTCTGTGTAAACTTAACGGTAATTTCGCTAAATGCAAGTATCATAGGCAACCTAATGTGAATAAAAGATTCGTCCCTACATTTACAAACACTACTTACTGTTCAAACTAGTACAGTAAAAATTTGAAATTGTTTTAGTGGGGAAGCTGCCATTATATACTGCCCATTACGATACAGTGGCCCAGGCTGTACAGGATTGCGTAATCAATTAGAATAATTTATAATGTAGTAATATATGGATTAAGTTGAGTTATACTTACCTATCATGATCCCCATTGCATAAAACTCTGAGTGGTATAATCATCTGCTCCCAATTCGGGTTCAGAGTGTTTCTTATCTCTTTGGTTCGATAAACGACTGTTCGGCTTTTCAGCAGACGATAAACAAAATGAAATGCAAAACAATTAGTTAGAGATAATAAAAAAGTTGCTACCGGTAAATAGGACAAGAATAGTGACAACAGAGTTCCACCAGCATATCATACAATAATTAATGACACCCATCACATGTTCGGACTAAACATAAACAACTGACATCTGAGCTATGATCATAAAACGGACTGAAATATGCAAGAATATAGTCCGAAATAGAAAAAGATGAGTTCATATTCCACAAATAAACACGTTGAAAACCATAAAATGATCGATTCAAGATGTAAAACTGATTCATGAGGGGAAAAGTTAAGTCTTAGAAAAGTAGATAACTACAAGCTTCCAAAATAGAATGTGGAGCGCCATAAGATTTTCCTATAAGAGACTATAGGTGAAACGATTCAGAATCGCTGAGATATATTCTTTCATTCATATAATCATAAATGTTAAACATCCAGTGGCGAATAAATGAAAGCAGAGAAATCACAACAATGCATACGACAAGAGTAAGAATCATGGTTCAAGTATGATGTCGCGATAATAAACATTTTGGAATACCTTCTCCTATAAAAAGATACTCAAGAGAACTCCCGTTGAATCGTTTTTAAAGTTCACTTCCGACTATTCATGGATGTCTTAATACACAATTACTTATTCAAGGTTCATTTATAGTGATCGATTGAGTCTGCAAACTAATATAACTGCCGTAATTTGCTACAAGCTGAGTGGTCTTACAAGAGACAAGTTTCAACGATCGATTCAACAAAGCAGTAAGTGATGTAAATTAGATGTTTTTTCATCCATTACTTACCTTCCGTCCTCATTAACTCTATAAAAAGCAAGGAAAGGATCCGAAGATCCAAATATGTCCTTTTTATCCAACATTCTCCCAGAAATGTCAAGTGTTAGCTCGTCCTTTAAAAGGAAGTAAGATAAGTGATGACTCACCTTGCAAGAAGAAACTTCCTCAGCAGAAACTGAAAAAATATATATTCGATGAGAATAAATAAAATACTTACTAATAATTGACCCACAGTCACTCGAAGGTCCATTCCTTAGCAAACAATAGCATGAAAATTTGTACCTACTTTAGAGGTTTAATTATCCTCCCTGATGATGCGATTTCACCAAGAGTTGTCTCACAATTACCCAGAAAGTCCTGTAATAATAATAATAATAGAATAATATTTTGCTTACATGTTTTTCTAACTTGTCGGATTTGCAGTCTACATCATATCTAAAGACATAAACAGAGGATTTTATAACTTACACAGCGAAGTTCAAACGCTGCTGCTCTTCGAAGTGATACTCCATGACAATCTTCTTAGCAAAATCAGGATTTAAATTGTTTTGAATAATTTCTGTTCTGTCTAATTCAACCCATTGGTTATCTGTAAACGACTTTTCAAACACAACCACGACTAAATCACTTATTAAATCAAATTGTATAAAACGTACGTGGATCAGACTTTGACAAAACATCGGTGTCACACAAATTTCTAAAATTTGGTTGTGGTTTCATACAATTTCACTTACCTGCAAGCTATCGAAAGTTCGACTGTAGTTGAATACGATATATCTTGATCCATCTTATTTCGAAAATTACAATGATTTCCATAGCTTACACATTAACCCATCACTTAATAACTCTACTTTGATCCAAGCGCCTTCAAAGGTTATTCAATATTCTAACATCGAATATTTTCGCATTTACGTTTTGATATTAAGATATGATTTAAAGTCTCTAGTGGTGTCAGATTTGGGAACTTTAACTACTTGTCTATATATTTACTTTTTTCTTGCCATAGTTGGGTTGATTTGATCTGAGAATCTATGAATTAGCTCATCTTATTGCAGTGGGTTTATCTGATCCAGAATCTATCACATTACCGGAGTTCCAGTTAACTCGTTGAAAAACATAAATTGTAACATTTTTGTCAAAATTGATGGAGGCAGTTAGAGCAATTATTTGGCTGAAATAAAAAAAATGTTATCCAAGTAAAATGGTGGCTAAATAGAACGGAGATAATTTCGTTATCAGAGATTGGTGTTGGTGTGAGTGATGTGCAGTATAAACAGCCCTAACAAAAAGTAGTCAGCTGATACACAAGTAAAAAACAGAATTCTGTAAGTGTGCAAGTAGACGTCGAGCCTTCTTCTGAAAATATTTCGTAAGGTGGAAGGTGAGTACAACATGCCAAATAGAGTGAGTTATAAATGAACTAAAGTTTGGCCTTAACCGAGTGTTTACTCCTTCATGTACAATCACACCTCTTCTTGAGAGGTGGTGGGCCTGATGACCAAAGTGAACTGAACAGCTAAGGATTTTGATTTTCGGTTATCTTGTCTCCTCCTCTTCTTCTATAACCAAGCAAAGAATAACCGATAGAGAATAAGTGATCTGTTTACGACTTTTGCATAAGCACTCTGACTGACTTCGTGAACCGACAATGCACTCTTCACATGCCTACGCGTATTCTTTTTAAGTAAGGGATGTTGTGTACCTCAAGACAGGGTGGGACATAAGCCATGAAGTGTATAATGGATTATCCTTTGATCACTATGCATAGCACTGTTTTGTTCGCCTCTCGCTGGTAATGTCGCTCGTATTAAATGTTTCGCTCAAAGAGAAATTTGAAGGGCATTCTACTAGGCCACTGTTGGGTAGGCTTAGAAAATTTCTCGAAACAAGCTCAATATGACAGAAATGAATAGAAAATATTGTGTCCAATCAGAACGCGGATAGTTATTTTTATCCGAAACTTCTAGGCAGAGAGAAGTCACGTGTTATGTCTGTGATTGGCTAATTATCCTAGCACTACTGTGTTAGAAGGTTACAGAATTCTCTAGAAGCCTGAAGGACATTTATGATAATATATATATCCTAATTTTCTGTACATAATCGAACTCTTGCACTAAAGTGTTTCTGCAGTATTTCCTGTCTTCTCACTTGTGTTCCTGTTGGCGAGTAGTTTTAGCCTGGGGGTCGAATCATAGCTTAGGAGTCGAAGCGTGCGGTCAACCTAGACAAAATAACAATTTACGACGGAGATCTATGCGGTCGATAAGAGATCTAAACCACGCGTCACAACAGCCAACAAAATATAATCATTCTTTTCCTGCTCATATGGTGGGCAGAAAAAAATGACTTTTAATGATAGTGTAAAGCGGTCCATAGGCCTGTGCTTCAACAGGCATTTCAATACTTATATGTTGCCTGCACAACTACAAGTTTGCGAAGTTTCGAATCGTTCACTTGGAAGGGAACCTTATTATGAAGGTCGTTGATGGGCAGCAGGAAAAGTTAAGGAAGCGAAATGGCTTTACGGCAAACAACTGCATATTTGATTCGCATGTTTAGCCGTAATCTATTTACGCTAGGATAGTACTTTCGGTTTTGTAAGTAGTTCTAGATTGACGATTGCAGTGGCCTGAATAAGCCCTTATGAGTTTCCGTGAGTAGGGGATTTTTTTCAAAAGCCCTAGCAATGTCAACGGTATTATCTACTAAAATTTTCTGTCCCTTTAGCTACCTCACTCTAAAAAGGTCAATGTGGCATAGATTCCACCTTTCCTGAGATGTTTGTCGTCTATAGTAACTAATCTCAAGACGGTATATTCGGATAATTCTATTGGTTTCGGATAGAATAATAATATAATCCGCTTTCAAGTGAGGTTCGACTCCTGTAAGAGATGGAATACTGACGCTCACGATTACTGACCAATGTATATAAGGCAAGTTATATTATTATATTTTGAAATTTAGTACATAATTGACGCCAGTTTACAGACATGGTCATAATGATACAGGAAGGCTAACTCTAACACAAAAGAAAAACATGAAGTTTTACTGTAATAAATGCCTGAATAGCGATAACATTTACAAAACACTAGATCCTAGTGCAAGGAGATTAAACGGAAGCAAAAAACCGTCAACCATCAGCTAGAAGGTACCTTGTAGTCCTCGGTGTTCATGGGTGCATTAGTATAAAACACTTATTAATATGTGCTGTCAGTTCAAGTAACAAGTGTCATAAACGTGACACTAGGAAAATTTAGATAATAGATGGTTGCTTGAAATATTCAACTGTAGCGCCAAGCACGAACATGACCTTGTGTGAACAGCATCTAGTAAGAGAACGATGGAGATAGGAAGTATCACATAAAGGTATCCTGAATAGACCACAAGGACTCGCGTCCTTTTTCAGCGTTGATTCCGGGTGACAATTTCAACATGGCAAGGTAGTTGTTTGCATTGGAACCTAAGGTGTATTTGTTGCACAAAATGAAGCATACTTGCTATTTCTCTTACTCATATTCTGGAAAACATCGACTAATACTAGAAATAACTATGACAGATTCAAGGTCTACTTTAGGATAGAGAACTTAGGGAAGTACAGTATAGGGAAATAAAAGGCATACGGCACCACCTCTTAGAAATATATGGGCACTGCTATATTTTAGAGTACTGTCTGCCAGGAAGGAAAACAATTTATTGCTTGTGAGTAGTCAAAAGTACTCTTAAGACCTGCAGAATTCAGCAGGTAATTTTTTAAAGTGTTATTAAGAAGACTAGATACCAAAAGGGCCACAAATAAACGTACCCCATTCTACATAGGTTGAATTAATAATAATAGTTTATTCTCAAGTTACAATTTGTACATGAGAGCATACCAGTTTACAGGCATGATCAGAATGATATGGCATAATTGTAACAGTATTTTAGTAGAGTTATTGTTATGGAATTGACGATATACGAAGATATTAATTAATTAGGAAGCCAACGGTAGCTAGCTTCACAGTTTACAGTACTGCAGTACTAGAGGTGTATTTTGTATTACAGAACACTTCCAGTAAACAACCGCGCACTTTTTGTCCCTGGTGCTGTAATCTCAGGGAATAGCTGCGAGAGAGAGACAGGATAAGGCTGGTATTTTGAAATGTGGTTAAGGCAGCCAGTTTGTGTGAGCTGGTCTTGAGCGGTGAGTTGTTGGTGCATTGATTGCGTTCCAGGCCAGCGTTTGGAGTAAGTTAATTTACTCCAATTGCTCAAAGGAGATCAGTTCTTTGCCAGTCCAGACAATAAACTTAGGAAGACAGTGAAATAGATTATGCGATAGAAAGAAAAACAAGAAATTTAATTAGTGGTATCAAAATAATCAGTTTCAAACTAGAATCTTCTTCCGTTTTTATGTTTTTTTTACTACAACGTACATGATTTTAGTGTTTTCAGTTTTAGTACCCTAATAAGCCATTGTTTATTGATTCGAGGTCTAGTGGTAAGTCGTCGAAGATTTCGTACAAGTCTTTCGATTCTAGATATTGGGAGATCAGGCGTTTGAATATTAGGATAGATTTAGTAGTGCGGATATTTTGTGGTAGTTTATTCCAGAGTTTGCTGTAGAATACGATAAAGAACTTACCGCGATGTTGTGTTTGGTATTTGTCGATAAGTAATGTTGCTTCGTAGTTCCGAAGATCATATCTAGGCGTTTGGTTCCACATGGGAGAGAAAGCTGAGAATGATATTCCGTTGATTACTTTATAGAAGAATATTAAGTTATGTCGTAGTCGGCGACGACACAGGGGTTCTAAAGAGAGTGTTTCACATCTAGTCGTATAGTCCATGTTTCCGTTAGTTGCCAGAATTCGATGTGTGAAACTTCTCTGTACACTTTCGACGCGTTTTCTATCTATGCTATTTATACTCGAAAAGATAAGCAGTACTCCCAGTCAACCACTAGGAGGAAGAGAAAAGGTGAGAGCAAGCAACCTTGTCTGACTCCGGTCCTCACTGAAAATGCATTTGTCAGTTGTCCTCCATGCACAATTTTGCACTGTGTTCCGTCGTAAGAGTTCCGGATGATGTTGACGAGTTTCTCTGGTACTCCGTAGTGTCGAAGAAGTTTCCATAGTGTTCTCCTATCTACACTATCAAACGCCTTCTCATAATCAATGAAGTTGATATACAGTGACGAGTTCCATTCAATTGATTGTTCAACGATGATCCGTAGTGTTGCGATTTGGTCCGTGCACGACCGATCCTTACGAAAACCAGCTTGTTGATCTCGAAGTTGAGCCTCCACTGAATCTTTCATTCTGTTCAACAATACTCTGTTAAAGACTTTCCCTGGTATCGACAGTAGTGTGATCCCTCTGTAGTTGTCACATTTGCTCAGATCTCCTTTCTTTGGTATCTTGATAAGATAACCTTCTTTCCAGTCTGCCGGAGCGTGTTCTTTGACCTTCCTCTTTCCGTTACCCAGAAGGATTCCATGTTAATGCTTGTCTCGTGATGCAGTCCTGAGTGGTTGCGTAAGTGTATGTCTATCCATTTCCATCGTCTTTTCCTAATTTCCTCTCGCTGGAAGTTGGTTGGTCCTCGTTCATAGTAACGTTGCTGAGGGTTGTCCGCCAACGGACATTCAGTACTTGCGTAGGCAGTTGTTTATAAATACCTGTATCACGTCCTGAGGATGTTTGCAGTATTCTCCAGGTTTCAGCTCCATACAGCAGGACTGTCTTCACGTTCGAATTGAAGAGTCTGACTTGAGGTTAGTTGATATTTGTTTTGAGTTTCCGAATTTTTTCACTGCAGGAATGCTGCCCTTGCCATGCCAATCCTTGTCTTTACATCTGCATCGGACCCAGCCTTGTTTCATCGTGATGCTTATACAGTGACGAGTTCCATTCAATTGATTGTTCAACGATGATCCGTAGTGTTGCGATTTGGTCCGTGCACGACCGATCCTTACGAAAACCAGCTTGTTGATCTCGAAGTTGAGCCTCCACTGAATCTTTCATTCTGTTCAACAATACTCTGTTAAAGACTTTCCCTGGTATCGACAGTAGTGTGATCCCTCTGTAGTTGTCACATTTGCTCAGATCTCCTTTCTTTGGTATCTTGATAAGATAACCTTCTTTCCAGTCTGCCGGCACTTGTTCTTCTTCCAGAGTTTCGCCATCAAGTTGAATTGGGTTGGTGCTCCCTGTGTTGTATTTGAGAATCTTGCTCTTACCCTTATGTATGTTCAAGCCTACTGATGCTGAAGTTGCTGCTACACTGATTGTCTTCGCTTGCATTTGTTGGTGTGTATGTGCTAAAAGAGCTAGATCATCTGCGAAGTCCAAATCATCGAGTTGCATCCTACTTGTCCAATGAATCCCGTACATTCCCTCCGATGTGGAGGTCTTCATGATCCAGTCAACCACTAGGAGGAAGAGAAAAGGTGAGAGCAAGCAACCTTGTCTGACTCCGGTCCTCACTGAAAATGCATTTGTCAGTTGTCCTCCATGCACAATTTTGCACTGTGTTCCGTCGTAAGAGTTCCGGATGATGTTGACGAGTTTCTCTGGTACTCCGTAGTGTCGAAGAAGTTTCCATAGTGTTCTCCTATCTACACTATCAAACGCCTTCTCATAATCAATGAAGTTGATATACAGTGACGAGTTCCATTCAATTGATTGTTCAACGATGATCCGTAGTGTTGCGATTTGGTCCGTGCACGACCGATCCTTACGAAAACCAGCTTGTTGATCTCGAAGTTGAGCCTCCACTGAATCTTTCATTCTGTTCAACAATACTCTGTTAAAGACTTTCCCTGGTATCGACAGTAGTGTGATCCCTCTGTAGTTGTCACATTTGCTCAGATCTCCTTTCTTTGGTATCTTGATAAGATAACCTTCTTTCCAGTCTGCCGGCACTTGTTCTTCTTCCCAGATCTTTTTGAATAAAACGTGGAGTATTCTTGCTGTTAGGTCGATATCTGACTCCAGTGCTTCAGCTGGTATATTGTCAGGTCCTGCTGCTTTCCCACATTTGAGTAAGGTATAGGAGTAAGGTATTCAAAAAGTCTATCCTTTACCGAGCATGCTTCATCACAGGTCTCTAAAGCCCGTAGACTTATTGGTTTTATTCATCGTAACTATCGTCTTAGCGAATCTAAAGTTATTCTTTATAAAACTTGTGTTAGACCTCTACTTGAGTACTGCCCAATTATATATAGTTGCATGCGTTCACTAGATCGGCAAAAAATAGAGAAAGTTCAAAGGCATCTTACTAGACTATTAACCCCTGGCCGACCCTATGATGCTAGATGCTGTGCTTGGAAGTTAGACCCTTTATGGGTCAGAAGGATTAAACTTAATCTTACTATACTCTATAAAATTCTTCATAAAGATATTATAACAGATTGTACTGCCTTGACATTTGCTGGAAAACATAAGTATGACTTGCGGAACCAAAACTCTTTGGTAACAGTGCAGAGAGCCACTAGTAAGCTAAAATCCTCCTTCTTTGTTGCACGTTATGCTAACCTTTGGA
Organism: Schistosoma mekongi; assembly: GCA_034768735.1. Taxonomy (NCBI): domain Eukaryota; kingdom Metazoa; phylum Platyhelminthes; class Trematoda; order Strigeidida; family Schistosomatidae; genus Schistosoma; species Schistosoma mekongi. The sequence continues at coordinate 34,016,925 of CM068306.1, forward strand.
ACCGGTTACCAGAAAGCATACGACAATCTAACTCATTGTCACAGTTTAGATTGGCAATAAACCTACACTTGGACAATGCCGGCATCTGTAACTTACTTAACACAACTTATATAGACTATGGTACATTTATCAATGGACCTCCTGGCATTTAATTCTACTTATAACTCGACTAAACAATAAAAAGCACTTGTAGACTTTAAAAACTTTTTAATTATTCACCTACAGGCAATAGAACGTTTCTACCTAGAAGAGAGTGCTTTGGAAACTCGTAATGTCTATGCACTTCTTAGAGGTGATGTAGTATGTCTTTATTCCCCCATACTTTATCTTATAGGATAAAGTAGATCTGAAATTTACCATAGTTATCTCTAGTATCAGTTGACGTTTCCTAGAATAAAAAAGTCGAGTAACAAATGAGATTTAGTTAATCCAATATGTACACTTTAGGTCTCACTATAATCAGATGTACTTAACTGATTCTGTGCCCTCTCGCGTTTTCGCTTGTTCCTTTTCTTTATCTTTTCAGTTCCCAACTATCGTGGCACGCTGAAAATATAACCCAAAGTGCACGCTAAAAAGGAAATTGCATCTTAGTGATCTGCTCATGATGCTTTAATGTGTTACCTCCAATCTCCATCGTCCACCTACAAGGTGCCGTCCCACACAAGGACATGTTCGTACTTGACGCCACAATAGACTATTTCAAACAACTGTGTGGTATCTAAATCTTCCTTGTGTCGCGTCTTTGACACTACTTTTTTGAATTGATTACATATATTAATAAGTGTTCTCTACTAATACATTCCTGAAAACTCAAGAATGAAATGTATCTTCCAGCTTGTCTTGTAAATGGTATTGTTAGTCAAGCATTCATTTCGCAAAAACTTTGTGTTCTATTGTAAAAGAGTTAAACTTTCTGTATCATAATGACCATGCCTGTAAACTGGCGTGATTTCTGTAATAAATAAATAAATAAATAAATAAATAAATAAATAAATTTGTCTGATGGCCATCTTGATTTCTTCCATCGTTGGTGGAGGAAGTGACATCTATCGGGAGATCTGTAGATGCTGCTTCGATGTCCGGTGGGTTCGGTGGAGCTGGCCTATTTAGGAGTTCCTCAAAATGTTCTACCCACCTATTCTTTTGTTCTTCAATCTCAGTGAGTGTCTTGCCTTCTTTGTTTTTGACCCGTCGCTCTGGTTTACCATGTTTATCTGCCAGTTTCTTCATTGTGTCGTATAGCTGTTTCATATTTCCTTCTCTTGCAGCCTTCTCCGCTGTCGTTGCAAGTCCCTCGATGTATTTCCGTTTGTCAGCTCTAATGCTCTTCTTTACCTGCTTGTTTGCTTCTGAGTATTCAGGTTGAGCCTTGATTTTCTCTGCTCTTGTTCGCCTGTTGTTGATTTCTATCTTCTTGTTCCTCCTTTGCTGAATTTCGCTCAATGTCTCAGTGGAGATCCATTCCTTATAATGGTGCTTCTTGCGGCCCAGAACCTCCTGACACGTTGACGTTAGTGCTTCTTTGATTTCTTTCCAGTTGTCCTCCATAGTGCTTTTTTCTTCTTCTGGCAGATCTTGTAAGGCTTGGAACCTGTTGTTGAGAGATATTTTGAATTCGTTGAGTTTGTCAGTGTCTCGGAGAAAGCCTGTATTGAACCGTTGTACTGCTGCCACTCCAGTTGTCCACTGCTTCTTTAGCTTCAGTTTTATTTTAGAAACCACCAGGTGGTGGTCTGAAGCTATGTCAGCTCCTCTCCTGGTTCTTACATCTTCCATTAATCTTCTAAATTTTTTATTGATACATATATGATCGATTTGATTCTCAGTAGTATGATCCGGTGAGACCCATGTAGCCTTGTGTATGCGTTTGTGGGCGAATATTGTACCACCTATAACCAATTTGTTGAAGGCACATAGGTTTGCAAGTCTTTCACCATTGTCGTTTCCGTCTCCCAGTCCCTGTCGTCCCATGATTTCTCCATATCCAGTGTTGTCCATTCCGACTTTGGCGTTGAGGTCCCCCATCAGTATTGTCAGATCCTTTCCTCGACACTTTGCTATAATTGGTTGCAGTCTATCGTAAAACTGATCTTTGTCTTCGTCGTTGCCGTCGTTGGTTGGTGCATAGCATTGGATAATATTCATTGTAATCCCTTTCTTCATTGTTTTGAAAGATGCTTTGATGATCCTGGGTCCATGTGGTTCCCATCCCACAAGTGCACTACGTGCCTCCTTGGACAGCATCAGAGCAACTCCTTGAGTGTGAGGAGCATTTTCCTCTTCGTGGCCGGAGTATAGTAGCATCTCTGCCGAGGCCAATGTTTTCTGTCCAGCTTGAGTCCAATGGGTTTTGCTGATTCCGAATATTGTCAAGTTGTATCTCTTCAATTCTGCAGCTATTTGATTTGTCTTCCCGCTCTCCCACATTGTTCGAACATTCCATGTACCTATAAAAATATTTGCTCTGGTTGTTAGAAGAGGGGGCATCGGCCTCATGACTTCCGAAGAATTTCGGCTTTCATCATGAGGCGTCATACATCCTTCCACTCCCAGGGCAGAGTTTAAATGGTTTATTTTGTTTAATCTGGTTTGCATTTTTTTAGCAAGTTTGGGTTTTCACGGGATGGGGGTGCTAGCCCCATGCCCAACCCTCCTCCTTTACCCGGGCTTGGGACCGGCAGTAACCCTAGGAGGGCTACAGGCGGAGTTAAGTTTTTAAGAAGGAAGCCTGTTAATCTTCTAGTTTTAGAAATAATAGAGGAGGCATGTTCCGTGAACTTTAAGTTGCCGGAATATTTAATACCCAAGTCACTTGTTGATTGGAGTATTTGGATCTTTGACCCATTTAGATAAAACGTGGACTGTGGGTTATAGTTGCCTGTGTGCATGATTCCACGTTTACTGTAGTTAAGTGGTAGTTGCCATTTTTGGCTCCAAGAAGTTAGGTTATCGAGGTCCTATTGAATTAGAGTCATGCCTTCTTCTAAAGAGTCCGGTTTAAAGCTATAAACAATCTTGAGATCGTCCGCATATAAATACGGTCGGCCATGTTTTATAACGTTATTTATGTCATTTATGTAAATAACGAACAATAAGGGATCCAGTACACTTCCCTGTATAATCCCGCCGGTAATTGGTTTAGGCGATGGTAGACTATTGTTGAACTTTACTGTTTGCTTTCTTCCTTCCAGGAAAGACGCAAACCATGAATGAAGTGGGTCTTTGACCCCATATGACTTAAGTTTAATGAGCAGTCGCTTATGAGGGACTTTGTCAAAAGCTTTACTGAAGTTGAGAAATAAACTGGACACTAGAAGCCTTTTGTCCCGTTGTGTAGTTATGTCATCTAGGTAGTCTAACAAGCATGTGTCACACGACCTATACTTTAAGAATCCATGTTGGGAAGGAAAGAGTAGTTCGTCTTTAAGTAAATATTGGCGTAATTCCTCCTTGATTATCTTTTCCATTACTCTTGATGCAACAGAGGTTAGATTAATAGGGCTGGTACCAGCATTGTCTAAGAAGAGGCTTATTGAGAATACAAACAGTGATATGTAGCTACATAATCGTATGCTCTCTGGTAACCGGTTCCATAGGTTGGTATGGCGCGCAACAAACGAAGAGGATCCTAAGTTACTAGTGGCTTTCGGTACTCTTACCAGAGAACTTTGGTTCCACGAGTCAAATTGCTGGCCAGGTGTTAGTAGTCTAGTAAGATGCCGTTGAACCTTCTCTATCTTTTGTCGATATAGTGCTCGCATGCAACTGTATATAAATGGGTAGTACTCAAGCAGAGGTCTAACACAGGTTTTATAGGGACTAACTTAAGATTCATTAAGATGATAGCCACGATGAATAAAACCACTAAGTCTGCGGGCTTTAGAGACTTATAATAAAGCTTGCTCAATAAGCTTTATGAACATCCTACACCTAAATCACAGATACTACTTAGTTGACGTAATTCATGTTTGTTAAGGTGTAGGTTGATCCCGGGGATAGATTCTTCGAGATATACGTACCCTAGCCTTTGTGTGTTATGGGGAAGAAACCATGTATTACACCATTCACTTAGTTTATAGAGATCTCCGTATTATGTTGTTAACATTTCGACCTTCATGTGGGTAGAATTTATGGACAACTTTGAGGTTTTCCTCATACATAATGATCTTACCTTCTTAAAAACAGTGGTATATGTCAAAAGCATAAATAATAAACCCCTATGACTGAACCGTGGAAGACATCGCCAGTGATATTATGAGAACACGAGGGATATTGTCCCAGTTTTACTAATTGAATGTGATCTGTCAATAATGAAGTTATCCAGTTATTCCATTTTGCCCGCTATTACGAAGGCCTTCAGTTTATGTAAGAGAGATAAACGATGTACTTTGTCAGACGACATAGCGAAGTTGAAGTATCAGATAACAGTTAGTTTTTCTTCATCTCCATTGTTCATTATGCAGTCAAAGTAATCTACGTGGCAAGTTATGCAGGATTTCTTGGACGTGAAGCCGTTCTGGGAAGATATAATTAGTTTGTGGTTAACTAAGTATAAATCTCCTAGTTTATAACTTTCTCCATGGCTCTAAATAAAACAAAGGAGTGATTAACTAGATGGTAGTTTTCATTACTATAACTAGAGCTTTTCTTAAAGTGAGGAATTATATATGTTATTTTCCACGATCTAGGGAAATTTTCATCCTATAAGGAGTGATCACATATATTTGTGAACAGTATTGAGAAGGCTGAGCTACCACATTTAGTCAAATTAACCGGTATTTTATCTGCTCTACTACTAAATGAAGGTTTTAGTGATCTTACAGCATCTCTAACTGATTGTAAACTCTAGGCCAGTTGATTTATACTGGTTTAAATTGTTGATCGTTCTTATACGTGGACTATTTCTGCTAAAAGAATGTGCAAAGGATTCACTAAACGAATCACATATCTCCGTAGGGTTAGCGGTTATCTTATTTTTGACATTCAGAATAGTAGGAAGACTGGACTGAGCACAAAGTTACTCTCTGGCGGTGGTTACTAAATAGGCTATCTTGTCAGGTAATTTCAGATGCATTCTTTCGGCTTCCCATTCTTTCGTGTTCCTGTAGCTTGTTATATTTATATATACTGAATGGATACTAAAAGTCCTCGAAAAGTCATGCTGAATGAATAATCTTATTCGTAACTTCCTTACTTTGTTTTTAAACTTAACGGGGATGTAGTTACTATTCGGTATACATGCTTTAATTATTTTAACGGGCTTAACACAGTCAAGATATAAATTTATATTATGGCAAAAAGCATCTAGTGAGTTATTAACCTGGAAGGAGGAGAAAAATGTACCCTAATTCAGATCATGTAACAGGCTCTCGGTATGAGACCAACTTCTCCGAAAATCAAGGGGACTGTTTGTTGCGCTTTTAGTACATGAATGTTCATTCACAGCTAACTGGCAGATGACAACTTTGTGATCGGTGCCAGGAAATTCAAGGCCAGTATTCGATATGTAGTTGGAGGTATTATTTAAAAAGATTATGTCTAACAAACTGGACTTGCCTGTTCCTTCACGTACTACTGGAGTCTGTGTACTGATTTCAAGTATGTGTGAAGGTCTACCCAAAGAATTCCAAGTAACTAAAGACATATTGAAGTCTCCTCCTATTAACTTGGTCATAGGAAGCAATGATAATGATGCGAATAAATGACTTAATTGTTGGGTAAGTGTATTAGTAGCATTAGGCGGTCTATAAATACAACCTATCGGGAACTGATGATGGGGACAGTTGTCAATGCTGAAAAATATAGCATCATCTAGAAGTCCGCCATATTTTGGGGAGATAGGCGATGATGAAAAATGGGATTGAACATATATAATACGTCTTTTACCTTTTCCTGAATTCCGATCTTTGCTGTATATGACATAATGGAACAATTTTTATTAGATTTGACCGACTAATCTCCCCACATCTCAAACGACTGAGGAGAGAAAAAGAGCCACTTCAGGAACAAAGATTATATTGAAGTTAGAAGGCTAAATGGCCCTATATGTCAAGAAATAAAACGTTTGAAGGCGTTGTTTGCTTCTATCCTGTAAAACTCTTTTACAGTTGTGAAACTATTCAAAGAACTTACCCACACTAAACAGATTACAGAAGATACACATTTAAATGCCTGCTCGTTAAACGAGTCTTCTATACGGCATGGATCTGATCAGATGCTCTTAGATCACTGTAAATTGAACAAATATTGTGGTCTTATATTCACCGAAATTGAAGTTCTAGAATGTCTGAAAGCACTTAAGCCATCACGTTGTCCAGGTCCTGATGAGATTCCGAGTCTTCTCTTCAAGAAGTGTGCTAACGTTTTGTGTCACCCACTGACTAGTATCTTTAACGAGTCATTCTCTACAAACGTGATACTAAAAGCTTGGAAGATGATAAAAGTAACACCTTTTCTGAAAAAAGCGTCTTCAAGTGATAATGTTAGGCTTAGACCCATAGCTATAACTTTTCCGTTTCTCAGAACTATGGAAAAACTTTTACTACGTAAGCTGCAGCCAACAATGGAGGGGCATATCGACCCATATCAGTTTGCATACGGATGCAACAGAAGTACACTGGATGTGGCAGTTTTCTTACATCATAATGTAGTGTGTAGCTTAGAAAATGGTGAAAAGTATGTCCGTAGTACGTTTCTGTATTACACTGCCGCCTTTGACTCCGTTCCTAGATCTATATTACTGAATAAATTTGGGAATATGAACATGGAAAGCTGGATAACTAACTGACTATATTCCTATTTCTCCAATAGAGAACAATATACTGTGTACAAGGGAAAGTGCTCCACTCATATGCTAACTGAAGTCGGTTTGCCTCAAAGTGCTGTTCTTTCCCCTTTTCTTTTCTCACTTTTCTTGAATGACCTGCCCTCTTCTATGAAAAATACCTTTGTCAAGTACGCAGATGATGTTACTATTAGTACGCCTGTTTCTTCTTCCTCAAACTGTTGTGAAATGAATTGTTTTTAGCCAATGTTGGACACTGGTCTAGTTAGAATAGTCTTCAAATTAATCCCTCCAGATGTCAAACAGTTAATTTTAGTCTAAGACATAAAAAGGATCTAACTGCTCTTGCAAATTCGCACGATGTTTGTAAAATTGGAGACTCTACAATTAAGACTATGTCGAATGTTAATTACCTTGGTGTAACTTTTACTTCTGATCTATCTTGGTCTTCGCATGTTTCGCTTATAACAAAGAAGGTTATCCGTGTAATATACTGTGTGAAAAGATTAGATAGTTTTGGTATAACCAAGCACTTATTATTACAATTTGTCAATTCATGTATATTACCGATCATTTTATATTGTTCCCCATTATTTTTTCCCGGACTATTTAGAAAAGACTATGTTGTGTTGCATAGAGTACTGAAAGCTGTTAGTAAAGTGTGTGGTGCAAGCTACGACGTTATTATAAACATGGTTGTAGATAGACATTTAAAGTCCTGCAGATATCCATCTAAGGTTATTCTTTCTGACAATGACCACCCTCTTCATTTAAAACTTTCTGCTTGTTTATCTTCTGGCAGAACGCGATGCTGCTACATCAGGATTCAAGCACGTAAAGAGAAGTATAAATGCTCGACTATTCCATATTTAGCACATGTTCTATTTGGTGAAAAGTTTGTACGAACAGATCTAATCAGAAATCTGTGCTCTTAAAAGTACGGATTATTATCAAATGCAAAAACTCCTATTCCTTATGTTACTGTAATTTTTGTTGTTGCCGTTGTTAACAATATAAAACCTGTATCTTTTTTTCAAATGTTGACACGGTAAAAAAAGTAACTTGTTGAGACATTGTATGCTGAAAATTCATATTGTACTAAAATACTATTGATAACAGCAAATATTATTATTATTATCAACTTCAAGTGTAAGGTCTAAAATATCTGCAGTACACCAAGTTTCGGTTATTAGGACACAGCACGGTTTAACTAGTGCATTAAGAATTTAAGATGAATGATTTTATTGCAGACGGAGTAGGAGTTAAATAGGATAGTGGGGAACTGTGTGGGAATAATGAGATTAGATAAGTTGTAGCAACTTAGCTTGGCTGGTTAAAAGTTCACTTCAAATCTTAAGCATACGACAAAACAATTAAGCTCCAGTATTGATTTGCTTCCTTATTCTGCATAGGGACTATATTTCCTATTAGCTTATATTGAACGTCGAGAGGCATTCGTGTGTTTGAATAACTAGAACCGCGCTCTACTGTCTCCTGACCACGCTACTGAATAAAAACCTATTCCCAAAATAGTCTGGTTTCTTCTGTCACTACATCGGAATATACCTAGGCGATAAAAAGTCACGAGTTAGCTAAACTCGTGGTGAATCATTATGAGCGCTTTCTGGACTGGAAAAAGAAGATGATGCATAGGGGAGTTGCAGTAGTGAGACGTTAGTCGTGGGAGGAGATACTTTGTCACTTGGTAGGGGACCTATATGATGACGTGGAATATGTAAGGACTGAATAGGATCGAGTATGATGGGATAACCAGGAGGCAAACTGAGGAGGTTCGTTGTTTGTGCAAAATGCTAAGTTGCGGGTTGAGGTTCCATCTGAGTCCAGTGAGATAAAGAATAGCGTGGATGTGGCTCAAGCGAAAAAAATCTAATGGACTGTAGACAGGTAGCCAATAGTTATTTAGTGGTACGTTGTTATTGTATGCCATAGAAACATTGCCAGGCTACCTGTGGTTATGATGCAGTGAAGTTTGAGAAAGGTTTATTAATGGTGTGCGCGAACTCGATATAGGTATAGGGCTGCTGAAGTGAGATGCAGGACTAATAATATAGGCATGATAAGCCTGCCGGGCAGGGTTTTATGTATCTTGAGGGTTTGCTCCACCTGGTCTTTATGCTGATTTTTGTTGTTTAGTGGTGGAAAGTTCGAGTACATTTAGCTAGGAATAAAAAAATGCGGACTACTTTTATTGAACACGTGTGATCTGTCCTGGCGAGTTGTTAGTGAATTAGGAGTGTGTCCTGCCCTACTAAAGACATTGTGCTTAGATGTACCACGATTGTCTATGGTAATACTTCACTGCACAGGGGGATAGTTAGCAAGGAAATACGTCTTTCCAGTATTTAATGTGAAGTGCAAAAAGTCTACTAGCTCGAGATGATTCTTCTATTTTGTTGTTCGGCTTGGTTTTGTAGGTATTTTTAAAGGGTTCTGAATGGCCCGAAGTAAAATATTACTTGTAATGAATGGTAAGGTATGCTAAAACTTAAGGAAAACCTGGCTTTTCTCTTCTTTGATGTTATGGACAGAGCCTGTATACTTTCATGGGCTTGGGTTTTATAGTGCCTTAGTACCCTAGGATATTATTGAGATATATATTCAGATTCCTCTAAATCACTATGCATAGTCGTATGTGGGCAGTTCACTACTTGGCCAACTTCTGATAGTTATTCTCTATCTATTAGATCCAGAGTAAGATCCTCAGAACTAAAACAGCCTTGGAACAGCCTCGGCATTTCTATATTTGCTTGTATCAGTGGGAATGTGTTGGGATTATCTGTTGACGCTTGGATTGTTGACATGTTCAAATCGATAAATTTGCCATTCCAATGTTTCGTTATCTTTCTGTAGGGTAGGGAGTATTTATCCGATTTAGTAGAGCTGACATTAGGACACGGCTAAGGATGAATGGATAAAACTTGAAATTGAAGTCAAGTTTCGGTTCATGCTTAATAACTTCGTTATGCAGAGTAATATGACTAGCAGCTCTTCGTCTCAAAGTCGTTTTGTCTGCAACTATCTCTATATGATTGAGGCCAGTAGCAGATCTAATGTTGCCAACGGAATAGATAAAACACAGTGTATAAAAGTGACGTGAGGTGGACCACGCCTGTAAAGTGTCATGAATTGTGTACTAAATTTCGGAATAATAGTAATGATAATCTAAAAACTGGTTTGTCCGTCTTATTTCCTCTAACTTCTACAATCTCATGAGACATACAACATATTACAGGCTTTCAAAATGATCAACTTTACATTACGTTGTGCGAATTTACCAGGTATATTATAAACAATAGTTTTAAGGTGGGATTTTAGCCTATTCACAACTTAGTCGGCTCTAAAGTTAATAAGGGTCTCCGCCATCTTAGGTTTTGAACGTCTAGATCATCTATTTTTCAAAGTAGGTAGGATATAGGTTCTAAGTTAGTAAACCTCCTACATCACCGTGGGCGTCCCCTATAGTCCTGGTGAAAAAGAATGATAACTCACTCCGCTTGTGTGTAAAATACAGTTGTCTCAATGCAATTTCGAAGCGAGTCTTATTCCCATTACCTCGAATAGATGCAACTCTAAATACTTTAGGAGAAGGACAATGGCTCTCCACCTTAAACTTAGCTTCCGGTTGACGGTAAGTGGAGATAAGACCAAAAGACAGACCAGAAACGACCATCGTAGTACCTACAGGCTTATACAAATTTGATACCATGACTAACGCAGCTGCAGCTTTTCAGCGGTTAATGCAAACTGTTTTGAAAGAACTAGTTCCTGGAAGGTGTTTGATTTATTTTGACGATAGTACAGTTCACAGATGCACTACAAATAACATACGGAGAATCGGCGAATTGTTCTCGACCGTATATGCTCGAACAGGTTGAAGATTAGGTTTAGTAAATGTTAGTTTTTGAAACAATCAGTAACATTCCTAAGTCACTACATGACATCACAAAGGGTTTAGGAGGATAGTAGCAAGGTATAAGCTGTGCAGGAGTGACCAGCACTCACATTGGCGGCCAAAGTTAAGAATTTTTTGGGGCTTGTGTCTTACTGTCGTCGGTTCGTTGGGAATTTTGCTGGTATGGGGGCTTCACTCCATGGTTTAGCAGAAAGAGAGAGAAAAAATGTGTGAACAGCAGAGTATAAGTCAGCATTTGTAGAGATTTAAGTGAAGATTGCAGCTGCTCTGATTCTAGGGTTTCCTGACGTATCACATGAAGCTAGCCCTATTGTACTTGATACGGGTGCAAATGATCATGCTATTGGGTCTGTGTTGTCTCAAGTCTCTCCAGACGGGAGGGAGAAGGTTGTCTCGTGTGGCAGCGAGAGAATAGATAAAAGAGAGGGCAGTCATCCTACAACTTTAGCGTTAGTATACTTCATGAAGCACTTTAAGCATTACCTGCTATGGTGTCAACCCCGTGTTAGAACAGATCGTAAAGCTTTACAGTGGCTCAGCAGTTTCTGGGAAGTAGATGGGCAGTTGGCACGTCGGCAAGAGAGTCTGCAGGAGTTTGATTATATGTGTGGATATCGAAAGGGGACTCAACATTTAAATGCAGATGGTATGGGACGCCACTCGCACCTATTGAAGTAGTGAACAGCCTGCTTACAACCGACAGTGGAGTAGATTGGGGTCAACTGCATGCATCAGACCTGAACGAAGCCTAAGTATATGCCCGCCAGCAGCAAGGTAATGATAAACCCACAAGCCGAGAGATCGGGGACATGACAACATTGGCGTAATGCTTACGTGTTAAATGGAGGGCATCCACGATCATGTGACGATGTTTTATATTGAAAGGAGCCGGCCAAACCCCCTCGCCTGATTGTTTCTCGAGCCAAAACATCATACGTCATGATGCAAATACATGAGCAGTCGGTTCACATGGGGACAACGCAGACCCTGGCAACAACTCAAACACGGTTTTGGTGGGCCCTTATCCACCGAAACGTCGAGGAGTTTTCTATGTCATTTGACATGTGCGCCAGAGTCAAGTCACCTCCTAAACACAGCCGTGCTAAACTAATACGGATAATGACTGCTACTAGCATGTAGGAGTCGATGTGATGGGCCCATTTCCAACTTCACAGCACGGAAATCGCTAAATAATGGTGATCGTTGATTATTTCACGAAATGATGTGAAGTTGTACCTATCCCTTAACAAGACGCTGAGACAATAGCTAAAGTATCTATCAACACCTGGATAGCTCGCCATAGTATCCAGAAGGAGTTACATTCGGATCAAGGGCCGGCATTTGATAGTTACCCCATTGCAAATATATGCTTATTATTGGGTATCAGGAAAACGAGCACCATAGCATACCATCTACTAGGGAATGGTTTAGGAGAACGCACAATTTAGACACTAAAAATGTTACTGCGCTTCTTCTTACATCATGTACCTGCTATGAATTTGGATGGGCCGCTGCCACAATGTCTGCTGGCATATGGGTCCACTATACATTCATTCAACCGCACAGGTCCTTTTTGAGCACGAAATAAAATTATCCATCAAGATTCAACTACTCCCTTGCAAAGCTGAAGACAAAAAAGATGTTCCTTACGTCAGGGGCCTTCATAAGCGTTGGGCCAGTGCGTATCGGCTAGCTTACAAGAATCATCTAAACACTAGCAACCATCAAAGAGAATGCTATGACAGAGTAAGCTATGGATTAAAGTATGGAGTTGGTGATCATGTACGACTGCACCGTCCCACTTACCTACCTGGTCATTCCACTAAGCTGCATGCACTATGGCAAGGCCCATTCGCTATTGTTGCCAAAAAGTCCCAGCCACCTCCGTTCTTAGGCACCTACAAAGACCGAACGATAACACAATAGTTGCCCACTACAATCACCTGAAACCAGCGAATCCTAACACTTCCCCATCTCTCTCGGAAACACGTCTGGTCTTTGCAAAATATGAAGTGCCATAAGGTGGAGATGCTTATCAGATCCCACGTAGTGGCGCTGAGAACAGTGTCTCACTTCCTCGTGGGGAGTAATGTAACAGAGTTGAAAGTGCTTCAGGGGGTTTAAGTGGTCGCAAATGTCGTTCCCGTTTTCTCGCACTTCAGGCAAGTCTAATGCAAACTGCTGGGATGAATGTCACGGAAACTGGAAGGATGTAGATTGCTGGAAGAAAGTTACCCCTTCATATTTGGAACACAGCATGTACATATGCGTTTTGTTGTTTATATAATAAAAAATATACCAATACTTCCAGTTCACCTCGGCTTCTTCCTAAACGTTTGTTTTCGTCGTAACCGCTGTGTTGTCAAACAATCTTTTTTCCTTAGGTATAGCTGTGAGTGAGCAGGATGGACCAGAGTGACTATTCGGAAACGGGATAAGGCTAAGTATTTAAAACTTGAATAAAAGAGCCAATCTATATGGGATGATTTTGAATGGTAAGCTATTGATGCATCAATTACGTTGCTAACCAACGTTAGGAGTAAGTTGCTCAGAGGAAATCAAATCCTTATGATAGAAGCCCACAAACTCAAGGAGAAGGTAAGAGAGAAGAATATATGGAATAGGAAGAAGGAAACAAACAAGCAAAACAATCAGTTTTGAACTAGAATCTTCGTTGTTTTCTACTACAACACATATTCTAGTAGTTTTTCCACTTTTAGAGCCCTAACAACCCGTTGCTGATTGGTTCGAGGTTAAGTGGATAGTCGTCGAAGATTTGGTACAAACATTTAGATTATTGATATGGAGTGATCAGTTGTTTGAATCTTTGGGTAGAATTAGTAATGCGGATAATTTGTGGTAGTTTATCACAGAGTTTACTGTAGAGTGCAGTAAAGAACTTACTGTGATATTGTGTTCAGTACTTATCAATAAGTAATGCTACCTCTAGCTAAGCATATATATATGAATGCAGGAATAGCAATGTTCCTAATATCGATAATCACAAATAGGTGAGAACTAGACAACCAATGACAAGTAAGGAATGAGAAAGTCAGACTAACATACTTAACTAAAACAATATAACAATCGAATAAGCAGTCAGACACACACAGGAAAGGGAAATATATGAATCACAATACATAGTTAAACATTTATTAAAACACCTGGAATGAAAGTACTCAGAGTCATATGATTATCTGGATTCACGCGAACTAGATATTAGAGATTACCACAAAGGTTTTCTTGCTGATCTTTTTATTCTAACTGAAATTCAATCTATTCAGTATGCTTAATCTTTGCTGTCGGTTTGTTTGTGTTATTCAGTGCTCTTTGTTTTTGCTTTTACCTTTGGTTTCATCGTATGGTTAAACCCGGGGTGACCAGTAATTTTGAAGGTATAAAATAACTTGCTCCCACAATTCATTGTACTAAACACTTAAACTTGTCATGATAATGTAATCAGATTATTTTGATTTTATTGTATTTTGGTCTTTGGGACGTTGTGTCCTTGTTACCCTCCGTGTTTGGAATCTAGTACTAACTTAGCACTGGCATTACTACTAACCTGATAAACTTAGTTTGAATGAGTTAATCGATGTAATCATTTCCACCAGCTTTTTTTATAAATCTTCTGTGCTGACTGCTTGGATAAAGTCTAGCTTACACAATTATGAAGAGCAAGCGTGTTGACTGGAACAATGACGGACATATTCAAATATCATTTTGTATATGGGAGCATGCCAGTTTACAGGCATGATCAGAATGATATGGGTTAATATAAATACAAATATTTCAATGAAGTATCACCATCAGGACATTCAGAACATATAAATATATAAATTTAGAACCAACCAACGGCATCAAAGTATACAGTACTAGGACACCAAATATATGTATTTTATCATGGTGCATATATGACTAAAAATCTCGCGCTTTTTGACCGGAGCGTTACAATTCAAAAAGGCTACTGAGAGTGAGCAGTATGGATCATTGAACAGACCCAGATGCTAAATAAGACTAAGAGAACTTAGATCTTGGGTGCAGAAGATGAGTCAATAGTATTTTGTCAGTAGGTTTTATACTTATACATTATCATCTACAACGAGAGAGAAGTCGAAAGTAGAGAGTGTAACGGTAAATAATCCCCAAAATAAATAGTTACATAGGTCCTCGACATTGATGCTGACCATGTTTGTTTTAGCGGACACGACTAGTTGAAGGCGCTCAATCACGCATCATCACCAGACCACGTCACGCCGCACCGTGGGAAGCATCGCTCTCTAGTTTGCCAGCCTAGACGTTGCTATCACTTTGCCGCTCTATTAACGATCAAATATAATTTCTTTTCCATCCTTCGTTGCCTTCTGATTTGTTCTCATTCGTAGGAGTGGATTCAATCGTTAGAGGTTGCCCTGGTAATACCACAAACGTAACGTCGTAATATATTGAGTGCACTTCAAGAGAACACAAAACAACAGAACTGGTATCCTGAAACGAGTGAGAAAAATTAGTGTTTATACAGGCATTGAAAGACCCGACGTGTCACTTATTCTTGTGAATGAATTTAAAGGGAGGAACACTGGCATGTGACTAAGGCAGATGAATGGTGCTCACACGTTCAGAGTCCCTATTACTTCGGTAGTGGAGTAAGGAACTATAGTTTGTATGAACATTTTTAATGAGATATCAGAAGAGATAAAATTACCAACATGCCGTAGAAATAAAGAAAGTGAATCTGTTTCCCGAATGGCTTGAGGCAAATTGTTCCAGATTCTCGAAAATTTATTTTTAAATCAACTCATATAAAGAGTAGATTTGGAACGTGACATTTTATTTCCGAAGATGAATTGCGTAGGTCATAGCAAGAAGGCTCCTCGAGCTGAATTGTATTAGTCGATGGAAACATTAATTTGTTCAGTATCTTGTATAAGAAGATTAGATCTAACTTGGGTCAATGCCTTTCTAAAGTATCCAGTCTTAACTCAGTGCACCTAATTTTATAGTCCAGGGTACGATCAGCCTCAAGAAGACGAAGATTGAAGCGACAATGAACAGACTCTAGTCTGAGTTTGACCTTAATGGAAACATTGCTTGGAATAATAATGCAGTATTCTGGTAAAGGTCGGGCTCAAACTTTATATAGCAGAATACGAGAATTATTCCTTATTATGCAACCCAGTAGTCGATGTGACTCAGATGTCCTCATATCGACCTGTTCTGTAAAAGACAGATTATAAGAGTACTTTAGTTGTAGTCAACTACTGACTGAAGCCTAGACAAATTACAACCGTTTATGAAGAGGTCATTATTAAGGCGCTTATCTCCAAAACATATGCAACCACACTTAGAAGCATTAAGATCTAACTTTCATTTTTAGCACCATACTGCGACCTTGTTAAGTTCAGCAGTGATGCCACTGAATGTGTGCGCATATTCGTGAGGTGGGAATGAGTACAGCATTTTAAGATCATCTGCGTATAGGAAGTGTCTATCCATGCTGAAGCATTTGCATATATCGTTTATGTCAGCTATAAAGAGCAGCGAACCTAAGACACTTCCTTGTATAACGCCACTTGTAACCGGTTTGGCCTTAGTTAAAGTGGAGTTAATTTCAACAATGATGTCTATGATTGAGGAAAGAGTTTAACCATGCAAGCAATAGATTCTCAATCCCATAAGAGGAGATCCTGTCTATAAGAAGCCTACGGTTGACCAAAATCTTTAGATATGCCTATACTATAATACCAGGATAAAGTGCTAAGGCTTTATTTAGTAAAGACTAAATTAAAGAAATTCAAAGTAATAAGTCACACGAGACCTAGTTTTGAGAAAACCATATTGGGAAATAAGGATAAGTTTTTCAGAGAGTAAACAATCAGATATCTCGTCACATACTATTTTTCCCTTATTCTAGAGATGCCTTGGGTGATATTTATGGAACTATTAGTTGTGCAATTTTGTCTTGTCACATGATTTCAATCGAGGGCATACGTAAGGAGTTTCCGTCAATTGGGGTAAGTGTTTGTTGGTAAGGTTAAGATCGAACGGTTTTAATAGGAGTAATCAGATATTAAGTCCATCGAGTTTGAAGCAAACGAGTGGCATGTTATGCCATGTAACTCTCTGGTCATGGAACGCGCATCTCTTTGTAATTTATGAACCGTGCTACAATGCATATATTTTGAGTCCTAGTACTGAAATCACTGTTGCAAATGGTTTGGTTTTCATTTCAACTGACTTTATGTTATGACACTGTCAAAATATCTGTATAAATGTAAACTCATATCATTCTGATCATGCCTGTAAACTGGCATGCCCTCATGTACACAATGATACATGAGAATAAAAACTATTTATTTATTTATTTATTTATAACTACTTGACATACTTGGTGAGCTTATGGGTTTACAAGCCCTCGATGATCAGTTAATAACATCTCTACCACTAAACAAAATTTTTTAATCTAGTAACCCCGGGTTCCACAGACCCAGTAATGCTCGATTTTACACCAATAATCCAACTAGTGAAAATATCCTACAGGGATTACACATCTACTTCTTAGAACAATAATATCGAGAAGGTTAAATGTAAACCACAGCATCTAACTCAGAAGCTAGTGGAAAAGCGTTCTCAAGTGGAGTCATTGTCAGTTATAGTATGTGGCGTTAAACAAGAAATTAATACACTATTACCCTCTCAATTGCTACTGACCAAGGGTACAAGTTTACCCCTACTGGAAGACGTTACGAAGGTGGAGACCGTAATCAACTTCATTGCTACAGAAGTAACTAAGCGTATGATATCCAATCGGAACGCAATTGTTTACAATATACTGGACAAGGCACCAGTGAGAACCGTTAGGTATTCAATACTAAAAGCTGCTAATCTTTCAGATTGCTCTTGTCTGTGCCTCCACCTTAACAAAAAATATCAGAAGTACTCATGCCTTATTCCCTTCTGATTCGGTTCTCAATCGTTAGCAAATCAGTTACAACGGGCTGAGCCTGTTAATAAGAGAGGGTCAAACAGTCTTAGAAGGATCAGTGGAATATCAAGTCCATCGAGTCTGAAGTAAATTGATAACATGCCATCTACTCCATAACTACTCGAGATCCTGTGCGAGTTTATGGATTTACAAATGTTGTCATAAATAATGAGACGGATTCCATTTGTAGTTAGAAGCCGAGCCGATAATGTCTACCTCAATGTCATCCAAGGGTTTACGTCTATTAGCAAAAAAAATGCTAAACAGTATGACAATAATATCATAGTCATTGACAATTAAGTCATTATGCGAAATGCATAGGATATCATTATTCCAGAAGGTTCAAGGTGTTTATTGAACAGCCTGCCAGGTTTTGTACCTTGGAGATACTATGCATTCCAGATAACTCTTCATTAATCGCCTTTAACCCATTGATTTCTTTTAGCTGGCAAAATGTCATGGTAGTTTTTACTAAGGCCAAGAAATTATATGATTTAAAATGGCACGTTTGTAAGCGTTTTAACTTCTGGCGGAAAAGAGCGGCATATAAAAATTATTTGACTTAATTATACTGCATGGTTTTATAGGTGCGATGGAATTTAAACACGAGTCATTAATTTGATAAAAAATATCTATTGCATCTGTAAGACTATTAGATAAAAATCTGTCCCAGTCGGAGCAACGTAGAAGAGTGTGCAGAAGATTCCAGTCCACATTTTTATAATCTTGATATTGTCTAGTTTTTTGTAATTTATGAATATTGGAGTGACTAAAATCAAGAGAAAGAGCACATAAAACCATTTTGTGGTCACTGTTTTTAAACTCTTTGTTAACTTGAAGGGACAGAGGAGTGTCATCATGACATAAAACTAAGTCAAGAATGTTATTATGCCTCGTATGAGTGTACACATAGTGTCTAATGTTGTAAGAAGGTTTCCCTGATCACATGACTGTCCTCCGCCAACATTATAGTCTATCCGAGGAAGTTTAAAGTCACCTGCGACGACTTTTTCACTATAACTTATGGTATAAGCATGTACAAAAGAGTTAATAGTGATGCTATATACAATAGTTGCAGTGTCAGGGTTTCTGTATATGCACCCGAAAAGTAAACCGTTGTTCGGGGTATTGACTGAGATCCAAACCGACTCATGTACCTTACCGAATATTTCGTTATCGATTTTATTAAACGGTAAGCAAGCACTTGCGTATACTAGGCAGCCGCCACCCGTTTATATTCTCTAATATCACGATATGGCATATAGTCCCTAATCGCTAATTCTGAGTAAGTTACTAATGAGGAACACCATGCTTCCCTGGCAAACGTGAAAGAGGGTTTACTTAATGAGGCTATAGTTCTTGGGGTTGATATTTTATTAGGAAGTTAGCCGGCGTTAATTATTAAAAAGTTCTGAAACGTGGAGTGAATTGTGGAGAATTGAATAAGATTTTTACCGAAGTCGTTCGTGTTTGATATAACTAGATGTTGGTTTGAAAGAGCAATCTGGCTGTTTGAGTTAATGTCTGCGAAAGCTGTATTGCTAGGGAGACTTAAGAATGCCTGATCTCAAAAAAACAACATAGTATTTGGAGATATTGGGATGCCCAGAGTAATTTACGCTAGGCGACATGACAGCTCGTTGACGGTGTGCAGAAAACGGAGGATGTCCTAGTAGCCCATCAGGAGCAAAATTAAAAAAATGAAGCGGGAAAGTAAAACCACTTTCAGGACCTGAGAAGATCAGATATGGTGTAGGATTATCAGGACGGAGCATACTGATGTGTATTTGACGCCCTAGAATTTCTTGCAAGTTGTTTGAGTCAAGGTAGTTAAAAGTGCTATGTACATGTTTGCCACTTGGTCAAAAGATGAGGTCATGAAATTATGGTCCTAACACAGTTTTGCAGTGACTCCAAATTGAGTGTTTTCAGCAGTCACATTACAATAGAATAATCAAGGTTATAGTCATTATCAAATTTTGAAAATACTACTTAATTTACATATTTATTCATCAACACAGGTGGGGATTTTTCCTATTTCATAAAAAATAATTTATTTGCGAGGAGGTTTTTGCAAATTTTTTAATGGTCATAATTAAAATGGACATAATCTTTCTATCTACAAAAATGACTTGTTGTGATGTCGAAATATAATCGGCTACTTTCATCAACGTAACGAATTGTCTCGATGAACGGAAATTTATGTTGAGGGTAAATCAATCATCTTCTAAGGCTGTAGGAGGTCACATTTGTGCTTTTTAGTGTTGAATCTCGGAATGACTCCTCTTTATAAACCATATAAATGGCCTTCCTCTACAGGTCTTCCAAACTACTACTGGTTTCCTACGACTCCAAATTTTTGTGAGAAGCTTTCAATCAGGAGGACAGAGTGGCACTGCAGGACAATTTGACCAGACTTCAAGGTTAGGGTGATAGCTAAGATAGGACTCCACAACAACTTTCAAAATTCTAAACGCTCCTAAACGCTCATCAAGGCACCCATTTAAAATGAATACGAACATATCATTAAGAAGACACTGATAACTAGAGGTACAATACTGTAGGTTGGACTGTAAGCGCAACTTCTCCTTAAGAATGGTTAAACCCCGTAACTCTCTATTCATTGAAATAGTTTATGAAAATTTTATCGGTGTCGGGAAAGAGAAACTCGAATCACTCTTAAGGACTCAGAGCAAATTCTTTTGTTGGCCTGTTAACATTTCTTCTGTTGATATATTTTTTATATATTTAGGTAAGGATGAATTGGTGATTCATTACCATTATACTTGAAAGCCCGTGAAGTGAATACTTGTTTTGTTCCGTCCACATCTGATTGGAGTTATTTGAAACCTTCGTCTGAAGGTCCTTTCTGGGTGCGCGTAATTTGAGACTATCTTAAGTACAGTATTTATGTGTGTTATGGAGGCAAAAACCAGCGGATTTCATCGGTAAGTAGGTTTTTTTTATTCATTCTGTGTCCTTCACTTAAATTTTCTAGGCTTCAGCGGAGGCTACGAAATGACGAGGATGACAAATGGGATTGTAGTGTGTGTACTTACATAAATCCAAAAGAATCCTATAAGTGCGAAATGTGCCATACAAGAAAGGGGACCTCCACGAGGTTGTATCTTAGTCTAAACTTTGAACTTTAATTTAGGAAACCTCGGTTAAACACTCAAGTAGTAGAGCAGCAGCAATTAATCGCTCAGACTATACTGAAAGAAAAGGATGATGAGCAGAAAAGGAAGAGAGAGTCTAAATGCAAACAGTCTGTCTCAAAGTATGCGACAATTTGTGTTTTTTGATTTATGTAGCAGTTTCCGGTTCAAACACTTTGATCGATCATCCCCCTTACTTTTCGAAATATTCGCAAATGGCTACAGTGTAGTTATCACCGAATTCCAACCAAAATCATTGAAATCAAATTCCAGAAGCTTTTCTGAAAGCCCTGCTCCTTCTAATTGTTCATCTCATCATGTATGTTATGAACTGTTTGACATGCTATCACAATCGCTTTGTGTGGTTGGGACTGCTAATTTTTTCTGACTACTAAGTTTTTTTAAATATTTAACTAAGATATCAAAAGTTATTTTAGTAGAACGAGTGCTCAGTGGTTTATATTTTCGAACTCTAGCTATTGTGTTACTTGCACTTACCACCAGTTTACGCATCATTTTTCTGCCTCTAACCCTCGTACTAAATACATTTTTCAAGCATTAATACATATCAAATGTTTTCTTGTATTTTTGGCTTTGCTAGGCCTACAAAGGCAGAGCTTCCTAGTTTCACTTGGTGTAGGCTTGTGATCATTTTGTTAGTAACTTCAAGGTACTCTCATCTGCTATCAGTAGCGTAGTTCCTTATAATGTCCAGGTTACAAGTTGTATTTTGGACTTTGCTGTTATTTGAAAACAGTCGGGGTTTTTTGCTGTCTAAGAAGCATCTTCGCTTTATTTTAACACATAATTGCATCAGAACCTATGGAGAACTACTACGTAAACTAGCTACTATAAATGGTGTCCGTTTTTTACTTTCCCGTTCCATTTAGTTTCAAATTTTCCCCTACGAATTAATCTCTATCCATCTAACTTTTCAGGAGTTAGCTTTGCACATTGAAGCTGAAGGTACTCAGGTAACATAGCTGTTTGATGTTAGTAGAATATTATCTTCCGGACATCCAGCAATATTCATTTATCAACAACGTAGGACCGGGCACATATGCCCAGTAAATGCAACATTTTGCCTTAGGACTAGTTTAAATAATCTTGCATTCCGACCGTAAAAAGTGAAGCGATCAAGTGTGTTGTCTACTAGATGTGTCGTGAGAATCCTAGTAAGCTGACTTCTAACGGGAGTGAAGTCCTTTCTTATCTGCCGTTCAGTAGTTCATTTCCTTTTTCTCTCACTATATATATATATATATATATATATATATATATATATATATATTTAAAGTTGTCATCAAATTCGGTGGAAAAATCGGACGAATAATAGCATCAAAACCTAGTAGTTAGTAAGAAGTCGGTTAGTTGAAAACCTTTGATTACATTGGTCGAGATGAGTTGTAACTGCCTTGTTACTGCTTTCTGTATCATGCTAAGCAAGCTTACACTGAAGTAGATCGGAAAAGGACTATACTAGTCAGACTAGTAGCTGTGTTACTTAGTGACTACTGGTTTGGATTGTATTCTGATCTTAGCTGCTACCTTGAAGTGATAGTCAGTCTCACCTTTCATGACGATGCAGCTTTAGTATGCTGGTTTTAATACATGTTTTTTGATTTGCTACTAAGCCATGTAAATCGGTTTGAGAATAAAAATTCCTATAACAACTAATTTAAGGTTTAGGAGCAAAGTCCTACCGTTGACTGCTGGAAATCAGTAGAGTTAGGTGAGTTGTGCATTTCTACCGGGGACCTTTTCTAACCCCACCCTTCCTTTGTGGTAAGGTAACATCGGTGTCATTCTGGTTGCTCGGGTGAAACATCTTACTGCCGCTGCACCTCTATACAGTTGACAGTACAGCTTCGCCTTTGAACCTTAAGTTTGTTGCTTTTAGTCTTACCGCCCCTTGGCCGACCTACCTGGAATGGTAGGACATGAAGGAACGGTTGTTTCAGCCAGTATAGCACGACTAGTACATCACGATAAGCAAAGCCGACCACTACATCAAGGTAGGAGCAACAATCATGCTAGATGCTGCAAATATTTAAATGGAAGGGCTCTTTGTACTCAGCTCGAAGACCAGATTATCAAGGATTAATACTTAAGTTTGGATGAAGCAGACACTTAGTCAGTCATATAAGGAATTTTAACCCTGAAAAAATTTGGCATAATGTACAATCTACTTCACGTACGAATTTAATGTGCCTTAACAGCTTATATCCAAGGAATAGAGAATTTAGTGACCCAGTTTATTTGATTGTGAGAAAAATGTCCCAAAAAACTGAATACAATGAAGAGCGAAGGAAACTTAAACGTAGATGTACATAAAGTTTACATAAAGGAAACGATTGGGTAAGGTCATGTATAATAATTCCTATTAACAAGAAGCAGTTCAACTGAGAAACCAACCAGTATCTATTCCATTTAACTAAAAAGGTGTATTTTGCTTTGTGAAGAATTTAACTGGAAAATACATTGATGACGTCTCAGAACGTGAGGCTGGGAGCACCATTTCTCTCAGTATTACATTTACGGCTTGCTGACTTGCCGAATTAGAACAACAATTTAGTCTACGTTTCCTCTCCAACTATTTCCAACCATCTAAATATATCACTAATGGAATCTATTCTAAGTCCTTCTCGACTACGAATGCATGTCACCTAAGCCGTTGTTCTATATTTGGATACAATAATAGGCGTATCTCTCTACGTGACAGAATGAATTCACCAGTCACGAAACATAAAATGAGTCTAATGCATTCCAGAACAGGACTAAATCCAGATAGTGTCATCGAAGTAAGTGACAATCTGCCACATCATCATCAGCGTAGGTGATTCTAATATGTTTAGTCCGAGTTTGGGTTGAATGGAGAGAGGCGGTATAACGGGAATGATTGTTCTGGTGGTTGAAGATGACCATAAGTAGACTGTTATCGGCATAAGGTGGTGATTATTTTACTAGGTCTACTCATGAACCAAGGTATATATTAGAATCTTCGAGGATCAGAGTTCTTTCTTTCAATTGGAGTGATTCTAAAGTCCTCAGAAAGTTGTTAATTTTCAATGCTCTATTTTATTACGGTTAATGTCAGTGTTTTTCAACTAATGGATTGGTTCCTGGCGTTAAATTGTTGATAGTCGTCTATGTGTATTATCCTTTGTCCTTTTGAGTACTTGTAGCATCTTATGCGACAGTTACTTATTCTTGACCTATATCACTCTTATTTATTTCGTCATCTCTGATTTTTCCCTTTTATACTCTTGCTCTAACATACCCTTTACGCCGTTTTATGTTTTTATGACTGTCTCAAAAATCACTTGTTCGCTCCCATTTTCTATTGAGTTGAAATGAATGCATCTAGTCTTTATTTATTTATTATTATTGTTATTATCATTATTATTGATAGCTGTCTAAAACAATCAAAAATCACGGGTATCTGTGTGGTGCGTTTTTTAGTGAGTTAACGATGTTATTGACACTTATGTTCTTTGATTAGACGATCCCACTAATCTTGATACTTGATAATGATTATTTCTACATTTACATAGCTACAACAGATTGCCGCCTTGTCATAGTTGTATTTTGTATCAATTTTAGGATTAGATTAGTTCATATTCCATGGATTTCATGATTGTTTCCATTCATTCATTCTATTAATGATTTATGATGTTTGTGATTCATAAAATTAATTTAAGTGTTTCTGTTTTATTTTTCAGGGATATGGACCCAATGCTAGTACTTTGGCTGATGATATTTCATCAACAGACTCACTGACTAATGTGCCTCTCAGTTTACGGCCTCATCATATTTCGGAATATGAGTTCAACGATCCAATTGATATTAAGCCTCCTAAAATTTCAGAATATCCGTTAAAGTCTAATTTTAGTCTCACAAAGTCTGGTCAGTCACCAACTGAGGAGCCTCACCGCCCCTGTAGATCATACTCACCTGCATCCAGTTCAGCTGGTGGTAACACATTGAGCAGGGCAAGCTCACCTCCTAATTCAATTGGCCCATGTCTGTCTGATGTTAAAAAAGAACAAGCTGCCCTCGAGGCCGAGCAAGCTGCTCATGACGGTGATGATGAGTGTGAAGAAGAGGAGAATGTTCCTAAAGTTGTCCTGTCTGCAGAATCGAAACGCTCTCTACGTGAAGTCAAAGAATCCAAGCGTTCTGTCTTGCGAACTGTTTCTTTGAATTCATCTTGTTCGTCTCAGAACCGCCGAAGTCTTCGTGAAGAAAGATTACCTTGTACATCCTCTACATCGCCCTTAAGACGGAAAAAATTAACTACTGGTTCCAACCACAGTAATCGCATAAATCTTTCTTCTCTTCCACGTAGTTGTCAGCCCAGAGGAAGATTGTTAAATGAATCAAATTCTTTGATGTCTACTCATTACCGTTCCTTACGTAGTAGTACCGACAAGTATCCTGTTAATGTAAAAAATTACAAAAAGCCATCGAAACGATTCAAAAAATCATCTAGTCAGTTGAATGCAAACTCGAAACCACAAAAACGCCAACGCTTTGAAGAATTACCGAAATCTAGTTGCAAGCAAAGCATACACAGGCAACCGGAATATGATGAATTTACAAATGTCGATGTCACTGTTAAAAACATTTTTTCTAACGATACTAGTACTAATGTTTCTACTAATCATTTTACCTTCCCTGATAACGAACTAAAAATGCACTCATCACCTGATCAGAAGGATTCCACTTACTCTGTATCCATATCCCAAACACATCCACGTTTATCAACAGAATCCAAAAATACAAGTGCAATGACTGATAGCAGTGGAGCTACTGCCTTAGAAATGTCCAGTTAGTTAATATCCCTCTTTTCCTTTCTAAAAACTGTTTCTGTATGATGATGGTTTCCATTTTGATTGTATAAAGTTATGTTTTATTATTGTTTCCAATACTATTATCGTTTTTTTTGTTGTTGGAAACAGTGGTCATTATGTATCACCAGAAAATGTTTATGTATACCATGAAATACCAGAATGAGGCAATAAATGACGTTTAATGTTCTCTGTTACTGAAATATTTTCAATGCAAACTTGTTATATTCTTTTATACAAGAAATATATTATCACCAACTAGTAAAAGAACTCAACTCTTGGTGCCTTTAATACCTTTTTGCACGTACCGTAACAATTTCTCTCTTTTACTTATTTGGTATCTACCACTTGTATATATATGTATGTATGTATTATTATCTAAATTTTCCGAAAATCTGTTTGAACAGACGTATCTTTGTTTGCTTCCGTTTGAATTTCCTCTTTGTTTTTGTTTCATTTCATATTTAATAAAGTAAGAAGAGTACTGTTCACACCTACTATTTGTAACCTGGATATGTATGCACTTTGTCTACCAATTAGATTGCTGAAATGTTTTGGTTACTTTCATTCCACCGAATTTTTTTTAAAGTTTTTATGATCATTATTATTATCAACACAATTAGAACTGCTTATCACTTCTTGCTGTTTTTTTACTGTTATGAAGAATTGTTTTATGCACTTCGATTGATCTCAGTTGTGTATTGTCTTTTCAATTTTTTCGTACATGTAAATTTTTATGCTCAAATGTATAGTTCAATTGTTATTAAACTGTTATCCTACAACATACCACTTTGGATTGTTCTTTTAATTCTTACTCCCAAGTTTTATTGATGCTCTGTCTGCTGACTCTTGGTAAGTAATTTACGACTTATCTGGCTTTTTAGTAAAGTTGGATTGTGACTAACAGTAGAGTCTTGGACTTTTAACCAAAACTTCACTATTTAATCAGTCCACCCAAGATCTACATGCATGCCAATATAAGTTGGTTAAATACAATCTTGTTTGTCGACAGTTGGTGACTATTACCTACATATAAATGTGATTTTACGTTAGATAGCCCGTGTTTTCCGCTACTTATAGTTTTCTGGACGTTCGTTCATCATGATTTAGACAGTGTAGAACTTATATGACGGTTGTTATAGGCTGGATATGATTAATAGGTTGAGAGTATTATTCAAGGATCCCTGTATACTAGACCAGGTTGTATTTTTAAACTTGAAACTGGTATCTGGAGATTCCTAACCTAATTGTCGATCATTTCATAATTGATTCGAATGAATTTCACTTAATTTAGTAACAATTACTCGAAATGGATATTATCTAAGGTGTAACCTTTGAGAAATTATCACATTTTCTGTGATTTTATTGATATTTTCAAACCATCGCACTTGTTGCCACAGCGGTGGCAGTTAACGTGATATGTTTGGAAACTAAACTGTGTTACACTTAGCGTCTTACTTTTCTTAAATTAGGACGTTGATTTAAATACTCCTAGATGATGCCAACGGTCATTTAACTTTCACACTTGGTAACTAATTAGGGATTTTAGTCTTTTTAGTTTCTAGGTTGACATATAATCACCTTTCACCCGTTACTGTCAGTTTGTTAACACTATGACAATACCATTGATGCGTTTGTAGGATGAAAAGTTGAGAGTCTAAAGTATTTACTACAAACCGATAAAATGGTAACTTCTTATATGTGTGGAGCTTTCAAGAACTATGTTAGTGTTAATCTAAGTTTCTAATACATCACAGCCTCGTTTGCTTAATGGTGACATCAAAATTTCTTACCTCCTTACTGTCCTCCTTTGTCTTGAGAAGTCTAGATGTACACAATTTTATGGTTCCAAAATGTACTAAATAATTATTTAGTGAAATACTTGCGCAGTTTTCTCTAACCAACCTCATTCCACCTAGTTCCGTATAGTCTACTGTATTGCATCGTCCTATGCCTAGAAAGTATCTATAAGGTGCTGACCACAACTGTACATGTGCTTTATAGGCAAAATAACCGGCTAATGTTTATTTACCAATAGCAGACATTGGTATTCTACGTATGATTTATGTATGTATAACAAATTAATATTAAGTAATTATTATGATAATAGTGTATGTGCGTAACAATTCAAATGCCAATATATCTGTTTAAAAGCCAATTAAATCCTTAAAGAATATAAATAAGTAGAAGATTGTAGTTGAACTTAAATCTATAAATGATCGTCGATTGTGTATGCTTCCGAAATTAGTATCTGTTCTTGATTACAGACTTGTTAATCTTTACAGGGATATATATATATATATATATGTATATATATATAGGCCATTTTATTATCCATAATGCTAGACTTGTCCTTAAAGTCGGATTTGAAAGTGTTTAATTAATATGTTCAGTGATTCAGTTTTTTGGATTTCACATTCGTTCATATATATATATAATCCATACTTGTTTCATTTATTTGTAGACTGATCATAATACAAATTTACTCGAATTAAAAGGGTTCCAGGTATGCCGTTGTTTCTTGATGTTTTACTTCTCACTTCATTTTCTGTAATGAAATCAAAATCTATCCAATTAACGTTCACATGTTTGATGAAACCAGGAAGCAAACAATGCGAAGTATAGAGTTCTAGGTGTTGTCTGTATGCACATATCTTAACTTTTGAAATATGCTACATTACTTCCTAATTTGAGATTGGTAGTGACAATATTATTAGTGTAAAAGATGATGAGTTTTTACTTCACTTGTACCCCATATATTTGAAATTATTTACTTCTGTCCAGTCAATATTATCATTATTAATATTATTTCTGTATTGTATTGAACAGTGTTATTATTGATAACTAAGTTGGAATAAATTTGCCATTATAATTTGAAGTTAAAACTTCTGGCACATTCTAGAATCTCACTGCATTTGAGATAACACTGGTAATAGCTTTGAATGTGTGAACATGACAATATACTATTAAAATCGAAGTTGGATGACTCTACAATTAATTACCGTCGACTTATTTAACGTCATGGGCTATTTTACATATCATTATTAGTGTGACCAACTGCACTGAATTTTCCAGGAGGTTTAATCAAATACTTGGCTCACCTTTATTTTAACTCTACATATCTTGCAGTTGACTATCCTTTGTAGATTTGTTTTAAAATGCTAATTATGTACTCGTGCACTTTTTCTTAGGGATTATAAATAATCGCAATGCACTTATGTTGTTGGCATATTTCCTCCATTGCTTATACCATGAAAGGCTAGAGGCGAACGTTTTGGACTGTATACATCTTTTATACGGTGGATGGAATATCAGTTGTAGCATTTGAACTGGTAGTAAATGTTTGACGATTGAAAATAGGTGTTGCATGCAGACTGTTACTATTCTATTGTACATCAAATGGAAATATTTTGCAATATTTTGTCACTGTAGATGAGGATTCTTTACTGCAATCATTTTTGATATTGAATGAAGTTATTATTATTTATTATTACTATTCATTGTAAGCTAAATTTCTACTGCAGTGTACTTATAGACTGTGCCAAAATTACTTCATTCATAAGTGTTAGCATTTAATAAAATGCTATAGAACGGTCACCACTTTTATACATTTCATTCTTTTTCTTCTTACTATTACTTTTACCATAATTACCATTGTTATAGATCTCACAGATTGCTGCTGATCCTATAGGACGTTGTGTTGCATTATGTGGGTGAGTTTATGCATACATATACCGTTTGTGTTTTAGCGGTCAATAGATGCATACACATTTTTTTCAATGAATTTCATATTATTGTTAGATTCTAACAAATTCGCGTGACAGATAGATTGATCACATTTTCATAGCATTCATTTCTAATAAAACATAAATTTGTATTGTGCTTGAATGTAGTCGAAAGTATTTTACTTTATGTGCTTACTTTTCTGTTTCTTAATTAATTCTATGTCTATACTTTTCTTTCTTAAAAATTACATAAAAAAAGTAATTTCAGCTTATTAATCACGTGTAATTTTATGTTTTACGCGATACACCATATATTTTATACAGTTAAAAATGATGATATTACATATCTGACCAAACCAACAGTTAATATTACAATTAATTTTTATTTACAATTACACTGATTGTTTAGTGTCAACTTAATCAGTCATTGATAAATTCGAACCTGTTACATGTGCACTTACATCCAAGTTCCCATATCACATTAACACAAACTAGAAGAACTTTACAAGAATATAATAAAATAGTGTAGTCTATTAAGTCAAAACAACAATTCAAAGTTTACTTATGTTATCTGATGGTTTAAATGTTTATTCATGTATTTTAATTTGTATAGAACTGTAGTTTAGCTCTTTGAATTAACTAGTGATAGATTTATACCTAATGATTTGTTCATTAGAAAATTATGATTAACAAAAGGATGAGTACTATTATCTCATAATTCTTTGTAATTTTATGTTAAATTGATAATGTTAGTAAATCAAAATGTACAAAATGTTAATTTTGTTTGATTTCTGTCTGTTTAAACTGATTATTCAAATTGCATTTTAATTTGAATCTTCATAAACTCGTATATCTTTCAGTATAAATGTTTTTTAGTATGCATTTGTTTTTATTTATCATCTAGGATTAATGAACTTGTAATATCTCCGTTGAATCATCCTTCACAGTACAGTGCATTTTCTTTACCTTCGAAGTTAGGATGCTCTGGACTTGCTTGGCATCCAAACGATCATACAAAACTTGCAATTGCCGTAAGTTATAGGTACTTTCTTTATCTCCCATTTTTTTAACTGTATTTAATTTGATGGTAATTTTAATTATATGACGTCAAGTTGACTACTTGGAGATAAGAAACAGATGTCTTGTTCTAGATTTAAAGACTTCTCACGTCACTATATGCAGATATTCTGGTTGTCATATGCAAAATTGAGGTAACTTTTGTTGGAGACATCGGGAGATATAACAGAAACTCTGTTGCTGTAATATAGTTACAT